>CM053596.1:150173180-150195973 GCA_028646575.1 Pseudocheirus occidentalis
GAAAGGGGCATGGAAGATCTTCTGATTTCATTAACATTACACCCTGTTTGCCTCAGTTTCTTCATCTCTAAAATAAGCTGGAGAAGAAAGTAGCAAACCACTCTGCCAAGAAAACTTTGAAAGGGGTCATGAAGAGTTGGACACAACTAAAATGACTATACAACAACAACAACAACAACACAATGAAACCACAGGTCTAGATTCTCCCAATTGCTCCCCTCAAAAAGGATTTGTCAGAAGTTACATTCCACTGGAACAGGCTTGGAGAACCCACAGTCACCTTCATGCTGCAGGAGGTAAGGAAGGAATAATTTAACAGAGAATAGGTTAGATTTTCTGTTAAGACAAAACAGGCTTCCATTGTAACAAGAAGGAATTAGGTTAGAATAAACATTCAAAAATGGTGCACTAAGTTTTGCTTTAGTCACTTTTCCAAGAACTAGAGGTATTTGCATTCCTTCCTACAAACAGCAGGAGAGTTGGATGAGATGGTGGCAACGGTGTGGAACAGCATAATTGGCAGTAAACTCAGGGCTGAGAACACCAACAGGAAGCATCCCTTGAGTCTTGAGGTCCCAGGAGTGGAGTAGACAATTAAGGTCCTTGCCCCACCAGACAGATTTCACCAGTTTCTGTTGCATGGCTTGCCTTACCATTAAGCAGAGTATAAAACCCCACCTGTTACCTGCTATTCCACCTTCAGGTCTTTGGGAGCCCCTTCGTTAGAATGTAAATACTTCCCTAATGGGTCACACCTTAAACCTAAAAACTGACAACTTAATTATTATCAACACACCTTGGCAAGATTGAACTTGGCAAGCCAGCTGAGAGGAAGAAAAGTTACAGTATTAAGAAGGAAGAAGAAAAGAGGCAAAACTTCCTAATAATTAGAGCAGTTCAAAAGTAGAGTAGGTTACTTTGGGAAGCTGTAGGTAGAGACAGAGTCAACATAAGACAACCAGCACAAAGTCATGGACATCCAGGCATGACTCCAGATTGGGGCTTCATCACAAGGAAGGTGCCCAACACAGATCCATAGATTTTGAGCTGGAAGGGATTTTAAGGGTTATTTAGTCCAACATCTTCATTTTACAAATAAGGAAATTTCAGGTCAGAGAAGTAGTGACTTGTCCAAGGTCAATTAGTCAATAAATATTTATTATGTACCTACTGGGGCAGCTAGGTGGTGTATTGAACAGAGTCCCAGGTCTGGAGTCAGGAAGATTTATCTTTGTGAGTTCAAATCCAGCTCACAATATAATGAAGTCATGTAGGCAGTAAATGGCAGGTCTGGGATTTGAACCCAGGTCTTCTGAATCCAAATCCACTGGACCTGGGTTCATATCTCATGTATGTAACCTTAGGCAGGTCACTTCAACCTCCCTGGGTCTGTTTCCTCAACTGTAAAATTAGGGGGTTTGGACTAGATGGCCTCTGAGGACCCTTTAAGTTCTAGTGATTTAAGTTCTAGTGAAAATCCTATGATTTTGTACCATAATGGCCTATGCTATACCAAATTGTCATGTTTCTGTCTATGCATTCACCATGCCAAGCAAACTGCAACCACCCTCTAAGGACTCCTTCCAACCACCAGTCATGTCTCCCAGCTCATTGATCTGTCCTCTGCCCTGCTACACCTTTCCCAAGCAAACTATGCTTTTCACCCTTCCCATCTCAGACTATTTCCTGGGCCGCTACATTGCCCTCCTCTTCCTAACTTCTTTTGCCGATGGCATAATTGTAATTTTAGTAGTGGGTTTCCATGGTCCTTTAAAAAGTTTTCAAGGTAAGGCTGAATGACTGTTTATTAGAGATCATGGAAAGGAGATTATTATTCTGATAAAAGCTGGACCAGTTCTTTCACCCCAAGCCTCAAACTGTATAGATTTCAAGGGACCCATGAAGTTGGATAGGAAAAAATTATGTCTTTATTTTCACTAAAAGACATTTAGCATTTCCTTCCAGTATTTAAATACATGTTTCTGACTTCACCAGACCTTCAGAGGGCCCTAGGATACAAAAAGGCTTAAGAACCTCTATACTAGGGGTAGCTAAGTGGTGCAGTGAATAGAGCACTGGCTCTGGAGTCAGGAGGACCTGAGTTTAAATCCCACCTCAGACACTCAACACATTCACTGTGTGGCCTTGGGCAAGTCACTTAACCCCAACTGCTTGCCTTCCCCCTCAAAAAAAAAAGAACCTCTATACTAGATGGACCCTTTTAGTTCTGAGATTTGTGGTTCTATGAAGCAGAGGGATGTTGGGAGAAAAGAATGGGATCCTAATAGGGATGCAGATGGACATGAATTTTGCTCTGACTGACCCTGATTATGTGATTTAAAAGCACCTCTTTTGCCAAATCTGACAACCCCTGGACCAAAGTGATATTTTCCTGTTAGGTGAGGATATCTTAATCCTTGTTCCTCTGACAGGGAACCACTCAAAAAATGTTTTAAAAATGTACGTTTTTTGGTTCCTCACATAGCCCTTTACCTCCTTTTTCAGACCTTGTTTCCTCTTCCCTGCTTGACTCTTTCCCCATCTCATTCACTAAATGTTATTTTCATACTACAGTTCCAATAATTCCTTTATCGGGATTTTCTATGAAAGCAATTTTATATAAAAGTAATATAAAAGTATTTTATATAAAAGTAATTTGCATGCTTTACATAAAAGTAATTACTCAGACTTTATGTTGACTGCAGCTGATTTGTTCTTTCTCTCCACCCACCTTTCCAAGGTTAAATAAACAACTCCTAACCCAGCTCTGATGCTCTTAACCTCAACAGTTAATTCCAAGGAAATGCTCTTCCCACCCTCCATTCCCCCCAAATTAGTGAGGGATGCAAGACTGACCGGGACGACCTGCCTTCATGTTCTACAATGGCATGTTTATAATCTGATCCTTTTGGATTAGACATTATGGAAAAACTTGGACTTGTGACTTATAATTTACTTTAATGAGCCAATCTGCTTATTCCCTTGAAGTCCAACTCAAATGCCACCTCCTCCAGGAAGTCCTCTGATCTCCCTCTTCCCAGTTTGTAACAAACTTACTCCTCACAGATTTCATGGGTTTGGTTTTGTAACTCTCTAAAGTACTCATCAGTTGATCTTATGAATTATACTTTGTGTCAGAGGAACAGAGATTAAGAGCTGGAAGGAACCTTAAGGAAAACTCATCCAATCTCCTCAATCAATTAATATGCCAAGCACTCTGCTATGTACTAGATATACAAATACAAAAAATGAAGCCCGAGATAATGAATGATTTCTTCACTATCTTACACAGTTTTTGTTGTTGTTGTTCAGTTGTGTATGACTCTTTGTGACTCCATTTGGAGTTTTCTTGGCAAAGATACGGGAGTGGTTTGCCATTTCCTTCTCCAGAACATTTTACAGATGAGGAAACTGAGTCAAACATGGTTAAGTGACATGCCCAGGGTCATACAGCTAGCAAGTATCTGGGGCTGGATTTGAACTTGGAAAGATGAGTCTTCCTGACTCCAGGCCTGGCACTCTATCCACTGCACCACCTGGCTGCCCCATTTCATACAGATAGGAAGTGAGAGAGGCAGCATGTGAATCCTAGTTTTCAGACTCCAAATACAGAGCTCTTTTCCATTGTGCTGTCTTATCCTCCTATTCTGATGGAAATACTTAAAGGTAGGGACTGTGCCTTCTGAATGCTTGGTGTTTCTCCCCCAGACTAAGCACAGAGCTCTGCATGTGGTGCTTAGTGTTTGTGGAAGCTGCTGCTTCCATGTTAGAGTTAGAGGAATCTTTTTTTCTTTGGTCATTTTAAAGACAGAAATGGCTAGATAGACTATCACTTTTCTGGGATAGTTTGAATACAGTGTGTACTAGAAGTAGTAAGACAGACAAGAACAAGTTCTAATCAGGGTTTTCCAGTCAGGCAGGAAGAAGTTGGAACGCCAAGGTGATAGGTTCCAAAACCAAGAGATTTAAATTGCACTCACTTAAGGACTCACAAAATAAAAATATTCACTTAGTAAAAAAAGAAAAAAAAGAAAACTGAGATATTTAGGGGCAGCTAGGTGGTGCACTGAATAGAGTACTGGCTCTGGAGTCAGAAGAACCTGGGTTCAAATTCGGCCTCAGATGCTTACCCCTTACTAGCCATGTGACCTTGGGGAAGTCACTTAATCTCAAATGCCCTGTCTTCCCCCTCCAAAAGAAAAAAAAGCAACAACAACAACAACAACAACAACAACAACAACAACAACAAAAAATATATATATATATATATATATTCACTTAGTTGCTAAAACATGAGGCCAAAGGCAAAAATAAAAGAAAGGATTATCTTGTTCTTCATTAGTCACTATATAAACCATTCTCTAGCTCCCTGGTCCTTTAGGACTCCTTAAGTGACATTCATATCAATATATATGGAGATATATAAAAAGCAGGGCTGGCATCACCTTTCTTTCTCTAAAACTTAATTTCTGTTCTTAACCTCAAATTAACTGAACATCAGCTAAGTAGAAGTTTTGACTGTTTAAAGAAAGATTCACTTTCTGGAAAAGAGGAACCAAGGCTACTTACTTCAGGAATATACTGGTATTTACTCTATGACTATAAAATGTTAGAACTGAAATAGGAATCAGAGAACATCTAATGCTCAATGTAGGACATCTAGGACTCAAATCTTTCATGTGACTAATGAATAAATTAAGACCCAGAGAGGTTAAATAAATTGTCCAAGATCACATAGCAAGTGGAAACCCTACAAATCAGCACTGATTTAGCATTATGCTGATTGTCTAGACTTTTTTTTTAAGTGCTAATGAGTAAGATCGTGTCTAAAAAGTATGGTGTAAGAGAGTGTGACCAGACAAGGATGAGGCCCGGACATCTGGGTGAGTGGGAGGGTGGCCATGGCTTTGACAGTAATAGTGCAGTTAGGAAGAAGGGAAAGTCTGGGGGAAAGATTATGAGTTCAGTTTTGGATATGTTGAGTTTAGGATGTCTCCAAGATATCCCACTCAAGATATCTAGTAGAAAGTTGGAGGTATGAGACAGGAGGTTAGAGAAGCCTAAAAGGATGAGAATTGACAAAAAGAATCCACGGAACAGAGAAAGGCCAAGAACTCTCAAAAGGCAATGGAAAGTGTGCTGTGTCTGGCATTAGACCTGGGCCTGAGTTCTGCAGCTTACTCTGTGTAAATTCTTATATACAGTTATGCCTTCCACCTTGTGACTTTCCCCATCACAGTTTTGCTACATCATGGGTTGGGATAAGAAATTAAATGGGAATTTAGGGGGAGTTTTTCAGAAGTAGCAGATGACACATGAAGGCCAGCAGACAGCTCAGAAAAAGTTTAGAAACTCACAAATGCATAAAGTACATGCATAGTATTGTATAATATCAATATATTTTATATAATACCATAAATATACCCAAATTTTACAATAAGGTACTATAGACATCCCACAAAAGAAAAATAAAGAAAAATCAAACTTCTTCTCTGGTACAAAGGGAGGGCCAAAAAATTTTACATGAATTTTCCAGATCACAGGGGGACCTCCCCCAACCCCCACAATATAGAAGGGATAACTGTGGTTTACTTGACCTTTAAATGTGCCTCAGCTTTCTCGCATATAAAATTAAAAGTGTTAAGGTTTCCTTTCAGTTCTAAATCTGTGAACCTATAACCCTTTAAGTGCATTTGAGGGGTGCAAAACAAAATTCTCTATGAAGTATGAGAGAAGTCATTACCAGCATGGGCCGAATCAGAGAAGGCTTCAAAAGGAGATGGCGTTTGAGTAGGTGCAGTTGATTCAAGGGTGAGTTTAGAGGGCCTACTCACAATAGTGAGCCATCTAGCTACCTAAGATCTTAAACCTTCTCTGGGGAAGAAAAGGAGAGAAATGGGACAACAGCTTAGGTGTTCTCAAAATAAAAGCATCAACCTAGCAAAGTTAATAAAAATGACTCCAAAACAAAAATTTCAGAAAGATTGAACTTAATCTTTGCCTGTTCTTTTCAACTCAATTAAACAAGTATTTTCAAAATGAAGTCACAAATTTAATAACTATCTAATCTTCAAAGGCAAGGACACAAGGACAAGATTTAACTAATGCGTGTCTTTGATAAATAACCTTTTCTAGACTAGGATACTAAAGACCTGGGTTCTGCTTTGGACCCTTACATTTCCTCGCCATGAGATCTTGGAAAATTTATTTACCCCCTCTGGGCCTCAATGTACTCATCAGTCACATGAGAGATTTGAACATTAGGTGTTCTAATTGACCACTAGATGTTCTCTAATCTCCATTTCAGTTCTAACATTCTATAGCCTAAATGTAAATATTAGTACATTCCTGAAGTATGCAGTCCTGGTTCCACAGAAGGAACTATTAGAATGGTGGGAATTTTAGACATCTTGTGGTCCCTTCCAAGTACACTGGGTAAGTTGACTACTCAAATTATTCTGCTCTTGTCCTCTAAGAACTTGGTCTTCAGTATGGTTCCAAACTAACCAATTTCTAAATTGGTCAAATGTTCAAAATTACTGGCCAAGTCAATAACAATAGTTCTTTCATCTAGGCACCTAGGCAGCTAGGTGGTGAAGTGGATAGGACACTAAGCCTCAAGTCTGGAAGACCTGAGTTCAAATCCAGCCTCAGGCAGTTATTAACTTTTGACCTTGGGCAAGTCACTTAACTTTTATCTGACTCAGTTTCCTCAGCTATAAAATGGGGATCACAGCAGCACCTAAATCACAGAGTTGTTATGAGGGTCAAATGAAATAATTGTAAAGTGTTTCACACTTTGTAGACACTTAATGAATTCTTCCCTCTCATCCTTTTCCCATCTTTTTTTCTTCTTTTTGGCCTCTTAGTTTCCTTTTTTCTTTTCTCCATCTTCATGTGCCTCATTTGTAAAATGAAAGAGTTGGCCTAGAGCAGTGGTTCTCAACCTCCCTAATGCTGTGACCCTTTAATACTCACATGTGGGCGTACCCACCTGAAGATAGATAGAGGGGTAGTGTCTTAATTCCTAAGACCATGGGAAATACGTGTTTTCTGATGGTCTTAGGTGACCCCTGTGAAAGGGTCCTTCAGCCCCCAAAGGGGTCACGACCCACAGGTTGAGAACTATTGGCCTAGATGGTTTCTAAGAACTGGATAAACTAGATGTTTTCCAGTTGTAACAGTTTATGGAAGGGAGTGGAAGAATCAGACAGCCTGTGCGAGATGCATAAACTGAATTCAAGGGTCTAATAACATGAATCTTATTGCTCTACACAGATGAACATGAATAGAGCAAAACCAATTTGCAAACTTAGTCAAACTAATAATTCAAACTCAGACGCTTAAATAGGAATAAACAAATATTCTTTTCTTCCCTATAATATATATGACATTTGGTCTTTAAAGTGTACCACAGGTGATCAGTGGAAGCCCTGACTAATTTTCTGGACTGGAGCACTTTGGATGAAACTAGACATGTGCCATGGGCCATTGAACATGACTGTTAGTGATGTGCAGTCAGTTGTTATTTTTGATCTGGACCTCTGATTTCATTTGTGTAGGGAACTCCTAAACACTGATGAGGACAGCAATTTCTCATTAACTGTCTTCAGATTGTTGACTGGCACACTGTGAAATGAAGTGATTTCGCTGGCATCACAGTTATGTGGTAGGGACAAAGCTTGAATGGTCTTTCTGAGTCTGAGGTTGGCTCTCTCTTCACCATGATACCTTGTAATGGGAATCTGAAGATCTTCCCTGCCCCTTGGCCCCTTGATAGGCTAAAGTGAATCTGAGAACCATTCCTGATTTGAAAATATATTCTGTACCCTAATAGGCTGAAGGTGGTCATGTAGAGCCTGTGGTGGGAGGCTTGTTATTCAGGAATGCCCACGCCTTATTACTTTGTGATTGGGCAGTGGGTCAAGAGGGTTGTGACATTCTCTGAGCCAGGAGAAGGTTATTTATACTCTGATGTGAGGTTTTGCTTTGGGGCATACATTGGGAAGAGTTGGTGATTTGGCTAGGTGAGATTCTGGGCAGCCATTGAGCCCTCTGGCTTTGAAAACTCAGATGTTCGTGCTTCCCTCTCTGGTAACTACTAGGTATGGATGTAATGGTCAGACGACAGGAAGTTCTATCTGCTGATCTGTTTCTCTGTCTGCTTGTAACTTCTGTTTGTATTCTCTGAAGTTCAGGGTGCTGACTTTTCCCCCTGAATTAAGTAAATGATAAATGTTTGATTAAAGTAAGACTGTTAACCCTTTTGGAGTTGCTTTCATTTAGAAAAGCAGACCTAAGAACCTGTGCTAGCAGCCATCTTGGGTATGCTAGGGTGCTTGCTGCTACACACATGTATGCAGATGGAAAGTTTTGCCCCTTACTACCTGTGTGACTTTGGGAAAGGGCTTGGGGACTTAGTTTTCTCATCAGTAAAATGAGAAAGTCGAAATAGATGATCTCTAAGGAATCATCCCATGCAAAATCTACAATTCTCCCCGGTCAGCTTTCAGCCCACATTAATAACTAATAATTATGTGGCACTTTACACACATTGTTTCATTTGAGCTCTGCAACACCCCTGCAACATGGTCACTACAGGTGTTATTGTCCCCATTTCACAGAGTCAGAAAATGAAACTGAATGAGGCTGAGTCACATGTCCATGATCACACAGCTAGAAAATGTTGACGACAGGATTTGAACCCAGACCTTCCTGGCTCCAAACCTAGAACTCTATTATGCCACATTGCCTTTACCAGAAATGGAAAATCAGAAACTGATCATAGCAGTGGGTTTGTCCACTCAAGCCAATCATGTTTCAGGGCTGTTTGAAATATCTGCATAAGACATTGGGCATGGCATGCTGCTCTGAATTGAGCTTATATTGTCCTGCATAAGTATTTCCAAGCAGGTTTACACCCTGAACAGAATGACCATATTAAGATGTTGGTGGTATGTGCGTGTGTGTATGTGTATAACACATATATACATTCAGATACATATACAGAATGTTCAATGGTAGTATAACATATGTACAGATGCATTTACTTGCTAAACATATTTATGATAGATATATATCACATACATTCGTATACATACAGAATGACCACTCATATGCATTTATATGCACACATCACATCAAGATACTAGTGTAACATATATACATATCTGTTTGTTTATCATATATATTTACTATAGATAAATGTCACACACATTTAAGTACATATGTGCATATGCAGAGTGACCATATATATATATATATATATATACATATATATATATACACACATACACACATATATGTACACACTCACACAATGATCACATCAAGAAGCTGGTGTAACACTTCCATATATATTTATGATAGATAGATCACATATACACATTCATATACAGAATAACAATTCATACATGTATACAGAGCGATCACATCAACATGATATATGTGTGTTGTTAGTCAGTGATTTTCAGTAGTGAATGACTCTTCATGACCCCATTTGGGGTTTTCTTGGCAAAGACACTGGAGTGGTTTGCCATTCCTTTCTCCAGCTCATTTTACACATGAGGAAACTGAGGCAAACAGGGTTAAGTGACTTTCCCTAGTAAGTGTCTGAAGCTAGATTGGAACTCAGCAAGATGAGTCTTCTGGACTCCAGGCCCTGTACTCTATCCACTGTGCCATTAGCTGTCTATTTATACATACATACATAATACATACATACATACAACCTATGTACACATATATGTACATGCATATATAAAATATTTGTATATATAATGTATATTGTGATGGATGAAAAGTCAAAGAGATATAATTTCTGGATAAGTAGTCATCAATTTATTAATTATGGCTAGCAAATAATAAAATGAGGTCAGTGGTCTTCTTGGAAGCCAAAGACAAGCCTTCGAGGCCACTGGACTTTTTAATACCCTTGGAAGAATGAGTGTTCTCACCAGGCAAAAATCAATTCTGATTGGTTAACAATAAATGAGAGAATTGGTATTATAGTGAGATGTGGGCTTATTATAATGAGGACCTGGGGGTGTGGGGGGAACTGGACATGGCTTTGATTATGTCAGTAGTCTTGGACAGAGACTCATCTCTACCCAGACCAGGGGGTAGAAGAAGGTAATTCTTCTCTTGTTCCTTGTTCCTTTCTGTAATAAGATATAATATTGAGACTTTCCTTGTTCTGAAGATTGTATATAATATTGTGAATTGCGGAAACTGTGAACATTGTACTGAATAAAGATTTGTAATGGAATAAACAGAGTGTTCACTAATACTGTATAATCCAAATCTTAAAAGCTGTTCACGGTAGCATTCTCTCAGGAATCTACTGCTGAACCTAGACAAAAGGATCTGTTCTCCACCCAGTCTTACCTTAGTAGAACGATGGGGGTTACTCTAAGAATTCTACCTAGATAAGATGATCATTTAAAGGATGATCTTTTTAATCAGTACTAAGCTTTCCCAGTTAGATGGGGTTCCACCCAAGATTGAACCCAATCTCATCATCAGCCCTGTGCTTTCACCTGCTGCCTTGACCTAAATGAGGAAATAGAAAGGGAAAAGACCTTAGAACCCCCCCCCATATTAGTCATTGGTTATTAATAATTATTTTTCTCAATATAAATATATCACATATATATTCACATGTAAATGTGTAATATGTGTATGTGTTTATTGATATACATACTATATACTATATTATACATGATGTCGTTTGTCAGGGAATCCTGGGAGTAGAAGGAAGGTACAGCTAGCTGGTAAGTGATATTCCAAGGTCCCTTGGAGAAAGGAGCAAGAATAGGTCATAGTACTAATCCTACCTTAGGACACAAACTCAGAGGAGTCTTCTTGGGCTGTTTGATCACAGAGGTCCTTTAATAAGTAGAGAGGAGTTGTAGAAGACCAGCCTTCTAGGAAAAAGAAGACTTTAGACTGAGGAGAGAATGCCTAAGTCCAGTGATCAGATGATCTGAGCCATCTTAACTTAAAGGAAAAGATTATAGGAGCCTTAAACCCTGTATGCATGTATATGGTTTGGTATGTGTGCAAACATACAATACATGCACAATATGTATGTGTTTGCATGTCTATACATGTGTGTACACACATATATAGGCTAGTGTGCTCTTTCTGTCATGAGTTGGTCTATAAGCAGGTTTCAGCTCAAACTACATCAAGGTGCAGACTTTGGTCTACAAATCATTTAACTCCTCTAATCTGCTTCCTCAACTAGAAAATGTGGGTGTGTATTGGTACATGGGGCACATAGACTAAATAATCTCTAAAATTCCTCCTAGCTCTAAGATTCTATATGAGTTTAAGTTCATTCTCTACGTTGCCCCATTAAGAAGGGATCTTACAAAGCTGGGAGCAGGGAGGGCACCTCCTGTTTGCATTTTATTCAGGAAGGTGGATGGAAAAGCAAGACCACATTGAAAGAAGAAGCCCTAGGTTTATTTTCCCTTTTTATTTTTCTTTTTTGGTGGGGCAGGGTGGAGTAGAAAAAAGCACTGAGAAAGAAGATAGCATCTCTAGATTTCACAGAAAGAACACCTTGATTGCTCAAACAAAACCTATACACAGGCCATACCAGCTTTGGCAGACCAAAGACCTGTCCTTCTAGGTCTTCTCTTTAATCCTGGGGAAATCTCCTGGCCCAGGGAACCAGCTGAGCCTGATTGGGGATCAGGAGTCCAGAGATAACAGAAGCCACCTGGCTGCCAGTAGGGTGCCAGAAAAGAAAAAGATGCTGTTCCATGGACCATGAAAGAATTAGTTAGCCTGATGCCTGCCTGATTTGTCAGGGAATCCTGGAGGTGGAAAGTCCAACTAGCTAGAAAGTGGTAGTCCAAGACCCCATGGAAAGAGGAGCAAGGACAGCTCATGGTGTTCATTCTGCCTAAGGATGCAAGATCAGAGAGAGACAGTCTTCTTAAGTCACTTTATCATTGATTGCTGAGCAATTTTAGCTAATCCTTCTAGGCCTCATTTTCCTCATCTGTAAAAAAGAGGGGGTAGACTCAGTGACCTCTAAGGTCTTCTGCATCTTTAAATCTGTGATCTTTATTACATAATTGGTATTAGAACCAAATTTTCAGTCATTTGATACTTTGTGCCATAATCTTTTCTCATATTTCAAAGGTGCCACCCATCTCAAACCTACTACACAGCACAAAGATAAATTCCTAGCTTACCATTGAAAAACCCTCAATAAATTTCACATAATCAAATAATGTAACTGAAAATATAATGACTGAAAATTGTGGAATATAGCCCCAAGTATAAAAATGCTTTGTCAGTCAGTCTATTATAAACATTTATTAAACACAATGTGTACCAGGTACTTTGCTAAGTGCTGGGAAAAGGTAAAAGACAGACCCAGTTCTGAAGCTCCAGTCTAAGGGGGGAGACAACATGCAAATGACTATGAACAAAGATAGATAGATAGACAGACAGACAGACAGATAGATAGATAGATAGATAGATAGATAGATGGATGGATGGACGGATGGACGGATGGATGAATGGATGGATAGCTAACTACAATATGATAAGTTAGAAGGAAGGATGAGGATAATAAGGAATAGGCCAAGAGAAGGCACTAGAAAGAAGGTACTAGAATTAAGGGGTAAGGGAAGAGAATTAAATAGGGTTCCTGTAGAAGGTAAGTTTTTAGTTGGGACTTAAAGGAAGCCAGGTGGTAGAGATAAGGACGGAGAGTGTTCCAGGTATGGGGAACAATCACTGAAAATATCTGGGAAATGGAGTACCTTGTGTGAGAAACAAAAAGGGGATCAGTGTCACGGAATTAAAAAATGCATGGGGTTATAAGGTGAAAGAAGAATGGAAAGGTAGGAAGAAGTTAGATTATGAAGGGAATGCCAGAGAATTTTATAATTGATCCTGGAGGTGATAGGGAACCAATTGCTGCACTGCTGCACACATAAAATATGTAAATATATGGTTTTAGAAGCCTAACCTGTAACCTAATTCACAAGCTATGTGGGCAAATTTATAATTCTAGGAACTTGTAAATTTGCATTTATACTTCCTGTTATGTTAGGGAAGGTGAACACAGGGAAAGAGAAGAGTAATAGCATTGTGTGCAGACATGTATCACCTTGATCAGGAATGAGTCAACTCCCTTTATGAAGTACCCATTGTAGGCAAAGCAATGTGCTAGGCCTGAGAGGAATTGCAGAGAAAATCTTCTGTGTTAAATTCTTTTAGAAAGAGTGAGGAAACTCTGAGCATGCTGTTATACTGCATTATGCAATCCCAAGTATTTTAAACTACACCATCCTTTGCAAAACAAATCTTGAACCCTTCTTTGTAACCCAAATGAGATGAGAAAGTTGATAGGGCCATAGGGAATTATACAACTTTGTGAAATCTAATGTATTTGGCACAAGTGTAAAATATGTTTAATTGCTCCTGGCATTTATAAACAAACATTTTGAAGATGTATGTGAATTCTATTCCATCCTTAAGAACAAAATTTTAAGATTAAGCCTGTTGAGTTACCTACAGCCAATAAATTTAATTTGATATAATATGTTTTATAATACCTGTCTTTAGCACATTATCTGAGATTAGTAGTTACTGCCCTCTGAGGAACTAACCTGTTAATTCAAGCAGAAATTGGGAAATGCTCTTTTCTTCTTCTTCTTGTTCTTCTTGTTCTTGTTCTTGTTCTTCTTCTTCTTCTTGTTCTTCTTCTTCTTCTTCTTCCCTTCTTCTCCTCCTCCTCCTTCCTTCTACTTTCTCCTCTTTTTTTTGCAGAAAACAATTTACTTAATCCTACAGTTTTCATTTTTGTTTGCTTGAAATATAGCCCTGAGAAGACAGGGGTAAACCCCAAATCACTCTGGTTTCATTGAATGGCAAGTATTAGCCCTAACCCAAGCCATCCAGACTCCTTGTTTAGATTCTGATGACTCAGAATGAATGTAAGCAGCAATTGTTTTATATTCTGGCCAGAAACTCTGAGGGTCTTCCCCTCCCAGACTGATATCTCTGTGATGGTAAATTGAGCTATTTTTGTCTCAACTCTCCCTTAGTCATTAAATGATCATGACCTCAGATAAACTGAGACCTGAGAAACACCTTAATTTAGAAAGTCCAAGGTCATCCACTACATCCTGGACCATCACCAGTCATCTTGACCTTTGTCTTTCCACTGTAGTTGGAGGAGAGGGTGAGGCTAGACTTTTCACAGCTCTGGCCACCCACTCATACCCAATTCATGTACAAGTCAAGACATCACCCTCAGGATGTCACTGCTCCTCTTTGAGAACAAAGGACAAACAACACCAGTTTGTGTTATTTAACTTGAAATATATCTGAGCCAAGTGAACTCAAACTTTCTATCCTTTCCTAATGAAAAAGCTTGCCATGAATCTTTAATTTCATACCTCAAGAGTCTATCCATGATGTCATCAGTGATTTCATCAGAGTGGGTAGTGCCTTCATTGGCACTTATTGCAACTTCACTTTCACTTGAAATACTGTTTTCACAAGCTGCTGTAGCCAAAAACCTTAAGACACTGTAGCTGACTTTGTGATGCTTTATTCCAAATTTAGTTAGGTTTATTGTTGAACCTAGACTCTGATACCATTTTTGGGCCCATCCCCAAAGCATTTCCAGCTTGGTAGGGCCTCTCAGAATTTCAATTAAATTTCCACAACTCTGGAAATTTATAGATTTCCTCCAAAACATGATGAGGCATCAAAGGAAAATCTTACTAGATGCTGTGATGAATCAAGTTAACAAAAAAAAATCCTAAATTCTAAGAACTGTCTCTAAATAGAAAATGTTAAAATTGGGAAGCATGGGAAGAGCCTGCTACCTTTGACAGTGTAATATTCACTATTATAGGAACAATAAATTCTACTTTGGGAGAAGACAGTAACATAATCAGAATTATATAAGGGGAAAAACAGCCTTCCGATGATTGGAAAAATTCTTTGACCATCTACAAAATTGTATACCAGCTCTAAGAAAAACTATAGTAAGTAAAATATAAGATCACTTCCTTTTCTCTCCTACTTCCCCCAACAGCCCCCTCCCCGTTTATCTTGGAGACTTAAGTTTCTTCACTCCTTTCCCCCCTCAGTACCCAGTATCCTTATACTCTTTCTCTTTTGAAACCTGCTTTCCAAAATAAGTGTATTCAAGGAGCAGAATGAGGAATACAATTCTAGACATGACCAATGTGATTTAACTATTATGCATTTGTATTTTAAGGTTTCTGTTTTCTTTTTTTCTTTTTCTGATGGGGGATAAGGAGTGGGAAGGAGAGAAAGTAAGTGCTTGCTGATTGAAAAATTAAATATGTTTAAAAGTAAAAGAGAAGAGGCCTAAAATTCATTCACATTAAAATAGAAATGACTAATAACTTGCCAAATCTAGGGAAATTTGTATTTTAAGCTAAAAGAACAAAACTCTACAAATGGAAATTCATTCATCAAGATTTTGCTGGAATTGGGAGAGAGGGATACTTTTTGAAGGAGAGAAAACCTTAGAAAAGGTCAATATTCTAATATGCTAATATTAATTATATTCTAATATGTCTCTCTGAAGAACTTTGGAATTGATTGCATGTCATGGGAGATGCTGGCACGGTGTGCCCACATTGAAAAAGGCTATGAGTGAAGCAGAATTGTGGTATCTCAAAAGAGTTGCACACATTTAGAGACATTTCTACTCTAAATGTTCATACAGACTGTTTGTGTCTGACTTGTGGCATGTATTGATCTATTCTGATCAACCACAGTCAGACATACTGTACCTTGACTCCAACATAGTGATGTCATTTGGGTCCTGTTCCAGAATGAAGGACAACAACCACCAATATATAATGGAGACTCTGATTTTCTCCCCCAGAGACATGAAAGTAGAGAAGGGTCCTTTTTACGTGCTAAAAATCAGCACTTTAGGGGCAGCTAGGTGACGCAGTGAATAGAACACTGGCCCTGAAGTCAGAAGGACCTGACTTCAAATCTGGCCTCAGACACTTGATACTTAACTAGCTATGTGACCTTGTGCATGTTACTTGACCCCAATTGCCTTCCCTCCTCCAAAAAAATAAAATAAATAGAAAAATCTTGTGTAGTAGTAGTAGTAGTAGTAGTAGTAGTAGTAGTAGTAGTAGTAGTAGTAGTAGTAGTAGTAGAGAGGATCTCCTAACAAGTACTGTATGTCTGGATTCCCTGGCTGTATCACTCAATACTGCAGAATGAAGCTTTGTAAGCATAGCATTATGGAGATAAAGCATGCCTATTAGGAAAATTTGGGTTCATGCATACAGTGCAAATGACCCATACTCTATCGTTGGAGAGATGCATTCTTTTTGCCTGGGATGGGAGAGAATGGAGTCTAATATTTACATTCCTGAAGTATATATGTTGTTTTAAAATCTAAGATTATATATTGCATAGGGTTCATATTTAGCAGCATTATTTAAAAATGTATTTATTAAGCATCTACATATTGAATTGAACTTACTAGAGTTTCATCTAGTTAAGAGACACTCAACTCACTATTAAGAATGTGTATGCTTTGAGTTCTTTTTCCAATAGTGGTGAGAGATATGCAATAATCCATCCATACTTCCTTGTTCCCTTTTCTTGAAACATTGCTTTAGAAGGGCTGGCCAATGTGAGGAGTGTAGTCTGTGGCAACTAAAAATTTTAGGAAACATTTCTTAAGTAGCCACCCCATGCAGAACACCATACCAGAATCTGAAGGAGACACACAGACTGGGGACCTAAGCAATGAAACAATGAGGGGATCTGCAGGTTGTGAACTGATATCTCAGTACCAATCAATTAATCATAAAGCATCTATTATGTGCCTAGCTCCGTGCTAGGCCCTAGCAGGATCCTAGAGAAGACAGAGACAAAAAAGAAATACTGCCTGCCCTCAAAGGGTTTTTGTTTTAATGGGAGGAGGATACAAAGAATTCATAGAAAAGTCAGTGGAGAATCTATACAAATGAAATACAAAGTGATTTCAGGAGGAAGGACATAAACAACAGGGAGTCAGGAAAGGTGTTTTGAAGAACAGCATTTGAAGTGGATCTGGAAGAACAAGAGGGGTCCCGAGAGGCAGAGAGAAGGAGGAAGAGCGTTTGCAGACATAGCAGCAGTTGTACAAGGCATCAGTAGGGAAAATGGAATGTTACGTACATGACACAGTGTGACAGGAGAAGAAAGTATGTGGAGGAGAGTATGTGTAATAAGCCTGGAAAGACAGACTGACACCAGATTGAGAAGCGCTTTACGTTCCAAATAAAAATGAAAGAAATAATAGGGCTAATAATAACAACAACAGTAATAATAATTAAGATTTATATAGTGCTTACAATGTGCCAAGCACTGTGTTAAATGCTTTACTTATCTGATCCTCACAACAACCTTGGGAGATACGTGCTATTATCATACCTATTTTACAGATGAGGAAACCAAGGCAAATAGAGGTTAAGTGACCTACCTAGGGTCACTCAGCTAGTAAGTGTCTGCGACCAGATTTGAACTCAGATCTCTCTTGACTCTAAGCCTAACACTCTATCCATTGTGCTACAGGGGAGTGACAAGGTTAAATTAGTGATTTAGGAATGTCAGTTTAGCAGTGGTGTGTGGATTGGTGAGGGGAGGAACTGAACACCAGATAAATTAGAATGCTATTTCGACATCCTTTTCGAGAGATATTGAAGGCCTAGACTAGTGTGTTAATGATGGGAAGGAGATGGATGTGAGGGAAGATGAGAAAATGTCAAGTGACTGGATATGGAACATAAGTGAGAGTGAGGAGCTGAGGGTAATTCTTAGGCTGCTAACATAGGTGACTAGAGATGCTCATGACAGGAATGGGGAAGTTAAGGGGAGTAGTTTTAGAGGGAAAATAATGAGTCCTCTTTTTGACATGAGTTTGAGATACATATGGGACTCAGGGCATATTAGGGGAAGTTAGGTGAAGCAGTGAACAAAGTGCTGACTCTGCAATCAGGAAGACCTGAGTTCAAATCTGGCCTCAGACATTTACTGGCTGTATGGGCAAATTCCTTCACCCCATTTGCCTCAGTTTCCTCATATGTAGAATGAGATAGAGAAGGAAATGGCACATCATTCCAGTATTTTTGCTAAGAAAATCTCGAATGAAGTCAAAAAAGTCAGATACTACTGAAACAACTAAATTAAAACAAAGGGACATGGAGATATCCAGCAAGCAGCTAAAGATGTAAGACTAAAACTCAAGAAAGAGATCAAGACTGAGTATGTAAATTTGATAGGTGTCTGTATAAAGATGATCATCTAATCCATGGGAATTCATGAGATCTTGAAGAACAGAATAT
The DNA here is from genome assembly GCA_028646575.1 of Pseudocheirus occidentalis. NCBI lineage: Eukaryota > Metazoa > Chordata > Mammalia > Diprotodontia > Pseudocheiridae > Pseudocheirus > Pseudocheirus occidentalis. Next base: position 150,191,552 of record CM053596.1, read on the forward strand.
AAAAAAGAGGAGCAGAGGACCCAGAACAAAGTCCAGGTATATGGTCACGTACAGGGATAATGAGCAAGTAAAAAGTTTCAGAGTTCACTCTCTGGAATAAGGTGGATTTTTTGTTCCCCAATACTTGAGAGGTGGTTTTCAGATGTCATCCAGAATAGCAATTAGCCCAAGTATAAATGGCCACTACCAGCATTCCAGACTAGCGGCCATGCAGATATTTCTTGAAGACTTCCAGTGATTAGGAGTCTTCTGAGGGTAGCCCATTTCATAGCTGGTTACATCTGAGAAAATTTTTCCTTATATTTAATTATAATCAGGCCCCTTGAGGCAGCATGCTCTAACTAGTTGAGCTGACTGATGACAGATAATCTACAAATCCAGGAAATAAAAATATTTGCCTATATTTCTGGCTGCTTAGCTCAGTCACTTATCTCACAAGTTCTAAGAAAGCCAAACTTACAGCTTATGTGCCAGTGTTATCCAATTATCTTTGCTCTGGTGTATAGCACAGATTCTAATCCTGACTGACTGTTCTATGGGGGAATAACCTCCTATCTGTTCATTAAGGGGCAGCATCTTACTATTCTAAAGGAGTATGATGGAAAGGCTGAAGTGTTAGACTTGGGAGTCAAGAAGATGTGGGTTCTAATCCCACTTCTGATATTTACTAACTGTGGGAATCAGAACAAGTCTCTGTGCCTCAGTTTCCTCATCTGTAGAATAGAGATAACAATACTTATAGTACCTAGAGCTAACTTCTTTGAGACTAAAATGATATCAATCACTTTAAAGCACTTTATAAATATTGGTTTGCTTATTTGCCATATAAAGAATGACAAGATGCTACACTTCTAGAAATCTTTACTGTAACATAAATATCATAGAATACAGGCAAACTACTACAACCTGGCAAACAGATACTACAGACAACTATCCATGTGTCAGATAACTTAATCAGCTAAGCTCATGACATTACATTATGAAGACATGGTGCAAGAGTTCTCCGTGTGGTTTCATAGGGAGTGACTTGTAAGTGGCAAGTTCAAACAAGATGATTTGGTGGGGCAAGGGGTGGGAGGAATCACCATCTCCAGTTAGTTGGGGAAGGGTTTGTGGAGGAGGTGGAATCTTGAGTCTTCTTTGACTAATAGAAATGAGAGAGGGACTTTCTTGAGCTGGGGGTGGGGGAAGATGATCTAGCTACAGGGTATAGCAAAAGAGAAGGCTCCAAGGACAAGATGGGACGAACTGGCTCAGGGCAGAAGGAATTGCCAAATCCCAGCAGACAGTGATTCAAAATGCAGCAATAAATGAACAAATCTAAAATTCCATTTGCTGGTATACTAGAACAGAAAATAACCACATAGGCAAGGGCTGGGAAGGGCATCTTGAACAACACAGCTGAGAGTATCTGCAAAAATTAGTCAACAGGTATATAGGCATTTTCCTCTGAGGATGGCATTTCCTCATTTGAGGACTCCAGAATGAAAGTGAGTTAGAGAAGACTTAAAGAGAAGCCAGAGGAGAATGACAAACTCAGAACATGAGTAAGAATGACAAAGGAGAAACTTAATATCCCTTCATATTCTTAAAGCCTATTTGGGAAGGATAGAAGCTGCCTGTTTTCTATTCCTACTTCAGGCAGAAGAAATTGCTTAAGTTGTACATAAAGGATATAGAAGAGACATAAGGAAAACCTACCTAATTGTTTGGGTTATGAGACAATGGAATGTATAACCTAGGGAGGTTTTAAAATGCTGATTCCCTGAAATTGTTTCCAAATGGGAGAGTTGTTATTGTTGCTGTTCAGTTATTTCAGTCCTGGCTGACTCTTCATGACCCCATTTGGAGTTTTCTTGGCAAAGATACTGGAGTGGCTTTGCCATTTCCTTCTTCAGCTCATTTTACAGATGAGGAAACTGAGGCAAATTGGGTTAAGTGACTTGCCCATGGTCACACAATGGCGTGTAGCGTCTGAGGCCAGATTTGAACTCAGAAGATATCTTCCTGACTTCAGGTCTGCTGCTCTAGCCACTGAGTCACCTAACTGCTTAAATGGGAGACTCTCCCAAGGCCTAATCCTTGTGACATCTGCCAGGGATGACTTATAGGAATAGATATTTACCTTCACTGTGGGAAAATGATCTATGTGAACTGGGTAGAATAGAATTCTCAAAAGAGAAAATAAATTTGTAAAACATTACCTGGAGATTTGCCATTATGTATTATGTTTTCATGTATCTCTAGTCATTCATTTCAGGAAAAGTGTGTTCTTTTTGTTTTGAATTGGTGTTTTTGCAATACTTTTACATCTTCTGCCTTTGGGCTAAATAACCTTTCAATCTTTTAAAGTCATCAAAATTCTTGATAACAGAGTCTGATAAACTAAAGAGTATGACATCAGATTGTAGAATCATGAATGCAGAGTTGGAAGGGACCTTACAGATATCACTGCATAAAATATTGGGGCAGAGTGGTGGGAGAAGCTTAGTTATTTGCAAGTCCAGGATATTGTGTTCAAGTTTCCACTGACATATTTCTTTGGGCAGATGAAAACATTCCCCTTCTCCAAATACTTTTGATAGGGCCCCCTTGGAACTGTTTGTTGGGAAATTCAAGGGCATAGACTAGGGTTCACAAATAAAGCACTTACCTTGCTTCCTCACTGATCAAGGGCAATGAGAGAGAAATAACTCTAGCTTAATTTTGATGGAGCAGTGAAAAAGCATCTATCAAGAGAAGACTAAGAAACTAAATGATTAGGGTTACACAACTCTCAGTTATGTATGAATTGCTGAAAAGTGAAGGCAGAAAAACCAGGAAAACAATATACAAAATGACTACAGTAATATTAATACAAACAACAATCCAAAACATGAAAACGGAATACATTGTGATTATAATGACCAAGCTTGACTCTGAGTCGTTATAATAACTTAGAGACAAATGAAATGTACCCAAATTCTGTCTCTCTCTCCCTACTTCTGTGTCCTTGGGAAAGTCTGTTAACCTCTCTGGGTCCCTTTTCTTCATCTGTAGAATGGAAGAGTTGTAGTAGGCAGCCTTGAAGGTGTTTTCCAGCTCTAAATGGATGACTGTAATCCTCTGAAAAAACAAAGAGATCAATAAAATGTTTTTTTAAATGATAGTGAGGAAGTGGAGCCAAGATGGCTGAGTCATAGTATTAAGAGATTCCTACCCCCAACAACCCCCAAATTCCTCTAAATAGATATAGAAAATACATCAGACTGAATCCTAATGGGAAAATCCAAGAAAAAAAATCAGTGAGTCACTTTTACAACCCAGCTCAGCATAAGGACATAGAGAAGTTTATGGACACTGAGGATGGAGCATGAATCCAGCACAGGGAAAAACTGTATACTAAGATAAGGGGAGGTACTAACCTCGTAAGGGGTATCACAACTTTGTGCAGGGTACAGGAACAGATATCAGCTGGAAGAATAGTTGCCCAGTCACAGGTCACAGTCCAGGACTGACTGAGGTATTACATGGTAAAGAGTAGTCTCAAAGCCCTTGGTTGTGTACTGAGTGAGGAAGAAGTTCAGAAGTGAGCATCAGCAATATGCCTCTAGCCCAAGGTGCACATCTGGGTCTTAGTTCCAAAATCTACTCTATTCTGAAGCCTTCAAAGGAATAACAAGGGAAGGAATCCTAGTCCAAAAGGAAGCCTACAGTTCTGTCACTGAATCGGCAGAACTTTATAACTGGCTGATAGTGGCCAATAGTCAAACAGCAGTCTACTATTGTTTAGACCTAAACCAAGGTCAGGAACTTGCAGAGTCCCACTACAGAGGTCAACCATTGCTATGGATCAGACTACATTGAGAGCAGTGAAAGTTTGCAGGTCTCCATCCTGAGCTGTCTCTGAGAGCCTCAAATAGCACAACACTCAATACTCCTAAGAAAACAGCACTAATACTAGCCTAGACTTTCTACCCAAAAGTGTGCAGGCCCTAGCATAAAGTTTGAAGTCAGGAAGTTGAGGCTAGAAGAATGAGCACTTAAAACAAACTGAAAAGAGAATGACTTTAAAACATCTATAAGCAAAATCTCAAGAAAAAAAATACAGCTTGGATATAACCAGAACTTCTGTAGGAAATGAAGAAAGACTTTAAAAAATATTTTTAGAAATGAAGTGAGAGTGCTAAAGGGAAAAAATTGGAAAAGAAAAGAGAACTGTGGATGAAATTTGCATTTAAAGGAGAAGTTTTTCAAGCAACATAGTCACTGAAACTTGATCTCCATGAGACAAGTAGAAATATTTTTTTAAGTTAAAAACTGAAAAATATAGAAGAAAATGTAAAGTATCTCATAGCAAAAACAAAGGCCCTTGAAAGCATATGGAAGAGAAAAAAATTAAGAATCATTGGTCTGAAAGTCATGACCTTCCCCTCCCCCTCC
>CM053596.1:150196073-150223284 GCA_028646575.1 Pseudocheirus occidentalis
AGAAGGCAATGGATATAGACTTGTAAGAACAACTTACTCAATAAAACCAGGTATAATCTACAGGGAGAAAGAGGATTTTTAGTGAAATAGAGGACTTGCGAGCATTTCTGATGAAAAGATGAGCACTACATGCAAACTCTGGAGTCTAAACATAGGAGTTAAGAGAAATAGGAAAAGGTATTCACAATGGTAAAGGATTAAACAAGAATAGACTACTTCCATTCTAATACGAGGAAATGATACACGTGTTGCCTCTGAATCCTGTCACCACCAGGGTCATAGGCCAAATCTAATTAGACAGAATATGTGAGAGTCGTTTTGTGATGCTCTTTAGAGAATAGAAAGAGAAGGTAAAAGGAATACACAGGATGGGAGATGAGGGAAGAGAAAAGAAGGTTAGGGGAAACTGTCTCACAAAAATGGGGCATGCCAGTAGAAGACTATACAAATAGAGGAAGGAATGGGGAAAGGGCCTGACACTTGAACCTCACTCTCATCTTAACTGATCAAAGAAAGGAGGAAAACACACAAATACACACACATACAGAGTTGGGTGGAGAAATACATTTCACTAAACAAGGAACTAAGAGGGAAAGGGGAGAAAGAGGGAGAGTAGATTAAGGGAAGGATTAGACCTAAGAAAAACAAAATAAATAAAAGATATATAGATATACAAATAATATATATATATAATATTTAATGAAAACAAATGAAATATTAGCTTATTTAGATATTAAAGACAGAATATTAAAGATACACAAAAATATTTATACCTCTTTTTGAGGTGGTAAAGAATGGGAATCTGAGGGGGTGCCCATCAATTGGCAAGTGACTGAATGGGTGTAGCTGTGATGGAGTAGTGTTATGCTGTAAGAAATGATGAAGGGGATGGTTTCAGAGAAACCTGGGAAGACTTGTATGAACTGATACAGAGTGAAGTGAGTAGGACCAGAAGAACAACTGGTAGAGTGACAATAATATTATGGAGACAAAAACTTTGACAGACTTAAGAACTCTGGTCAATGCCATGACCAACCAAAATTCCAAAGGACTCATGATAAAATATTTTATTCAGCTCCTGATAGAAAAGTGAAACTCAGAGTATAGAATGAGACTATCTATATCTGTATTTATATAGCCATATACACATATTTACATATATACCTATATATGGATGTATATGTGTGTATATGTGTATTTCTTTTAGACATAGCCAATGTGGACATTTGTTTTGCTTGACTATACAAGTTTGTAACAGAGGTTTTATTTTTCTGTCATTCTCAATGTAGGGTAGGGTGGAATGGGAAGAAAAAGTAAGTTTTTTGCTCACTAAAAATTTTAACTTAAAAATATTAGTGGGGGGAAAATAAGCATGCCAACTAAACTGGAAGTGATGGATAGAATTGTAAGTTTTTCAGCGGAGGAGGCTCATCCAGTTCAATCCCCTTATTTTTTCAGATAATGGAATTGGGGCCTAAAGAGTTGAAGTCACATGAGAAATATACCAGAGTCAGGATTTAAAACAAAGACTTCTGACTGCATATCCAAAGTTTTTTTCCAATGGATTCTTAAGACGTCTTGTTAGTAACGTGATTAATGTGTTATGTCGGCTTAATTTAGAGACCATACCTCTAACTGACCCTCTTGTAAAGTTTGTGCCCTAAGATGATCTTACTGTAGTTAAATAATTTTGCATTTTAAATAACTAGCAGACAATGAGTTATCCAAAAGAGATGGAGCAGAGGAGTCACAAATGTCTTATAAGGAAAAAGTCTCGGGGTAGATGTGTAGTATTTGGAGGTGGAGATGGAGGAATTATTGTTTTAGGGTATTATTTATCTGGGAAGCTTTCTGTCTTGCGGTTGCCCACAACCTTCTTTTGTCAAACTTTGCATCCACATTTTGCGTCTTATTTTCAATACACTTTTTTTTGTATTTCTTTGTTCGATATATGTGTGCTTGTGTGTGTTTGTATGTATGTGTGTGTCTGTTGGGGGATATGTATAGGATTTGGAGTCAAGAACGATTGAGTTCAAATCCAGCTCCAGACACTTAGTGATAGGACCCTGGGTATGTCACTTAACTTCTTTCTCCCTCAATTTCCTCATCTTTAAAATAGGGATAATAATCACAACTACCAAACAGGTTGTTGTGAGAGTATATAATATGTAAATACTTATATAAATAATTAATTCGTAAAAATATGTAAAGGACTTTGCAAATCTTAAAGCACTATGTAAATGTGAGCTGTTATTATTATCCTTAAGTGATTTTTATTTTATCTTGGTACCAATTCTTTGTCCTGATAAGAGGAATGTACCTATTTTCCCTTAAGTAATAGAAATCAAGTTAATGGGAAATAATGGATATTTCACAGAAACTCACATTACAGTTAACTTTTGGAATTCCTCTTCTCTGTGCAGTCAGGAAAAAAATAATAATAGCTCATTTTTATATAGTGTCTCAAGGTTTATAAAGCTTTTTCTTTTTCTCTTAACAACTCTATAAGGTAGGTAGCATGAGTAAGTTTGGCCCTGTTTTATAAATGGGAAAACTGGGATTCTCAGCAAAGAGATGACTATATATCACATTTATATGGGGCTTGCAAAACACTTACAGGGCTTACAAAGTATTCTCGTAACAGTCCTGTGATGTAAAGAGTAGAAGTGTTACTAGTCCCATTTTCCTGATGAGAAAACTGAGATTCCTAGAAATAAGGGAAGCAGTGTGGTTAAAGGAATTCTGCTTCAATCCTGCTTCTGCCATTGACCACCTATGAGACTTTGGGTAAGTCACTTAACTCAATCCAAATGAAAAAATGAGAGAATTGGACTAGATACCTCCAAAGATTCCATACAGGCGTAAATCTGTGAAACTACATGTTTGCCACCATCTGAGCAATAGACACTCCTTATCTGTTCCCTGGGAATTACTAGGTGAATCTCCTTTTGTTCAATGTGGATATTATTGGTGAAGCTTTGTAGCTTTCTGAAGTTGCACCCAATCACCAGCCACATTGTTACAGGAAAACATAAGGAACTGGAAATTCTTACAATGCATAAGGAATCTCTTTCCATTTGAGAGGTGCAGTGGATAGAGCATTGGACATGCAATCAGGAAAAATCACTTTCTTGACTTAAATCTTACCTCAGATACTTACTAGTTGTATAACCCTGGGAAAGTCACTGAATCCAGTTTGCCTCAGTTTCATCTTCTGTAAAATGATCTGGAGAAGGAAACAGCAAACCACTCTAGTATCTCTGCCGAGAATATATCAAATGGGGTCACAAAGAGTCAGACACAATTGAACAGCAACAATAACCCCCATTTGAATTACATGCAGAGAATCTTCCATAAAAGTAATGAATATGATCAGGGAACTTCCTGGGGGGTTTTGCTTTGCTTTACATTTAAAAACAAAGAATTAATGAACAGTTATTTGTGTAGCTGTATCTAGCCAGAAATCGGATATTATCCTAATATAGGCATTAGTGACTGCTAGTTGGGAGGAGAGCCTTTAAGGCCATTTTGCTGAGTCAAATGCTCCCCCACACTGTCTGCCCTGCTCCCCATACCCTGCTATAATGAATAAAAAACAGATTTACCCCATACCATGATGTAATTAACAAAAAAAGTAGATTTATCAGGATCTTGCTATTTTCCTGGACTTCTCCAACTCATGAAACTCATTATTCTGCAAAATGACCAACTCAGAAACTCACACTTCCTCAGATAATTTCCCACCCACCCCATGTTATGCCACGGAACCAGGTATAGACCCTTCTTTTCTTTTCAGCTTTTTATGTGCTATCTCCTCAGTTAGACTGTGAGCTCCTTGTAGACAGGGATCATCTCAGACCTTTTTTGTATCCTCAAGGCTTGTCATGGTGCCCGGCACATAGTAGGTAATTAATAAATGTTTATTGACTCTACATCTTTCAGTCAATTATAAGACTGTGAAGATGTGTTCTGTTGTGGTGTGAAAGCTTCCCTGTTCCCTTTTCATATCTTTCAGGATAATCCAGAGAAGTATAGGGATCATTCTGCAGAGTCCACACTCCATGTGGAGAGCGGCGACCTGGAGGGCCAATACCCACAATTAGGCTGGTATTGGGAAAAACTCTTCCACACCGCCTCCCGACTGAGTCATAGCTTGTCTTCCTGAGAACTGCCTCCAAGAGACCTGCCAGCCAGAAGCAGCCTCTCCTTATGTGAGGTGTGTCATCCTGAATCATCAGCTTTTCAGGCTTAGCAGCCAATGGGGGGAGGGGAGAATACAATCTGGAAATGAATTATGTGTAGCTGGAAGCATACAAGAGATATCTATTTGTGTCTGTTCCAAGTGGGAGGGGAGGTCATCATATATCTATCTGCTTCTAATGTCACCTGTAAAAATCTGCTTCTAATGTCATCTATAAATATTTTGTAGACAACACAGTGGCTGATTCGTTGCGTTTCATGCCAATTTTTCTGAAGATTCATTTTTTTCCTTGTATTACTTTTTTGTTGTTTTGTGGTTATATCATCCACTTTTCTAATGATTTTTAAAGGATTAATATTACTAAATCCCCATTGTTCTCAGTTGTCATGTCTCATCCTTGACAAAGAAAACAAGTATTTGTTGTTTGAAGCTGTTTTTGAGCACCTTTACCACCCTTATTGTGGGGATGGCTTTATAAAATGGTTCAATGTTGTAAGAAGCAAGGATAACCACAGATAATTTCTTCACCTTTATTTTCCACTTTCCAGATTCAAACACTTATTTGGATACATCAGGTTAGAGTTCTTTTTTTTGTAATAAATTTTATTTGTTTTCTTGTTTACATCATTGATTTTCATGAGATTTTTGAATTACAAATTTTCTCCCTGTCTTTCCCCTACCCCAACACCAAAACAACAATCCCACTGTGTAGCCTCTCCCCTGCTCTGCTCTCTAAGTTTCTGGCAGGGCAGGGAGGGTCTCCCTACCCCAGCCCCTGTATATCTTCATTCCTAGTTGCAGGTATTGCAGAGCTTTAAATTCTAGATTATTTCGATTCCTCCCTTGTCACCCACCCCCACTGGAAGGACAACCACTTCAGTACTAGAGTTCTTGATGTACATATGCAGTATTTTTTTTTATCTTTATCCTTTCTTCTAATTTGGAGTTGCTTTTGACCTTTGCTATAACTATGGCCTAACTGCACACGACTTCCCCCACAGTAACAGTTATTTCCTGTTAACTAAGATGAAGCCAATCTCATTTCTGGTAAAATAAGGCAAAAGCAGGCCTTATGGGGGGGGGCTTTCACAATAGTCTCTTCAGGCCAATAAGAGCATATCATCAATAGTGGGTTATTTCATGGAATTGACTGTAAGTTCCTGACAAGACTTACTACAAAGGAAACTGAAGGTCTTTCATAATTGTATGTGAAGCTTTAGAACTGGGATGTATGAGCCAGACATAGTTATTCAACTCCGAATTTCTTCTAGGCTTACTGATATTCCTGCATTTCTGTGTTTGATTATTTGCATGCTACATTCAAATTAGGCATTTTTATCAAGGTTACAAAATTTTGAAAGTAACTAAAATTATATTTCTCACATCAAGTTACTTTACAAAATAATATACATATATTTCTTTTATGTATACATATATAAAGCTACAATCATGACAAGACTTATGAGATGAACATGAAACTGGGATTATTTCAATGTCATAAAATAGAGATGAATGTGAATCTAACCAAGGTTGTGTCATATATAAATAGGCATGGTGGTTTATTTAAACAAATAAATGTATTTATTTAAAATTGGAAAGATTTCCTTAGAAATCAAGTCCAACCTCCCTCTTTTTTTTTATAGATGAACAAACTGAAGTCCCAGAGCGTTTTTATGACTTGTCCAAGGTCACCCAGGTAAAATAATTTTTACTTGGGGGGAGAGAGAGGAAAGGAAGACTTTGAAATCCATGAATTCTGACTTCAAATCAAGTATTTTTTTTCACTGTATTACAGTGTATTTCTGATCTGTGATTGCATGGACAATGTTGTTCAGCCATTTTTCAGTCATGTCTGACTCTTTGTGACCCCATTTGAGATTTTTTTGGTAAAGATACTGATTTGTCATTTCCTAATCACTAAATCACTAAAGAGAGTGATTTGTCATTTCCTTCCTCCGCTCATTTTACATATGAGGAAACTGGGGCAAACAGGATTAAGTGACCTGCCCAGGGTCTCACAGCTAGTAAGTGTCTGAGGCCAAATTTGAACTCAGGAAGATGAGTCTTCCACTCTAGCCGCCCTATGGACAATGTACTTCCTCCAAGAGCACAGATCAAAGTCCTTCCATGCTTTCTCATCCTGTCTGACTCTTATCCATGCCCTCCTATAGATTTTCCACAGACAGTTGACCTAAATTGCTGAAATCATTCTAAGTCTCTTGACAAAAGTCTCCTTGTCTAATGGGACAAATGAACTATTCTTATACTCTTGCTACATGACTTCTCAAAGTATTCCTCAAAAGCTCTTGGACATTAATCAGACTTTCTCTTAATCTCCAAACCATATTTAAAAAAAGAATTCTGGAAAGCAAAAGAAATTCTATTTAATCTAGTAACCTATACTTATGTAGTAATTTAAGCACATTGCCACTTTATCCTTACCAATAACCTTTTTAGGCAGGTACTCTAGGGATAACACCCATTTTTTATAGATGAGGAAATTGGAGCAGAATGTCAGAGCCACCTCTGTCCTGACTACAAACCTGATACTCTCTCCAACCTAGTCCAATGTTTCCTTTAGCTTGCTTTGGTTTTAAAAGGAGTGTTTCTTTAAACAAATCATTGCATAAGATTTCCAGGAACACAAAAAGAGAATTGCTAAACAAATGAAATAATGTATATGAAAGTTCTCTCTTACCATGACATGATTTCAAAATGTAAGCTCTTTTTAGAGGACTCACTCAAGTCTTTTTCTGAACTATTTGTGGAAAAGATTGTTACTCACAGGTTAGTCTTTTTTTTTTCCTTTTTCTTAGCAATACCCATACACAGACTGTCATTTGCATCATCGTGAATTAGAGACATTAAGCCATGTGGCTTAATACACAGAGTACTGGGCCTGGAGTCAGGAAGATCTGGGTTTAAATCAAGCCTTAGATACATACTAGTTGTGTCCTGGGAAAGTCACTTAACCTCTATCTGCTCCTTGTTCATCACTATAAAATACACATAATAATAGTGCCTACCTCCAGGGTTGTTATGTTTACATTTATAAAAAGAATATACATACTGTCGTGGGGTATGGGGGGAGAGAGACTGTCCAGCAAGAGGATGCTAGAACCAGCTCAAACCAGCTTTTCCCATTGTTAAATTTTCAATGTGAGCATTTATACCTTGGAGATTGACCAACTCTACAGATCATAGCCTGATTTGTGGTTTTCTTGATTGTCTAGACTTAAAGAAAGTGTTAATAACACAGTTTAAACTCAAAAGTATATTATTGTTTGGGTTGAAAAATACCTTTCATCCTTAATTTAGTAAGAAAAGTAAACACAGAGATGCCTTAGGATAAGAACAGTTTATTCTCTTCCCCGGGAGAAGAGGGCAATCTGCTCCCATGCCTGGACATGGGAAAGAGGGTGTGTTTCAAAGGGTAGAACCAGAATTTATAACTTAACTTAGTCAAGCCCCCTTTCCCAACTGTTTCCTTTCTCATTGGTGGAGAGGCAGACCTCACCAAATTCTTCCCTACCAGCACAGCAAGAGAAGACGGGGGAGGGTCCCACCAAGGCAGGAAAACAGACAAAGGAAGATAAAAGTGATTGACAGCAGCCAGGGAAGGGGAGGGAGGAAGGAAAGATAAACAACCCCAAATTGAGAAGTTTTCACTCATTCCACACTTTATGGATACTTTTTTTTTTTTGGAGAGCCATTTGCTAAACATTAACAGTACTCCCCTGTTGATAGGTATAGAACATTGCAAATAATGGTAGACTTTTTCTCCACGTGTTGATCAGTTTTGCAAATTTCTATAAGCTTGCATTTTGGAAGATCTGGATTCAAGTCTAATCACTGACACAATTGACTTTTTGACCTTAGATGAATCTCTTAATCTGCTAGGTGCCCTCAGGTGACTCTCGGTGACTGCAAATTGCAAAACAGTTGCTAGTCTAGTCCTTTAGGAGGGGAGTTCCTTGAGGACTGGGCAGTGTTTTTGCCTTTCTCTGCATGCCCAGTGTTTAGAACTATGCCTGGCACATAGTGAATGGTTAATAAGAGCTTCTTGAGCTACTTACTTATCTGCATTAGTGGACAAAGTTTCCTTACCAGGAAAGTTTCCTTACCATTGTACCCTGCAATGAAGTAATGCCTGGAATAAAAAGGGGGAAAAATAATTATGCATACAATAAGATTTACTGAGACTATCTGCTGTTTTTCTCTTTAATTTATTCATCATCTGAAAACATTTATATATATATAATTTATAATGCATAATGGAATGAAAAAAGCACTTGAATCTTGGGATCTCGAGTTCAAATCCTGACCCTACTGCTTACTTGCTTCGTGTCTTTGGACAAGTCACTTAATTTCCTTAGGCCTCAGTTTCTTAGTGTATTTTTAAAGGAGTATATTCCTCCTGACTCCAGGGCCTGTGCTCTATTCACTGCGCCACCTAGCTGCCCCCAAAGGAGTATATTCTATTAGACAATGTCTAAAGTCCCTTACAGCTCTAGACTGATAAATGCTTTAAGCCACTAAATAAATAAAACCATGACAAGACTGTCACAAAGACTAATGGCATTTTTCAGCCTTTAAGACAATGCTCCTGAATTTCTTGTTGCTTAAAGGGAAGATGCCTTTTTTCAGTTAGTCTGGTACAAAATAGATACTGTCAGATAAAGAGATAAAACCATCTTCCTCTCCCTGGCCTCTGATTTATTTTTAGAGTTTTTCCCTGGGGATGTAAATATAGGTAAGTAATCCTATACTGCTTGTTTGAAAGTCTTAAGAACTGTATCATCCTTACCCAGAAGTAAATAAGGATTTGATCATTCATCTTAATAATCTCTGTGTACTTTCTGAATAGAATCCCTATTGTGCGACTGCTGCTTCACAAGAGACGTCCTGAACGGTTCCTCCACTGCTGTTTGACCATCTTCTTCCCAATCCAGCGAGATAGGATCCATTTACAATGGAGGCTACGTGACAATAACAAAAATGATTGTCACGTCCTTTGTCAGCTAGATAAACGAATCAATCGCTATTGCTTTTGGCAGCATTGTCACGTCTCCATACTTCTGGCCCCGTTTCCTTGTCCCACGTGGTGGGTGTTGCTGTCCTTCTTAATACCCAGGGCTCAGGTTGGAGCATGTCCCAGTGGGAGCGCTTTGACTCTGACCTCATTTGAGTTTTGTGAGATATAGCATTACAAAGTGATCCCACGGTCATGTAACTATCTTCCATGAAAAATGTTGGCCTGTGTTTCCAGACATTCTCTTTTTTAAAAAAAAAGGTCAGGATGGGCAACCAGCAGCAATTTTTTTTTCTCCCTTATTATCATATTCCTTCTTATCTAGGTCAGTGCCATGTTTATCTCAAGCATGTCATGTCAAGGACTCCCTGACATGGATATTGCCAACACCCTTCTGCACTGAAGCTACCACCTGCTTCCAACCAGAAGTGGATTGGGATGAAAATGTGGATGCGTTTCATGGAACCAGTAGAGGCCTACCCCTCTCTAATCATTCCTTTTCTTAGTGCTGGCTTCTTTTTTGCACCAACCCAGTTGCTCTGGAACATCTCCCAAAGCACACTCCTAGTTCCTCTCCTTTTCTTCCCCAATATTTGCCATTTGCATTCAGATGACTCTCAAGTCTATTTTTCAAGCCTTCTTTCCAGTCATAAGATCACAGATTAAGAATTGGCAGTGTCCTTGGAGGTTCCTAGTTAAATCTCATCATTTTATACATAAGGAAACTGAAACCCGTGGGGTTTAAGTAACTTGCCCAAGGTCACACAGCCAGCAAGTAGCAGAGATGGGATTTAGAACAAAGTCTACTTAATCCAGACCCAAGACTATCATTTGTCATGTGGAAGGCAATTTAGTACACTAATGAAATCATTCACACATGCACGTACACATACATAAACCATACCTTTTTTCAAGTCCTCCGCTGTTTATTTGACATTATTTACTCATTCTTAGATAACTCTAGGCCATAAGTCTCCATACCCTGCTCTTTTACTTTATTCTTCTCTCTCTTCTTCTCTTCACTCTTCTTCTTCTGCTCTAGCTCAGGCATCTCCCAGGAGAGGATCCTGTGTTCAAAACAGAACCCAGGACAGAATCGAATACGATAGAGACAATCACTGGACTGTTGCCCTCTTTCTCCCAACCAAAAGTCAGCTATAAACAATTCAACAGATGGTGTGACTTGGCCTAGGATCAGCCTAGAGGAAACAGAGAGAATTTAATTTGAAATCTAGCCGAAATTGATGGGGTGAACATTGAAGATGGATCTGCTATTGCATGTTGGGAAATTAGGAGAATCATGGTATCTATAACAATAATAAAAGGAAAAACTGGGGGAAAATATTAATGGGGAAATTGGGAGGGAAAAAGTTCACCTGAGGATATTATAAGTGCTATTTCTGATATCTTGTTTTAGGTATTGGCAGGATTATCTAAATGGATGTGTGTGCAGGAGAAACAACTCGAGATAATGGGAACAAGTCTTGGGTCTAGAATAAGTGAACTTTGTTCCAAACCCCACCTC
The DNA here is from genome assembly GCA_028646575.1 of Pseudocheirus occidentalis. NCBI lineage: Eukaryota > Metazoa > Chordata > Mammalia > Diprotodontia > Pseudocheiridae > Pseudocheirus > Pseudocheirus occidentalis. The sequence goes on from CM053596.1 coordinate 150,206,832, forward strand.
TGTTTCTTACTGGCTGTGAAACCTTGGGCAAGTTACTTAATCTCCATTGCCCTCAATTTCCTTATCTATAAAATGACGAGATTGAACTAGTGAACCTCTAAAGACATTGCCATTTCTTTATCTATGATCTTATGACTGGAAAGAAGACTTGAAATATAGGCTCGAGAGGGATCTGAATGCAAATGGCAGCTGACTATTGGGGAAGAAAAGCAGAGGAGCTTAGGACTGTGCTTTAGGATCTGTAACTGGGCTAGTGCAAAAAAAAGAAAGAACCAGCGCTAGAAAAGGAATAGTTGGAAAGAAGTGTGAGGTGAAAGAACAGGGTATAGTGTCCTAAAACCTCAGGTTAGAGAGAGAGCATCCAGGCAGAGTCAGTGATCAATGCTGAAGGATAAAATCATTGAGGACAAAAAGAATGAGAGTTAAGATGAGATCATTGAGTTTATCTAGTATGAAATTACTGATGACTTTAAAGAGGGCAATTAAAATGGTATGGGGAGGAAACACTGAAAAAAGGCAGAAGAGGGTGTAGAAATAGTGGGTTTAGACCAGCTTTTCTAGAAATTTAGCCAAAAGGTGGGGAAAAAGAAAGGGACTGTCACTGACAGAGGCATAGGATCAAGTTTCAATAATCCTCTCTTATAGTAAGCTCTCAGAGTAAGCAACACTATGACCTCAACACTGGTGTCCCCATCAAGATACCTCACAGTGTCTCTCCTGCCATATATTTCTTTTCAACCTCTTGGAGAACCACCTCTCTTCCCTTTTAATCTCTTCCTTTGCATCTCTCTAGGACAGACCCTGGTCCCTTCTCCTTCTAAACTATTGCAATCTTCTTACTAGCTTTCCTTCAAGTGGTGTCATACTTATTCTTCCATTCGGGCTTCACAGCTTGTAGTAAATACAAACACTGATTCTCTGAATCACTGTGTACTTATGAGAGACTTTATATGAGTGGGGCAGATATGATGAAGTATAAACACAAGGCTTTAAGCATATTAATGTCATAAGGAAAGGAAGAAAACTGGGACATCTAAGGGAGGGATGTGTGGGTTGAATGAGGGTTTGTGTTATTGTTGTTTTAAATAAATGCTAATGTGTACCTGGTAGACGTGAGCTCCGTGAGGCTGGGAGGTGGCATTGTAAAGGAACCTGGGGCATTTAGAGAAATGGAAGAAGTGTGGTACCATGACACTCTACTTGAAGTAAAGAGACTGGTTCTAGTCTTGGCTTTGCCACTAATTTGCTGTGTGATTTTAGGCAAAGTCACACCTGAGCACTATAAAATAGAACGGCAGACTACATGATTTCCGAGGTCCCCTGCCCCTTCTATAATTCTATGATTTTATGATGGAATGGACAGAGAGAACTCAGGACATATTCAATTTAATTCAGTTCAATAGAAGTGTGCAAGCCACACACCCCTCCCTTAGATGTCCCAGGTTTCTTTCTTTCCTTATGACATTAATATGCTTAAAGCTTTGTGTTTATACTTCATCATATCTCCCCCACTCATATAAGGCCTCCCATAGTGTTTACTATAAATTGTGAAACCTGAATGGAAGAAAAAGTATGGCATCACTTGAGGGAAAGCTAGTAAGATTACACTGGTCTAGGAGGAGAAGGGACCAGGGTTCATCCTAGAGAAATGCAATACTAGGTGCTGAAGATACAAAGACAAAACTGGGACAGTCAGTTTTTGCTTTCAAGGAGGTTGCATCCTACTAGGCTGAAGTACATATCTAGGAAAATAGGTAATTTTTAGAAGCAACAGAGCACCCACCACTACACTAGGCAGATCAGGGGAGGTGAGACTTGAGTTAAGCCTTGAAGGAATATGTAACCTACATATCAATTAGGGAATCTAGATCCCTCTACTTGGACATGATGGACAGGAGGATTCTAAGGTGGGCTTCCCTCTAATGAGATTAGTATGGTTTATGCTTGTTTGTATCCAGAAGTCATGTCTTGGAACATCTGAATTCAGATCATTTCTGAACTTCTCTTTTAGGGCTATTCTGTCTTAACCTGCAACCAAAAAAACTCCTTATAAACAGTTGTATGTAAAACATATTTGTTCCAACACCTAAAAAATAGACATTGGACTTGTAACTAAATCCTAACTAGCATGGGAATACATATAGGAGAACCCCTCCAACCTTAAATAGTCAGTCTCTATCTCCCCATGAACAAACACAGTACCAACAGGGGAAATCATAGTGGCCTGAGCAGAACTGAGACCTTGAGGAAGGCAGTGTTGATGCCTCTCATTCTTGCATCTCCTGGGCATCCTGCTCACTCACTGGACACCTGGTCTGTGCCAGTCTCAACCCCTGCCCTTTTGGAACTCTACACATCGGTCATGGGTTTGTTGAAGCACCCTTGCTTCTACTTTAGCTCAGGTATCCCTCTTATTTCTGTTGATGGTATGTTAGTGTAGCCTGACCCATTGGCTCTCTAAGAGTGCAGAGGAAGATGAGCATGTGGCAAGTATTTTTTGGGTCTGCTGTGAGCGTCCCTCACACACAAAGACATTTCTGTATTCCCTTGTCCCAACCCCAAGCTACAGTTTGCTGTCATTTTTCTCTTTGGCTATGGGAAGGTCATAACACAGTGGAAACTCTTATCTTCATAAGCACAAAACTGCCACCTCTGCTGTGAGTCCTGGGGAATTCAAGAAAGGAGAGAAACTTCAGAATCAAAGAGATCACAGATCTAGCCAGGTTCACATTCCTCATAAGTGTCATGACTATTAAACACCCGTACCACTGTCTTACTTTTCTCCTTTCAGGGATTATTTTTCCTAGTGTTTTCTAATTGTATCCTCTGACTTGTAGCATTCTGGGAAAGCAAGCTTTCATGGAAGCCTTGGCTTCCTTCATAAAAGGTATCCCCATGTCAGCACACTGGCAAGATAAGGACTTTAACAGGTAGAGATGAAAAGGTTATGCATTCCAGACATGGGAGTCAGCTTCTGTAAATATACAGAGGTGAGAGATGGAACATCAAATCTGAGCAACAATTAGTACAGTTTGAATAGAACAATAGACTAAAATAAACTAAATATACTATCAGAGAAGAGGTGAGGCAAATTGGATGCCACTAAATTAGCATTAAGGAAAGAGATTTCAACTTAATACCTACCCATACTTCAAGGTACAACACAAATGGTACTTCCTTCTCCCTGATACACTCAGCCAAAAAATGATTCCTCCATCCCTCTCATGGACTCACATGGCACTTTGTACCTCTTCTCTTGCATTTTGTACCTCACTTTACATTATTTATTTGTATATATGTCTCATCCACCACCACCATCACTCCGTGATTCCTTGAGGGCAGTGATCATATTATGTTTGTTTCACTTTTGTATCTCCACTAATGCCCAGGACGTCTTGTACACAGTAGGCACACAGTAGTCACATGGATGTTGAATTCCACTGAATTGAATTAAATTGAATTGAAACCAAGGGGATGAAATTGGGGCATGACAAAAAAGGATCTTGATCCACCAACAATCCCAAAGGGACTAAGAAACAACAACAAAAAAACTTGATCCTGCCTTGGTTGGTAGGAAGAGAGAAAACCAGCCAGAAAAGACAGTGAACCCTCCAGGGATGATACTAAATGAAAAACCAACTGACTAGAAGAGCAGTGAAAATTGGAGAGTTTAAAAGACATATTCTTGTTTTAAACTTATGCCAAGCTAAATGAACATGCAATGCTGTCTGCCTCTGATTGACCTAATTTGTCTGGATTTTTATAGCTTGAGATTCCTGGATAGCAAGAGTTATCCCATGTTACAGCAGAAAGAGTAGAGTGAGGGGAGGGAAGCAGAGAAGAGCTGTGGCTGCTAGGAATGTGGTCTTTAGAGGAGAACCTCCCCAGTCAGCAGCATTCTCTGCAAGGTTTGTCTGGGAGGTACCCATTTTGTTACAAAGCTACTCCCAAATTACTTTCTCCATCTATCATTTTGATCCTGTCAATCCTTGTCATCCTTAGCCTTCATTACAAAGTTCTTCACTGCTTTGTCTTATTGTTATTATTGTTCAGTCATTTCAGTCATGTCTGACTCTTTGTGAGCCCATTTGACATTTTCTTGACAAAGATACTGGAGTGGTTTGCCATTTCCTTCTTCAGATCATTTTACAGATGAAGAACTGAAACAAACAGGGCTAAGTGACTTGACCAGGGTCACTCAGCTACTAAATATCTGAAGATAGATTTGAACTCAAGAAGATGAGTCTTCTTGACTTCTTGGTTGTTTTCATCCTATTAACCACAATTATTATAATCCCCTGCTCCTTGAAAGTGTAAATGTCTAAGCAAACCTTTGGATTTGATAGCAGAAGAGTAGAAATAGATGGACCCTCTGCATTCATTTTACCATTAACAAAGAATACCATCTGTTGATTTTATAATAGTTCATTTTAAATTCAATAATAATAATTAGATTACATTATGTTATGTTATCATATCATTATATATTTTTATTGTTTTCATAAAAGGGCCATTTTTGTACCTTTTTTCTTGGTGGCCCATGTCTTTAACATTATTATAATTCCCTTCTATTGAGACCCACATGGACACTTTACTGCCATGACCCCTCTATTCAGTCATGCTAATCCTGATGAGGCTTGGGAGGACCCCAAAACTATTGGGGTCATGGTGTCATCTGGAAAGAATTTATAGACTCAACCTATCTTCTAGTCAAGTAGCAAAAGTTTATTGTGATGCTTATAAAGTGGAGGAGCTCTTTAGGGAACTTACAACATAATGGGGATGGTACTAAAGCTTATATAGAAAAAGTTCAGTGAACTGAGTGCCAAGTATGCTAATTAGGGGATGGAGGGGAATTTAAGGAATGGTCAATTCTTAAAAGAACATGTTATTTTTATACTTAGTGCCCAGGCGTTTTATCCAAAGTTCGTTATGAGAAGCCCACAGGGAGGCCACTAAGGGATGTCTTTTTAGACCTGCAATAGTCACTAAGTCAACCGACAGTCACAGCTGTCCTGTCTATTACCAGCCAGTGTCCTGTTAGACAAGATAGCCTCAGGAGTGGATGTATATCTCAACTTCTGGAATGTATATAGTAACTGAGAGAGTCAGTATGAAATAGTTCTCTTTATACAAGGGAAGTTCTACATTGGTCAGTTTGTTCTGGTAATAGAGAGAAATAGTTTGCTTTACTATGGCCCACTCATGGGTTATTGGCAGAGGTATGGTCTTTGTGCTGAGGTCCAACCACCCCATCACTCCTACTTTCAAATCTCTTCCCACACTCTACATCTGGAACCTCCTCTTCTCACTCACAAAGCTTCCCCCCTTCCATTCAAACACCTTCTGAAATCTCACCTCCTCCATTGAAACCTTTCCTGAAAGAGAGGTGATTTCCCTCAGGCTCCACCCTGTCTAAATATGTAACACCCACAATTGGCCCTGCTCTTACCTTATGACTCTATGAACAAATGGGGAGCTGCAGACACCCAAAGATGTACTGACTGAGAATCGGGGCTGAGTTCATGGAAAATGACAAAGGTGTTATGTGCCCAAACCAGAGAAAAGTTGCAGGTTCAAGGGAATTTCTGTGGGGAATTTCTAAATACACCTACTTTACTGCTTGCAAATAATGTGTTGTCTTTATGTCCTTTGTGTTTATTTGTACTAAGGCAATCTGTTTCAGATTTTAAGCTCCTAGAAGGTAAGAGCTTTTCCTGTTTACCCTGCTTGACACAGACTTGAGAGGAGGGGTTGTGTCATGGATCCCCTTGGTAGTCAAAGAAAACCCAAGGACCATTTTAGGAATAATGTTTATAATGCATGCAATAAAATACATAGGATTACAAAGGGTACCATTACATTCAAATACAATTATAAAAATAATTTTAAAAGCCAAATACTGGGACCACAGGCTGACAACCCAATACAAAGAGCACATTACATTGGAAGATGGGTTTGCAATGAATATGGCAGTTTCTATATTCCTAATTGAACAATGATGTCATTCTTTCTCTCTTGTTCTCTGTCAGTTCCTTTGCAAGCTTACCTTTTGTCCTTCACCTAGAGTTATTCCAAATCTGAGAGGAAAAAACAACAATAATGAAGTGTTTTTCAATTGATTTGTTTATTTACTTTTAGTTTACAAGATTCAGTTCCACAATCCCTTGAGTTTTAAATTTTCTTCCCTTCCTCTCCCCTCACCCCCCCCACCACAGCAGCATGCAATCAAGTACAGTCTCTGCAAATATGAAGTGTTTTTCAAAGGGCCATAGAATTCCCGCTATGAAAAAAGCTATCAAAAGCAGATCTTGGAAGCAAAAGACAGGATTTCATAATCCCTAGCTCTTCCATGGCATTGCCTTGAACTGAACCAGAGCATCCCCTCTTCATATTCCAGTTTCCATCCCCACAGCAAATGGATCAGAATGAGAATGTAGTCTAAGCTGTTTTAATTTATAAATAAAATTCCAGGTTAAGTTGATATATAAATCATCAGTGATTGCACTATAACATGTACATATGTATATGTATTTATTCATGTAATAAAATGTATTCATTCAGCAAGAATTCATTGACTACTATGTGCCAGGTACTGACTTAGGTATAAGGAATATAAGGGAAAAAAAACAATTTTTGGTCTCAAGGAGTTTCTATTCTATTGAGTAAAAACAAATTATACACAAGTGAACATGATATATTTATGTATTACATGCATGCGTATGTACACATATATCTTTGCACACACATGTAATTGGATCAGATCTGTGATGTCATTGTTATGAGGTATTTCCAGTGAGAAAATTTCCTCATTAATGCAGAATGGTACCTACACTGCAACTTATAGTCTTTGCCAATTGCCTTGGGATACTGAAAATTAAGTGACTTGCTCAAGATCTCACAGCCAATATGGGTCAAATGCTGGAATTGAACTATACCTTATAGATCTCCATTTGCTATGCCATACTGACTCCATATGTTTGTGTATATAGATATAAATACATATATGTGAACATGTATGTACGTATGTATATATGCACACAAATATTTTATTCATTTTGTGTATATATGTAATCATGTATATTTATATGTAATTGTGTTGACTACTATATATGCCCATAAATATTACATTGTATTTATATGTACTTTACATAAATATATATTAATCACATACGTACATAATTGTGTTAGTTATATATGCACACACAAATATTACTTTGCATTTATATTTTATGTTTTAATCACATGTTTTTGTATAATTTTATTAGCTTTCTATATATGCATGTGCTCACAAATATTACTTTGTATTTTATTTACTTTATATACACACACATGTATATGGGAATCAATGAATCACAAAGCATTAATGAAATGTTCACTATGTTCCCGAAAGCACTGAGAATATGAAGAAAAGGCAAAAAGAGTCCCTACCTTCAAGAAACTTGCATTCTAATGGGGAAGGAGCACCAATATAATCCAGTCCATACAATATAAATGCAGAGTAGACAAAAGGTAGACTTAGCGGGGAAGGTACTAACATGTCTGGGAGCTGGGAAAGGTCCCCTGATCTTAGGAGGTGACATTTGAACTGAGTCTTATAGGAAGCCATGGAGAAGTTGAAGAAATTGGAGAAGAGGAGGAAGAACATTTCAGGCATGAGGACAGCTCCACAAAGGTACTGAGAAGGGAGATGCCAATAGACTGGTGTGATGAACCACAGAGTATACAGTATGTGGGTATGTGTAGGGGAGTAATGATATTGCATGTGTACACACACACACCCATACACACACACACACACTCACAATACAAAGTTACTTGTGGATGGGGAAAGCACTAATAACCAGAGGGATCAGGAAAATCTTATATAGAAGCTGAGCTTTGAAGGGGAGTAGGTATTGCAAAAGATGGAGGTTAGGACCATTTCAGGCATAAGAGATAGCCTGGGCAAAGGCAGAAATCTATTCCACTCTATTCCATGTGTGTATTTAGAAAAAGTAGATTTTCCCATGTAAAGGAAGGAACTACAAACTAATCATGGTGGTAACTAGCAATTTATCCTGAGCATGCTAGGAGAGTGCCTAATTATGATTAACGTGTGTAAAACCCATCTAGTTCTGATCAAGAGAGCAAAAGCAAATGTTTATAACATTATTTACACTATGTGGTTGACGACAGTGTAAAAGTTCAACATGTTAAAATAGAGATCCTCAGCTTTTTGTTCGCTCACCTCCCTTTTCACAAAAGATCTTAAATGCCTTATTTTTAAAAAATTTATTTAAACCTTAGAGCAAAAAGGCATCTTAGTTTTCCTTGTTGGAAGCTAAGGGTCTGAGCAGAAAGATCAGTGAAAATGGTCAGAATAGACTTTTTGTTCTTGACTTCCAGCTTCCCCTCTTTCCACTACCCAGCCCTAGCACTCTGACCTCCCAGGCAATTCATGATTTCCTATGAAGAAATTTCAGCTAAAGCTTAGGTCATTTTTAAAAAAATTGCTTCTTCTTTCAAACATTGGGGTATTTTTTTTTTAAATCAAAATGAGTCAAAATAAAAACTACACCATATGTGATCAGAGATGTGAATGGAGCAGAAAAAGATAAACAAATCTACTATCAGGCATATCCTAACAGCAGTGAGCCTCAGCCCTCTCTTTAAAATCAGCAGGGAGTCAAGCTTAACTTCTATCAAGTACCATTTATAAAACACTCCCCAGCTGTCCCATCCCCCACCCACAATCACAACAAGAGGAATCAAGAGCCTAAAAAATAACTAGCATTTATATAGCTCTTAAAGATTGGTCAAGTGTTTATAACTCATTTGATCTTGACAGTACCCCTGGGAGGTAGGTGCTTTTTTTTTTTAATCCCTCACTGAAGCTGAAGAAAGTTATCTAACTTGCTCAGAACCACATAGCTAGAATGTGTGCATGAAAACACCCACCTCATTTAGGTGATACACGAGACAGAGTGTCAGGCTTACAGCTGGCAAAACCTGAGTTCAATTCCAGCCTCAGAAACTTCCTAACTGCAGGACCCTGGACAAGTCACTTAAACCTCTCTCTGCTCCTTTTTCCTTAACTAGCACCCACTATGAAGGGTAGTTGTGAGGATTTAATGAGAAAATATTTGTAAATCGTTTAACACAATTCTTGGCACCCTGCAGGTATTATATAAATGCTAGCTATTATAATGGTTATTTTCTTAATGTTAGGACACAGCCTAGTTAAAAAAGGGGCATATTTTTAGTTTTTGTTGGTGAGAGAACAAGTGGGCTGAGTGAGAATGGAGGCCTGTGTCAGAATGGTTAAGGCTGATCGCCCAACTTATTTATGAGACACAGAGAGAAAGAAATCACAAGCCACACACCCCTTATCTCCCCAGCAGCTGGAGGAGGGAGTCACAATTTTATGGGCACATTTATTTGATTCACATGCTTTTTTAAATTTTGTATTGTTGTGAATTTAGGGGCTGTCAAAAAACAAACCAAAAAACCTTAGCCTCCCCAGGCACAAAGCTATCATTTAAGTTTTTTAAAAAAAATTTTCACATGGTATGAATGGAAAGAATAGCTCACATACTTCTGGAGGAAGTTAGCTGGAGGCTGAAGGGGGAAGAAGAAACCAAGCGGCTCCCAACAGGAAATAAGGAGATCCTCCCCACGCCAATCAGGCGATCTTTCCATCCAAGCACGTAGCTGTGGAAACTGACATCCAGGCCCGGCTAATTGACATTGTCTAATGTCAGGTCCCTGAGCAGGATGCTGAAGGAGAGGGCTCGTGAACTAGCACGTAATGTTGGAGCTGTCCTGCTGTGTGACTGCCGGCATCTGGGGTGAAAAGGCTAGATTGAAAAGTTTTGCTGTTTTGCAGGACAGAAGAAGAGTACACGGGGGAGTTCACACATACCACGTCCATGCCCACCGCTCCCCTCCCCTAAACTTTACCGTCCCCTCTCGAACGCCCCCTCCCCCCCAATCATTCGGACAAATTAGAATTAAAGGTAAATAACCAGGTCATACCGAATATAGCATGAATACCTACAGAGAGGAAGTCTAGAAATGTTCCTTTTTCTAATTAAAAAAAATAATAAAAGGCATGATTAGAAATGCTGTACTGAAATTTTGGTAAAGAAGACATAGATATTGTGACAGCCATGGAAACTATAGACCTAAGGCAGCTTTACTTTTGATCAGTTATTTGGTGCTAGGCATTGTGCTGAGTGCTGGAGAAACAAAGAAAGGTAAAAGACAAGTCAGTCCCTGCCTTCAGGTAGCTCACAATTTATGAGAGACAGAGACAAAACAGAGAGAAGAGAGAGACAGAGAGAGGGAGAGACAGAGAGACAGAGAGAAGGAGAAAGAGACAGAGACAAGACAGAGAAGAGACAGAGAGATGCAGAGAGAGACGGAGACAGAGACAGAGACAGAGAGAAGGAGAGAGAGAAACAGATCAGAGAGAAAAGAGACAGACAGACAGAGGGAGAAAAGAGGGGTGACATGAAGAGAGGAAAAGACAAGAAGTTGTACTTGATACATGATGAGTATTTGATAAAAGTAAAATTTAACTTCTACCAAAGACTTTAATAAAGGCATAGACAACATGTTTATAATATTTACAGATGACACAAAATTGGGAGACACTCAATAACAGAGTTAGCATATAAAGGATCGAGCAATGGTCTTTTTGATCAATAAAAAGATTTTGATTATGTAGTCCTAATATATGTATATCTATTTATAAATTTTATAATTTTGTTGTTGTACTAATATACTGGATACATTGTAAAACATAAAAACAGAATTTAAAATATGAAATAATATTTTAGAGTAATCTGTTAACAGTATAAACTCTTTTTGTTCTCAATACGAAAGGAGGAAGAAAATATCAATTCACATAGTGCCTATGATGTGCCAGGCCATGTGCTAAGTGCTTTACAAATAGAAATACCTCATTTGATTGTTGCAACAATCTATCAGGTAGGTACTGTTATTATCCCCATTCTACAGGTGAGGAAACTGAGGCAAACAGAGTTTAAGTAACTTGCCTGGGGTCACAAACCTAGTTATTGCTTGAGGCCGTATTTGAATTCAAATCTTCCTGATCAACTGAATCTTGTAATCTAAAAGTAAACAAGCAAGTCAATAAAATAAATCTAAAAAAAAAATCTTCCTGATCAGGTTCAGTACTCTAAAAACCACCTAGCTACATCAATAAAATAATGACATTAGTAATAATATTTTGTAAGAGTAATGTAATTGAACATGGTTTGTTAATTTCCCCAAATATTCTTGCATATGTCTTCTGTGCATGGCAGGCTTGTATATAATTATAATTTACCAATAATTAATTATTCAGTTAGTTGATCAATGTAATAAGTCAAGCAGGTGACTCTTTAAGATATTTTTTTAAATTGAAATATATACAATTTGACTGTCAAATACAGGTCAAGTAGCATCCCTTCTGCTAAAGGATTTGGAAAACTAGGATGAGGCCTATTTGGATTAGAAGGAAATCTAGATTTCTTCTGATCCAGAAATCTTCAGATTTTTCCTCCAGGGCAAGGGAAAGGTAACACTTAACACTGTCTCTTTAAGACATTGTCCCTCTTTAGTCAGTAGATTAAAACAAATTAAAGATGGCCTTTCCATCCTGAAGGCTTTATCTTGGCTGCTCTAAAATCCTTTGGTAGAAGAGGTATGACATAACTTATATTCGATAGTTACACTGTTCATCTTTCATAAAGAAGTATCTCAGTGAACCTAATAGCTTTTCAGCAGGAGTCGTGTTTCTCTATTTCGGGATGGTCACCAGACACAATGCAAAAATAACAAGCAGAAGGGTGTAATGAGAAAATAAGTTGTTTATGGACCAAAAGAAGAAAGGATCATGAGCAAGCCTGACCAGAGTGCTGAGAGCAAAAGTTAGAATCAGGAAACAAGAGAGGTTACTTAGGAGATGATCAGCTGTGGAGGGCCTTGAAAACAGCTTGAGAACGTTGAGCATACTTTTAAAGTACAGAGTCAGTGGATAATTTTATAGACGGTCATGACATAATGAAAGTGGCTGACAGAGGAGAAGATGACTTTTGCAATGTGATGAAGCAATATGTGGTATTCCTTGGTATTTTCCCTGGTGTGTGGTGAGCTATGACACCACTCACAGAAAAGGTGGAGTCCTTAAAGAAAAAAAAAATTCACTCATTTGATGATAGGAAATGAGAATAGTTAAAGAATGAATAAGGGCAGCTTGGTGGTGCAGTGTATGGTGCACTGACTGCAGCGGCAGGAGGACCTGAGTTCATATTCAGCCTCAGACACTTACTAGCTGTGTGACTCTGGGCAAATCACTTCACCCTGTTTGCCTCTTTTAAAAAAAATGCAGTCATACTTAACAACAACCTTCAACTGGATTTTTTAAGTGTGATAGAAAGAGCTCAGTTCCAGGAGTCCAGAGACCTGTGTTCTAGCCCTGGCTCTGTGCCTGTGTAACTTCTGATAAGTCACTTTTCTATATCCTCATCTCTTGGGCTATCAAAGAAGAGGGTTGGATTAGATCATTCAACTTCATTCAATATATATTTATTCAGAACAAGGCACTGGAGAAACAGAAAGCTGAATGAGACACTGTCACAATATTGCTCTCAAGGAGTTTACAATCTGTTCATCAAGATAAGACACATACACATATGCCTGTTTTCTAAGGTCTTCTCCAGCTCAAAAAGTCTATAAACCTGTAAAGTTTTAGATAATTTATGTGTAAGGAAGAACTATACAAAAATATGACACTAGAATAAGCTACCAAAAAACTTAGCTCACTTGAAAACAATCCCTCTAAGTGAGGGACTGCTCCTGAATTCAAACAGGCCACAACATAAAAGGCTGGTAGCTTGGGACAAACACCCAAGTTGGTTTTGTTAATGTAATGGGGGGCTGATGCAATCCCCTACTAGAGAGACTAGAGAGCCTGCCTTTGGAAAGGCATGAGGATGTGTAATGGAAACCTTGCTTCCCTAGTTGGAGCAAGTAAAGGCATTCTATAACTGGCTTTTGTCCACAAACCACGTGATAAGGATGCAAACTTTTGTTTGGCTCTGTAACCAGAACAGGACAGCATTCAAAAGACACAGTCAGGATGGACTGCTTTTTTTTTCCTGCCTTGTCAACTGAGGACTAAGCACTTTGTGGATGAAGAGGCTATTGGCCCCCATCTTCCCACCAGGACTATTGTAATACGGCCAGTGAGCACATGGCCCTGTTGGTGTTTCTGTCACTGTTTTTTCTTCTTTCTTTTTGGAGATTAGAGATGGTAACAACATTCTGAGTTTTAGAAAGTCAGGAGTAGACCACCTGGAAGTCTGAGAGAAGAGTCTATGCCAGGTTTTGTGGCCACCAAGTCCAGCCTTAAGACCCTAGAGAATGAACTTTGGGACCAAGCAAAGTGATAGCTGAGTTTGAAACAGACTTACCCAGTATCTATGCCATGTTTGAATGTGAACACGGTGACACCAATGCTATGTAAATATTACATTAAGTTTGAGACTATTTTCCCCAGGGACCAAGGTAGTATAGAAAAGATCATGTGCCTCGATGCTGGTGGTGGATGGGAAATGTCTGTATCTCTGTTTTTGTCATATCTTGGCAGTAAATATCCCTTCATAAAAACAAATCAATGTTAATTGGTTAAATTGAACTGGAGCATTTAATTATGAGTGGTTAATACTAGGAGGGGGAGGAATACATAAGAATGGGGACTTGAACTGGTAGCATTAGAAAAGAAACACTGTAACTCCTCAAGGGCACCCCTAGAAACCTGAGGAGAAGATGTAGCTGGCAAGAGAGAATAAAGTCAGAGTATTCTCAAGGCAGGGTTTGAAATGCCTAGTGAATTACTTCAATGGCTGGCACATTGTATAGTGGAAAGATGTTGGGCTCCAGGGTTAGAAGACCTAGGTTCAAATTTTCTCCCATAGGTGCTTACTACTTATAGGACCATGGGCAAGTTTGTTGGCCTCCCTTTCTTTATCTGTAAAATAAGAGGGGCATGGACTAGATGACTTCTGAGATCCCTTCCCATATATAATACAGATATAGGACTGCCTACACAGTTTTCCCACAAATGCAGAAAAACACCTCTATCTAAAATTCTGATGGCGCTTCCAATGCAACATGTCTAAAACTGAATTCATTATGTATCCCATAAAATTTCCTCTTTATTCTAATTTCTCTAATTCTATTCTTCTAATAACGATATTCACACATCTTGACCATGGCTCAATGACCCATGGTCATGTGCAACTCTTCCCACTCCCGTATACCTATCAGTCAGTTAACAAATGTCAATTATCAACTTTTGTTGCTATGAATTCTATGAATTCTCTCATCCTTCTATGAATTCTCTCATCTTTTCCCTCTTTCTCTATCCTATCCTAGTCCAGATTACCTCATTTCTTTCCTGGAAAATTCTCCTAACCTAATTGGTCTCCCTACCTCTAGCCACCTCCTCTCCAATCCATTTCACATGCTGCTACCCTCAAATTGTGAAATAATACAATCTGAAATACATAATATATAACTCTGGTAATATCATTCCCCTGCTTAAATCCAAGCTCCTTAATCAGTTACTCCAATACCTCTATAACCTATCTTTATAGCACTATCTCCCATCAGCCCCTTAATATAGTCTATCCTTGTTCCCTTCATCCTTCCCCCATCCCTTAAGTAAATGAAATCTGATGGAGGACTCTCTTTCAAGAGAGATACATTCTATATAATGCACTGAGTCTGGAGTGAGCTCTTGAGGTGACCCCTGTACCTCTACTTCCAGAATCTACCTGTAGATGGCTACAACCTTAGAGAAACTCATTAAGCCAGAATTCATGGAGAGGCTAAAGAGGCTTGAGAACCGTTGATTTGCTTTTATCATGTTATTGAGCATTTTAGAAGATATTTTATTATTTGAATGAATGAAGAAATTAGGAATGAAAAATACATATGTTAAATGCTTACTACATTAAAGCACTATGCTAAG
The DNA here is from genome assembly GCA_028646575.1 of Pseudocheirus occidentalis. Lineage (NCBI taxonomy): Eukaryota > Metazoa > Chordata > Mammalia > Diprotodontia > Pseudocheiridae > Pseudocheirus > Pseudocheirus occidentalis. The sequence goes on from CM053596.1 coordinate 150,221,857, forward strand.
TGCTAGAGATAAAAAGAGAGAAGCCTTTCTCTTGATAAGCTTATGTTCTAGCGGGGAAGACAACATATATAGGAGATTTTAGCTATAATTCAAAGGGAAAGGTGCCATTGTTCATATGATGCAAAGGCAAAACTGATGATAATGAATCTCCTCTAATCTGATTCCTTTGTGTAAACTGGTATTGGTTTCAATATTGAACCATTTGACAATGCCAAGGAATTTGGTGTTAAGAATTTTCTTTTGTGGGTCTTTATAGCTATGGCTGCTGAGGAGGTGGGGGCCCTTAGTCCCTGCAAAGGAAATTACCAAACTATCTCTCCATAAAGGATACTCCCCTTGATTACAACTACAAGAACCAAGCTGGAAGTTGGTCTAGTGATCTAAGGGATACTGCTATTTCTAGGGTAGGGCCCTGGGTTATCTCCATCAGGGTCTAAGGGAAAGTGGTAGTCAATGAGGTTTGACTTACCTTCCATGTGCCTTGTTCTGTCTCTACCTCAGGGTACCTCAGTGCTTCAGTTAGGCAAGCTTGTCTGCCTTGTCAATGGCAGTTAGTATTGGTGGGGATGGTGGGGTTCTTCTCCATGGGAGCCACTCCCCTGGATGATAGCTAGGCTGGTAACAAACCTTATGGTTTGGGAACACTGCTGTTCCCAGGCCTCTTACACTTACATGCCAGTTATTGTTGTTGATATTGGTGAAAATGGTGGGTCCTTTCCTGTAAAAGTAATGGAATTTGAAGATCCCCTTGTATTGGCAAGCTAACAGTTACTTAGCACTTAATTTCAAGTTAATTATATCAAACCTCTGTTAAGAAACAGAAGGTATATTTCTGGGTATCCCAAAGAGATCATAGAAGTGGGAGGAAGACCCATATGTACAAAAATATTTATTGCAGTTGTTTTTGTAGTGGCAAAACAATGGAAATTAAGGGGATGCCCATCAATTGGGGAATGGCTAAACAAGTTGTGGCATATGAATGTAATGGAACGCTATTGTGCTATAAGAAATTAGGAGCAGATGGACTTCATATTTACCTGGAGAGGCTTATACAAACTAATGCTAAGTGAGAAGAGCAGAATCAGGAGAAATTTGTACCCAATCACAGACACAATGTATGTGTGACAACCAACTTTGATAAACTGAACTATTATCAGCAACACAAAGTTATAAGACAATTCCAAAAGTCTCAGGATGGAAGGAGATGTCTGCACTCAGAGAAAGATCTAGAAAGAACAGAGTTTAAATGGAGACTGAAGCAAACTACATGCTCTCTTTCTTTTCCATGTTTGGTTTTGTTTCTTCTTTCCCGTTCACACCATTGGTTACAACCCTTCCATACAACCAGACTAATGTCCAATGTGAAAGTCTTTGCAAATCCTATATTTGATTGCATGCTGCCATGGTGGGGGGGGGGGAAGAGGGAGG
>CM053596.1:150223384-150240879 GCA_028646575.1 Pseudocheirus occidentalis
GAGGAGAAAGTGATTTTGATTTTGAGAATGGAGCTTATGGTGGTGGAGCTTCTTCTGAGAGCCAGCTGAAACTTCTTCTGAGAGCTTCTGAGAACCACCAGCCAGAGCTGCCAAAGACTCCCAAGGGCCAGCTAAGCTGCTAAGGACTTCCAAGGGCCAGCCGAAGTTGCCAGAGGAAGCATGCCAGAGGAAATGTCCGTACTTTGTCTGTTTTGGGTCTGTGTTGATTTCACAGGCAGAAAGTGATTTTTGATAAGGGTGCCAGGAATGTGAACAAATATTATCGTGGCTTGGTTAAGCTTTGCCTCCTCAGGAAGAGAAACTGTGATGGACTTGAAGTGGATTAGACACTGTGAACTTCAATATGGAACAAGAACTATATGGAGAGCTGGACAAGGAACTGGGAGCTATCTGCCTTTGAACCCAGGTGGCAGTTGGTTAGATTTGGGCAGGAGCTTGGGACCATGGAAGAGAAACCATGGAAGCTGAGAGCCTGTCTTGTGTCAAGATGAAAAGACCTCTCCTTGGGTATTTAATGCTGACAAATGAGATTGTAATTTACTTGTGACCCAGGGGTGGATGGCCTTTGTACTTTCCATTGACTCTTAAAAGGGTACTTAGTAGTGACTGATGATATTGTAACTTAATTGCACCCCATGGGTGGAGGATTTTGACCTTCATACTTTGTGTCAATTAAGGAGGCTTGAGCATAATTGAATTGAGGATTTACTAAATGAAGGACTTACTAAATGAATGTTGTCTTTTGTTTAAAACTATGTGACCACTTTGGTGAAAACTATGTAGCAATTTTAGTGATAAATTGTGAAGTTAACACATGTTGAATGTTGCATTTTGCTTTCTGTGAATGTTTTGCTATGATTTGTTACTTAATACTGTTATACTGTGTAATCAGAACCTTGAAAGCTGTTCACAGCAGCAGTCCTCTGGAAAGCTGCTCGTGCTTGGCTTTACATTTCCCTGCAAGGATTGGTCCCATTGATGGATGATAGTGAAGGGGGATAAAAGCAGACTGGTTGTCTAGGGAGGGTGGACACTGCCATTCCCCAGGATATTGGGTTCAGAGTCCAAGGCTGTCTCTACTGGGATTTGAGGGGAAGTAATGGTTGAACTATGGCAGTGTTTTGACCCTCATGGCACATATTGCCTCCTATTGCTACTCAGGGTACTTTGATGCTTCATGAAAAAATGTGGTTTGGAATGGAATTGTCCCAGAATTACATTTTTGTTGACTATGTGGAGACATTTTAATCTATCTACATGCAGTTAATATAAATAATTATATTGTGTACATCAGGCTAGTGGACATAGTTATCTATACCATCTTGTCCTAGGAAGTCTGATTTTCCATGTTCTACATATTTCATCTGTCTTTATGGAGTGAGATCATCCTTGAATGTTGATGTTTTGTAGCAGAACCTTTACCACTCCCTTAAATTAAAAGCAAAAAGTATGTAGGGAAAGAGACACCAGAAAACAGTACAACATCAGTGTCTTGTTTTTTCCATATTGGAAAAATACAAGCAGTAGAGACAGAGGAAGATGAGCCAGGGGAGATGAGCCAGGTCCACCTTTCCCAAACAGGCAAAATGCAGTTCCCAAATCTGGGAACTTCTTCCTCCCTCAGTTCTCTGCCCTCCATCAGCCACTCATAAAATGAAATAATATACGTAAAGTGCTTTGTGAACCTTAAAATGCCATAAAATGTCCATCATGATGATTGTTACTAGTGGTAGTGTCACCATCTTTTCTTCCTCATTAATCATACCTCACTTGTCAGGCCATCTCCAATCAGATATTCTGTCACCACTCAGACTCTCCACACACCCTTCATCCCACCTTTTCCTGTTGCCCAGCTTGCACATCATTGTGGGCTGTACCCATGAAATGAATGAAATGACTGTCTGTCCCATGAGCCAGAATCCTCAGTCATCTTAATCGCCTCCTCATCTTGTCACCCCACAATCAGTCAGTGGCCAAATCTACGTCCTTCCCTCTACATGGGGACTTGCCTTTTTCTTCTTGCCCTGTCTGACTGAATCCCTGGCTCTGGTTCTGACTGCTCTGTACCAGCCCTTGAGTTACCCTGTTATTGACTCCCTAGACCTTCCATTCTAACCCTTCCAAAGGTTCAAAATAATGAAATTGAAAGTCATTTGACATGGCTGTGGTTTTAACCATGTTTGCCAGTGATGAATGATTCTCCAGTCGCTCCACATAAGTCTTTGGATCTAATACAAATACACTTCCTCTTTAAAGTTTCACTGACTAATTACCTAATGATACTAATTTTCCACTATGCTACTACTTGAACCCTCTTTTTCAGACTTTTTGCTTCCGGACTGTGGTCTTCTTTCTCAAACCAATGCACCTTTGTTCAAGTTATACATAATGTATTCGATACTCACTTTTTTCTATTACCAAACTGTATCATTCCATTCCATTTTATTCTTTTAAATTGCAGTTTGAAGTCCTAATTTCACTTGTTTTGACACATTTTCATTGATCCATCACTCCTATTCATCATAATTCTGTAATTATTATATCTCTATATACATATTTTTATTAATTGAATATTAGTATTTCTTATTTCATGTAAAGTCCTCGAGGAGCAGGGATCACGTATCTTCTCCTTTGTAGCCCTAAATATCTTGCCCCTGCTATGTATCTATTTGGCAACTTAATAAGTACTTGTTGATAGGTTCACTGTAGGCAGATTGGTCAAAGGTTTATAGTATTTGAATCTTTGATGGCAACAATGCTGGCTTCACATGTGATTAAATAGTCATGGGAATTTGTACCTTTTTAACTAGGTCACAGGATGTTAGGCTTTCTATAACATTTAGTCTGAACCCTTCATTTTATATTTGAGGGACCTAAATTACAGAAAAGTACTCACCTAAGGATGACCTAGACAGAAGCCCTATCAATTCACTCCCCATCTTTCACCCTTACCATAAAAACACACCACGTTAAGGGGTGGCTAGGTGGTAGAGTAAATAAAGCACAGGCCCTGGAGTCAGGGGGACCTGAGTTCAAATCCAACCTCAGTAACTTAACATTTACTAGCTGTGTGACTAGCTGCTGGCACTGGACACAGGAGCAGGCATTGTTTGACAACTTCATTGGCTATACCCATTTCTGGGTCACAGTTGCAGGGTGGAGAAGAGTACTTTCAGTCACAAAGAATCAGGGGCCCTAAGGAGCAGTATTGTTTTTGGTCACAAAGGGAAGAACAGTATCACTTTCAGTTGCAAGGGAGCATGGCCCTGAGGAGCAGAAGTAGTTATGGCTATAAGATATCAGGGCCCCTTCATGGGAAAAGACCAGAGTATAGAACAGGAAAGCAGTGACCACCTCTCTCCCCAGATCATACCACTGTGGAAGCATTGAAAACTTCCAAACCATGAGGACTAGCTCTGACAATAGCAATGCAAAAAAATCTGAAGCTTGGAATAGTGCCTCCTTCCCAATCCACCTCAACCCCCAACACCAAAAATAGAACCTACTTTTAACATAAAGCTCAAAGTCAAGAACTGGGCTGGAAAAATGAACAAACAACAACAACAACAGAGCCTGATTATGGTAAAAAAAAATTCTGCTATGGTGATAAGTAAGATCAAGACACTGTCAAATAACAATGTCGAAGATAACAATGTCAGAACAAGTATAAGAAAAGTGTCAAAGGAAAAAAATATGAATTGGACACAATCCCAACAGGAATTCCTGGAATCACTAAAAATAATAAAAATCAAATAAGAAACGTACAAGAAAAGAAATAGAAAATTACCAAAAAAAACCCCAATTAACAGTTTGATAAAAGAAGAACAAAATATTGAAGAAAACAACACATTAAAAAACAGAATTGGTCAAATAGTAAACCAGGTACAAAACTTCACCAATGAAAATAACTCCTTAAGAAAGAAGAATTGGCTAAATGGGAAAAGAGATACAAAAAGTCACTGATGAAAATAATTCATTAAAAATTAGAATTGGGCAAATGGAAGCTTGTAACTCCCAGAAACAATCAAACAAAATCAAAAGAATGGAAAAAGTAAAAGAAAATGTGAAATATCTCATCAGAAAAAAATGACTTGGAAAATAGATCAAGGAGAGAGAATAAAAAATTTAGTAGACTACATGAAAGTCATGACCAAAAATAGTGTTAGTCATCCTAGTTCAAGGAAAGGAAAACTTTCAAGTATAAAGGAAAACTGCCCCCAATATCTTATATCCAAAGGGTTAAAATATGCATTGAAAGAATTCATCAATCACCTCCTGAAAGAAGTCTCAAAATGAAAACTATTATAGCCAAATTCCAGAGCTCACAGGTCAAAGAGAAAATACTTCAAGCAGCCTGAAATAAACCATTCAATTACTGTGGAGCCACAATCAGGATCACACAAGATTTAGCAGCTACCATGTTAAAGAGGTGGAGCTCTTGGAATATGATAGACTAAAAGACAAAGGAGCTAGGATCACAACCAAGAATAACTTGCCTAGCAAAACTGAATATAATCCTTCAGAGGGGAAATGTACTTTTAGTGAAATAGAAGACTTTCAAGCCTTCCTAATGAAAAAACTGGAGTTGAATAGAAAATTTGATATTTGAATACAAGACTTAAGAGAAAAACAAAAAGGTAAATATGAAAGAGAGATCACAATGGACTCAAAAAGGTTACACTATTTACATTTCTATATGGGCAGATGATACATGTAACTCCTAAAAAACTTGATCATTTAAAAAATTATTGGAAATATTTTATTTCAGTAAGTGGTTTTTTATTTTTTCCAATTACATGTAAAGATAGTTTTCTACTTTCATCTTTTTTTTGTCTTTTTGGAGAGGGGAAGTGAGGGCAAATGGAGTTAAGTGACTTGTCCAAAGTCATATAGCTAGTAAGTGTTAAGTATCTGATCCAGATTTGAATGCAGGTCCTCCTAACTCCAGGGCTGGTGCTCTATTCACTGTGCTCCCTAGCTGCCCCAACTTTCATTTTTATAAGATTCTGAGTTCCAAATTTTTCTCTCTCCTTCCCTCTTTGCCCTACTCCCCTCCCCCAAATGGCAAGCAATGTGATATAGATTATACATGTGCAATCACGTTAAACGTTTTTCCACAACAGTCATGTTGTTAAAGAAGAAACTGAACAAAAGGGAAAAACCACCAAAAAAGTGAATGTAGTATTCTTTAATCTGCTTTCGGACTCCATATTTCTTTCTCTGAAAGTGGATAGCATCTTCGATCATGAATCTTTTGGAATTGTCTTGGATCATTGTATTGCTGAGAAGAGCCAAGTCAATGATAGTTGGTCATTGCAAAAAAGTTGCTGTCACTATGTACAGTATTCGATTGGCTCTGCTTACTTCACTCAGCATCAGTTCATGTAGAACTTATCATTATTAAGGCAGCTGAAATAACTCTTCATAGATGACACAGGACTGAGTCTGTTATATTGGGATGAGGTAAAAAATGAACGGGTGAAAAAGAACAAAACAAAAATTCCCAATTAAACACCAAAATAGAAATCCTAAAAGTGAAAGGAGAGATTAATAAAATTAAAATCTAAAAAATTAAACATTGAGCTTATAAATAAAAGTAGAGCCTGTTGGGTTTTTTTTTTGAGAAGGGGACACAATAAAATAGATAAAATATTGACTAAAAATTTTTTATTTAAAAAAAGAAGAAAACCAGATTACCAGTCTCAAAAATGAAAAGGATGAATGGATCACCGATAAAGATACAATTTAAGCAATTATTGGAAAGTATTTTACCCAATTATTTTCCAGCAAAACTATTTAAATAAAATAGATGAGTATTTACAAAAGTATAAACTGCCCAAATTAACAAAGAGTAAATAGAATACTTTAATAACTCTTTCTTAGAAAAAGAAATCAAAGCCATAAATAAATTCCCTAAAAAAAATGTAGGACCAGATAAATTCACAAGTGAATTCTACCAAATATTTAAGGAACAATTATTTCTGGTACTAAATAAACTATTTTGAAAAAAGTTAAAGTATAAAGATAAAGTCCTACCAAACAAATTATTTTTATGACACAAATATTGTTTTGATACCTAAACTAGGGAGAGCAAAAGCTGAGGGGAGGAAAAAGCTATAGACTAATTTTCCCAATTAATATTGACGCAAAAATTGTAAATAAAATACTAGCAAGGAGACCATAGAAATATATCACAAAGATCATACATTATAACCAGGTGGGATTTATAACAGGAATGCAGGAGTGGCTCTATATTAGGAAAAACCATCAGCATAATTGACCATATCAATAACAAAAACATGAAAAATAATGATTATATTAAGAGATGCAGAAAAAACTTTTTGACAAAACACACTATCCATTCTTATAAAAAACAGTAGAAAGCATAAGAATAAATGGAACCTTTCTTAAAATGATAAATATTACCAATTTAAAACCAAGAACAAGACTTATATGTAATAGGGATAAATTTCCCTGTAAGATCAGAAGTAAAGCCAGGATGTCCATTATCAACATAATATCAATGGTTTAATACCATATTAGAAATGCTACCTATAGCAATACAAGAAAAAATAGAAGAAATAAGAATAGGCAATGAAGAAACAAAACTATCACTCTTTGTACATGATGTCAGGGTATACTTATAGAATCCTAGAGAATCAACTAAAAGCTCATTGAAAACATGAACAATTTTAGCAAAGCTGTAAGATAAAAAACAAACCTACATAAATCATTAGCATTTCTATATACTTCAAACAAAACCTAGCAGAGATAGAAAGAGAAATTCCTTTTAAAATAACAGCAGACAATATAAAATATTTAAGCATCAACCTGTTTCCTAGCATGGCACTGGTATGCTGTCCAGATTTCACAGGCATACAACAATAAGAACAGCACAATGGCTCTGTAGATCTTCACTTTGGTGGGTAGCCTAACCTCTCCTCTTCCACACTTTCCTTTGGAACCTCCCAAACACTGAGCTACTTCTTGCAATGCATGCATCAACCTCTTCATTTCTGTGTACATCCTTGAAAAGTATACTGCCAAGGAAAACGAAATTACCTTGTATTGCTTCTTCTGACCTCTTTGTGAGTGCTCGTCTTACATGAGTTTTCTATAAAATAGTCTTTTAGGCAAATATGTTTGGCATTCAAACCATGTGGCCAGCCCATCAGAGTTGCGCTCACTGAAGTAAAGCTGGAATTGTTGGTAGTTCAGCTTGAGAAAGGATTTCAGTGTTCAGTACCTTATCTGACCAGGTGATGTTCAGAATCTTCCTAAGATAATTCAAAGGGAAGCAATTCAGTTTCCTGGCATTGCACTGGAACATTGTCCAGGTTTCATAGGCATATGACAAGATGAATGTCTTCCAAATGAAAGAATCAGCAAATTAAGGAGGATTCTTACAAGAACCTGGCCAGTACTGACTAAGAGAAAGAGCTCACCACCACCACCACCATCATGATTGTCACAGGACAGCCTATTTTATTTTCCTTTATAGAGATGGATAGTGGAGGCATTCTTCAACTCCTGGGGGATAACCTCTTTTTTGCCATATAACCCAGAAGATTTCTACCAGCTTTGACATGAGCAGTGGACCCCCTGCCTTGTAAATCTCAGCCAAAATAGAATCATTATCAGGCATTTGTCACATGAGAGGAACCTAATGGTATTCAAAACTTCAGTTGGAAATTCTACTAGAGAAGGATTGACTTCAACCTGAGAAACAGAGTCAGTAACTTCAGCATTGGTTGATAAGTCTGTTGAGAATGCTATGGAAGTCTTCAGCCCATCCCTTTGGCTCATAAATAACTTTCAGAGCATCACAAAAGTGCAAAAAAAATGGAATTACATTTACTTTTTTACAGAGTCAAGGATCCTGCACCTCTATAAGTTTTGCTTGCATTTTACTTTTGATTGAATTAAAGACTGCATTCTTAGAGACAAACTATCCTGCTGGTAAACCTTGTGGAGTTCTTGTTTTTTCATTTAGCAGCTTCTGAATTTCCCCATAATTTTCATTAAACAAATCTTAGTGTGTGCGTGTGTGTGTGTGTGTGTGTCTGTGTATTCTGGTCCAGATGAATAAATGAGGTGCTCTACACCAAATCTCTGAAAGCTATCCACTCTTTTTCTGCTCCAGTGTTGCCTTGTTATTTCAGCTCTCCCTTCAAGTTAGCAACAAACTGTTCACACGTGGAGAAGCACTCTAACCTACTGACATAAAGTCTTCTGGTAGTTATCTTGCCTGGTAGTTATCTGGTAGTTATTTTGCCTAACAAAAGTCTGCCCCTTTTGTTAAACGCACATTTTCAGCTTGGAGAGGATGCCTATGATTTATCCAACACTCTTTGCCTCACATTGCCATTGTCATATTTACATACTGTCTGTCTCTTCTACTTACAATGACATAGTCTAGTAAATGCCAATGTCTTCTGTGAAGATGTATCCATGAAGTTTTATTACATTTAAGTAAAGGGGAGACAGTGCTGGTAATGTTATGAGATGCACAAGTCTTCAGTAGTAAGTGACCAGTGCAGTTGCTGTTTCTGACTCCATTCCTCCTAAGGACTGTCATGTCTGATAGTCTGTGCCTATGTTGGCATTAAAGTCACGCAGAATTATAAGCCGTCTTCTTTCAGGACATTGTTGATGAGAGTCTCTAGATCTTCATAAAATTTTTCTTTGACTTTATCAGGGCCTGTCTTGGTGGGAGCATATGTACTTGATGATAGCGGCATGTCACTTTCCTGCAAGTGGCACTCCCATTGTCATGAGGCTGTTCTTCATTCCTTTTGGTAGGCATAGAAGTCGCTTGACTAGATTAGTTTTGATTGTGAAACCTACACTAGCTTCACAGCACTCTCCATGACTTCAGCCACTCCAGAAAAAAATGTATCCCACTCCAATTTCAGTTCACTAGCTTTAATTTGCCAGCCTCTTTTTTTATTCAGGGCTGATATTTGGATGTGATATCTGCTGAGTTCTCTCACAAGAGCTGTTCATCTTTCAGGTGTACTAGATTTCAAGTTATCCATAAGTATGTGCACAATCCATGTTCCAATGTTGAGTGCAATCATCTTTGTAAACGTTTTTGCACAATTTTTTGTGTTTTGACCACAGGGTCAGATCCCCTGCCTATTGCAGTAAACAGGCCAGGGTTATGTTAGATGAAGCAGACAATTGTTAGGGAACCTTTTCTAGCCCCTCCTCAAGCCAGGAGATGAGCAGAGCAGTCCTTTAAAAAGGCTGTTCAGATACCTAGGAGACTGCCAAACCCCACTGCAGCTTCTGTCCTGTGATTAGATGACCCTATAGCCTAGGTCACCTGTGTTTATTATGACTATATCTCCGGGTGGATCTGCTTTGTCACTTGTCCATCAAAGTCCATAGGACTTCAAGGTAGGTAAAACTGGTAAAATGCTATGGATGATATCTTTTGACTCATGCATAAATTGGATTTAAATGAGACAGAGTTGCACAGCGTTGTCAGCCTCACTCTCTCTTCCAGGGTCATCAAAGCCCTGTGACAAGACAAAATTAAGATGACTGGTGATGTCTTGGGACTCCAAGGATGACCTTGGAATCTTCAGTGTCTAACCAAGCTCTGAGTGCTCCACAGCACCAGCTTCAGCTGCCTTCATGATCAATGGAACAAACTATTCTCATCTGCCCATTCTTCTGGGGGAGTTCTTCATATGCTTGAAGTAGATACCCCACTAACTCACCAAAAGGTTTGAGGCCCATCAGTTACCCTCAGCCTGGTGTGGCCTGTCTGCCCAAAGGGGTTATTGGGTTGTGGCTATTGCATAGGATACAGCTTTTTGCAGTCATAGGTGAAAGTTGTCTGGCAGGTGAACACCAAAGATGTAAAGAAGCCATGAAAAGGGCTCAGTGGGTCTTCACACTAGAGGTACTCATCTTCCCTAAACAGGCAGTTTTCAGAAGAAAAAATCAAAGCTACCAATAGTCACACAAAAATGCTCTAAATCTCTGTTGCTTAGAGCAGCGGTTCTCAACCTGTGGGTCATGACCCCTTTGGGGGCTGAACGACCCTTTCACAGGGGTCACCTAAGACCATCGGAAAACACTATTTCTTAGGAACTGAGACACCGCTCCTCTATCAGTCTCCAGGCGAGTCTGCCCACATGCAGATACGCCCACATACAAGTATTAAAGGGTCGCGGCATTAGGAAGGTTGAGAACCACTGGCTTAGATTGACTAACATGACAGATAACATTGACTTCAGATTGACTAACATAACAGAAAATGAAAATAGCAAATCCTAGAAGGAATGTGAAAACATTGGGACACTAATGCACTGTTAGTAAAGTTGTGAACTTGTTCAACATTTTGGAAATCAATTTGGAACTAATCCCAATGGGCAATAAAACTGTGATACCACTATTAGTTCTATATCCAAGAGATCAAAGAAAAGGGAAAAGGACCTATATGTACAAAAATATTTATAGTGGTTCTTTTTCTTGTAGCAAAGAACTGGAAATCAAGGGGATGCCCATCAACTGGGAAATGACTGAACAAGTTGTGGAATATGACTGTGATGGAATACTATTGTGCTATGAGAAATGATCAGTAGGATGGTTTCAGAAAAATCTGGGAGGAGTTATATGAGCTGATGCAAAGCTAACCAGGACAGAGTAAGAAAAACCAGAAGAATGATGTATCCAGTGATAGCAATATTGTAAGAATGATCAACTGTGAAAGACTTAGCCACTCTGATCAATTCAACGATCCAGATAATTCTAAAAGTACCTTGATGAAAAATGTTATCCACCTCCAGAGGGAGAACTGATGAATTCTGTGTAAAGATTAAGGCATACTTTTTCTTCATTTTCTTTTTCTTTTATTTTTGCAACATGATTAATGTGGCAATATTTTTTGCATAACTACCCATGTGTAATTAATATATTGTTTGCCTTTTCAATGGGTAAATGAGGGGGAGGAGAGAGGGACAGAATTTGGAACTCCAAAAAATTTTTAATGAATTTTAAAAATCAATTAATCAAAGTCTGAAAGAAAAAAAAGAACAGAAAAACAATATAGAGAAAGATGGCTAAAGATTACTTATCTCATCGTCTCATAACATAGCAAAAAGCAGCAGAAGGGAAACCAAACCCTCAGAAAGCTTGGTGTGAACCCCAGTTAAACCAGATCATCCCAGGGACATTTTTAGATGGAACTATATGGAGGGTGACCTTTCTGAAAATATTCATTGGGAATAGACAAGTTTTTTTGTTTTCTTTTTTTTAGACAAGCTTTTGCAAACAAGTTTCTACAATAGATATCTTCTCAGGCATACAATTATCTGAAAGACATGAAAAAAATAGAAGATTCCTCTTTGTTTATTGTTTGTTTATGATCCAAAAAGACATTTGATTGGTAAAGCAAAGCAACTTAAATATCTTTATTTTAGTAAAAGTTTTCCATGAATAAGTTACAATCAATCAAGATTTATAGACTCATGCATTCACAAGAATAACTTTCAGTGTATCTATCTTGAGCAGACACTGAAGATAAACAATGAGTGAAGTCTATAATTGGATAGGAAAAGCAAAATGTAGCTAGTTTGCATTTGGGAAGTTATACAGCGCTTTCAACGATCTCAAGTTTCTTTCTTTGTCAGACACAAACACCCATTTATTTGTAATACCAGCAAGCTACAAATAATGCTGTGTGGACTTGAACCATGATGTCCAATAATCTCTGAAGAATTTTCAAAAATCAGTGACTTAAAGGACAATGGAAAGAAAAAGTATTGGATGCAAGTAGACTGTGCCATATTATCAACAGGGAGAGGAAATAGGGTTTGGTACTGAACTTTAAATCATGGAGACTTGGATTCAAAGTCTGACTCTGAAATTCACTTGCTATGTAACCATGAACAAGTCACTAAAGTTATCTGGGACTCAGTTTACTCATTTGTAAAATGCCAATAATTAACACCTATAGTATATACATCACAGGCTTATCATGAGGATCAAATGAATCAATAGCAATCAAAATACTTTGCAGACTTTAAAGAACTATATAAATGATAACTACTATTAGTAGTAATAACTTGGAGCATAAAGTGGTATAGAAAATGTATTGGGGCGGCTAGGTGGTGCAGTGAATAGAGCATTGGCCCTGGAGTCAGGAGGACCTGAGTTCAAATCCAGCCTCAGACACTTGACACACTTACTACTTACTACAATTGACACTACTTTGGGCAAGTCACTTAACCCCAATTGCCCTCCAAAAAATAAATAAATAAATAAAAAGAAAAAAGAAAAGTTATTGATGTCATGATATCTATAAATAACAAATGTTTATCCTGAGTAAAGTACTAGAAACTGACCTCCCTGTATTAGAAAGAGATCCTTTTTATTTATGGGACAGCATTAGGTAAGAATGTCACAGATGGAAGAAGTAAGATTAGATTCCAATATAGATCATTGGAAGGAGTACCTACGTTGATGAAAACACAAATCCCTGGAAATATTTAAGTTCAATTTCAATAGAAAGAGCACTGGAATTGAAGGTAGGGGATTTGGTTTCAAATCTTGTCTCGGTTATTCATTAGCTTTATGATTTTAAAATAGCAGCTAGATCACATAGTAGATAGAGTGCTGGACTGGGAATCAGAAAGATTTCCTGAGTTCAAATCTGGTCTCTGACACTTACTAGCTGTGTGACCTTGGACAAGTCACTTAACCCACTTTATTTCAGTTTCTTCATTTGTAAATTGAGCTGGAGAAAGAAACCACTTCAGAATCTTTGCCAAGAAGCCCCCAAATGGGGTCATGAAGAATGGGTCACAACTGAAAATAAATGAATGACAACAATATGATCTTAAAAAACCAACTACCTTTCTGGCCTTTAATTTCCTCATCTATAAAATACGAGGATTAAATTAAATTATTCATAAAGGTTTTATTTATTTTAATTTTTAATTTTTAAACTCAGTGGGGATTTTCCCAATTGTTTTATTGAGGTGAAATTTCTCATTCTTACACATATATGCATTTACATATATATATATATACACACATATAATATATATGTGTTTAAGAAAGCTACACAGTGTTCTAAGGCACTTGGGATTGTGCACAGCAATATATCCTAAAATATTATACAACTAGATAAAACATTTTTGCTTTGTTTTTATAGTTAAAGCATTGTTAATCTGTGAATCTATAAATATGACTCCGTTGCTTATGCTTTTGGCAATATTTATATAGTGTTTAAAGTTAGTCAAACACTTTACAAATGTCTTATTTTATCCTTATAACAACCCTGGGTGGCAAGAGCTTTTTATCCCTTTTATTATCCCCCTTTTAGTGAAGAAGAAATTGAGGTTACATGACTTGCTCAGAGACAGCTAATTAGTGTCTGAATCTGGATTTGAACTTAGGTCTTCCTGACTTCCTGACCCCCCCCTTGGGGGGGGGGAGTCCTACATTTAAATAGAGAATCACATCTGCTTCAGATTCCAGATCCACCTACTTGCTCTCACTCATCTGTCCTTTTTCTGGAATTCTAAAATTCCTTACTGTCTAAATTACTAATTTTGGCACCAAATCAGATACCACATTTTATTGTAACTTTACTGTTTCCTGGAAATCCGTCCAGACCCTATAATTTGATTATAAATTCCTCTAAAGCAGGGACTTTGCCAAGGGACTTTGCCTTATACTTTCTTTGAGTCCCTTTCAGGTTCAGTGTTGAGCACATTTCTTGGGCTGAACTATTGGACTGGAGTTTTATTGTAGTTAAGGATTGTTCATACTTTTAGTCTCCTGAAATTTAGGGCTCCTAATAATCTATTTTCAATATATCGTATTGGATCAGTAAGGCTAACTCAAAAGTTTAAAAGTGCTTATTATAATGATTCTCATATTATGGAACTCTGACTATCGGTGGGTTTAATTCATTCATTCATGGTTTTCTTTAGGCTATTCCCTCCTTTTCTTGATGGGGGTACGGGGTCAATATAGTGAGGTCTTTTTCCAAGATTATTTTTATTTGGGATAACCAATTAATTCTCTTGTTTAACAAACATCTATTTAGAACATGTTCATTACATTATACTGTTCTTAGTGCTAATGGAGAAAGAAAGATACTGTAAACATGAAATGTCTCGTGCCTCTGTCCATTACCAATAGGCAACAATGGTACATACAACCAACACCATGCATGATCCCACCATGCAGATGAAATTGACATTCTGCCTACACTCAATGTTATTTTGAGCTTCCAGATGAGTACATATGATATTTGGGGTTAAGGCAATAAGAAATGGTGTCTTACATATACGCTTCTTGCATATGCCAAAGCTGTTTCAGTGGAAATGTACTGTTCTTTTGTTAGGCAGTTCTTCTGTTAGGCAGTTCTTCTGTTAGGCAGAACTGTTTCCTTGACATGGGGATAATAATAGCATCTACCTCCCAGGGTTATTGTAAGTATTAAATAAAATAATATTGGTAAAGTGCTTTGAGAACCTTTAAATTCTGTGGAGAGGTTAACTGTTGTTGCTGTTTGTCCTTTATTTTCTTTTGTTGTTGTTGTTTTTAATTTTATTTTTCATTAAATTATTTATTTTTAGTCTTTGACATTCACTTTCATAAGTTTTAAATTTTCTCCCCCTATTTCCCCCCTCCCTTCCCAAATGACTTGCAATCTGATCTGGTCTCTACACATACATTTATATTAAATACATTTTCACATTGGTCATGTTGCATAGAAGAATGGGAAAAACTATGAGAAAGGAAAAAGAAACAAAATAAAAGAAAACAAAAAAGAAAATAGTCTTCTTTGTTTTGCATTCCAATTCCATAGGTTTTTTCTGGATGACGCTGGAATTTTCCATCATTTATCCTTTGGAATTGTTTTAGGTCCTTGGATTGCTGAGAGGGGTTAAGTCTGTCAAAATCCATCCTCATACACTGTGGTTGTTACTGTTACAGTTGTTACCGTATAGTGTTCTCCTGGTTCTTCTCCTCTCACTCAGCATCAATTCATATAAGTCTTTCCAGGTTTCTCTGAAGTCCGTCTGTTCATCATTTCTTATAGAATAATAATATTCCATTACATTCATAAAACTCAACTTGTTTAGCCATTCCCCAATTGATGGGCATCCCCACAATTTCCAATTCTCGGCCACTACAAAAAAAGATGCAATAAATATTTTTGTACATATGGGTCCTTTTCCCATTTTTATGATCTCTTTGGGATACTGTCCTAAAAATTGGTATTGTTAGGTTATCCTTTGTTTTCAAAGAAGATCAATGACTTTTCTTCCTACCATTTGGTGTTTCTTCCTGCTGTTTGGATCCACTCTTCTGACTCTGGAGTAAAATGGGCACCAATTCCACAACTGAGGAAAAGGAGCCAGATTGTTTTGTACATGCTTCTGCCTCAGCTATTAGAAGGAAAAGTACACTATTTAACAAAGAGCAACTTGGTATTCTTATCAACTATTTCCAAAGGAACCCTTATCCTGACATAGAAGAAAGAGAAGAACTTTCTAGGAAGATCACTATTGATGAGTCTAGAATATAGTTTTGGTTTCAAAACCGAAGATCTAGACAACAGAAAAAACAGACATCTCTTGCTTCAACCAACTCAGGAACATGACGCACCCAGAAAATTCATCTCCAAGTCAAATTCCCAAAGAGGACATCTGTAAACATGACCTTCCTAAGGAGGAGATTTCACTACCAAATGCAATCAAATCTGACTTATGGACGGGGCCACGTAAGCCTCATCAGGAAGCTGGTCCATGGAAGAGCCCCTCCATAGAAGAGAGGAGTATGCCTTCAACCACTGAGGCTACTCGCTCAGGATATAACATTTCCCAAGACCATCACTTAATCTCCTCCCAAACCATGAGATCATCAACTGAACATCTACTTTGTACCCTGACCAGGCCAGTGTTCCAGGAAAACTCCAGCCAGTGTGCATCTTCCTGGGCCCTGCAGGGAACCCAAAGGCCAAAGAATCAAGGCATGCATACCTACTTTTATGGAAGAGTGAAGCCACCACTTCATTGGCAGCAGCAGGGTTGGTCAACAGGACAGTTGTCCTCACACTGTCACCCACTAACTTTTCAATGTGCACAGGAGCCCCCATGTCAGCTGCAACAGCCATACCCCCAAAAGCTACCAGCCATGCTGCCCTTGGTGCCTCAGACTCCCACCTTCCAGGTACAGCAATCCACCTTCCATGTACAGCAATCCACCTTCCATGTACATCAACTGACATTTTCTCCACATCAGTCACCACAAGAGCATCAAACTCAGACACAGCCACCCCCACTGATGAGGCACAAAGAGCAACCAAATGAATTGTCCCCTTCTTCTAACCAGCAAGAACAATTACAGCCTAACAATCTATGTAAGAGAACTGTTGGGCTTGAACCTACAATGCTTCTCCCTGATGGACATCTGCCTGCCCACCCAAGAGATCTGGATACCACCTTGAGAAATCTGGATGACATTCTGAGAGGTCTGACTTTCCCTCAGGGACATATGACTGCTCAGATACTAGATGATGTGAACAAGCAGATCAATGACTTATTTACTATCAAACGAATGATTAATTCTTGAAGAATATAAGGAATTTTGTATCCTGTGGTGTGATCTAGTACTATAATAGTGCCTGTGACTCTTAAGTCATCCTGGGATAGATGCTTCTTTTTTTTCATAATTTTTAGTTTTATTTATTTATTTATTTATTTATTTTATTGACTTGTTTGTTTACTTTTGGGTTGCAGGATTCAGTTCTAGAGTCACTTGGGTTTCAGATTTTTCTCCCCTTCCTCCCCACCTCCTACCCCTGCCGTGGTGGCATACAATCATTTATAGGATCTGCAAACTCTTTCACATTGTGCAATAGTCTGGTTGTATAGGTGTTATAACCAATGGAGTGAACAGTGAGTAAAGAGAAACAAAAGCCAAACATAGAAAGGAACGATAGCATGTATTGCTTCTGTCTCCTTTCAAACTCTGATCTTTCTGGATCTTTCTCTGAGTGTGGACATCTCCTTCCATCCTGAGACTTGTAGAGTTGTCTTTTGACTGTGCGATGCTGAGAAGTGTCCAGTTTTTCAAAATTGGTCTTCACACATATGATACTTCTGTGACTGTGTACAGATTTTTCCTCGTTCTGTTCTTCTCACTCAGTGTCAATTTGTATAGGCCTCTCCAGGTAATTATGAAGTCAATCTCCTTCCCATTTCTTATGGCACAATAATATTCCATCACATTCATATACCAAAACTTGTTCAGCCATTCTCCAATTGATGGGCATCCCTTAAATTTCCAGTTTTTTGCCACCACAAAGAGAGCTGCAATAAATACTTTTGTACATATGGGACCCTTTCCCACTTCTATGATCTCATTGGGATACAGCCCCAAAGGTGGTATTACTGGGTCAAAGGGTATGCAATTGTTTGTAGCCCTTTGGGCGTAGT
>CM053596.1:150241379-150270107 GCA_028646575.1 Pseudocheirus occidentalis
CATGACATGACATGACATGACATGACATAACATAACATAATATAATATAATATAATATAATATAGTATAATACAGTATGCTTCGAGTGATCTAAAAGAGTTTGGGATAGACTAGTTAACTGTAAAAATAGACTTGATTAAATAAAAGATAAATAGGGAAATACAATAAAGGTATTTTTGATGCTTAAAACCATTAAAGACAACTGGATTAATGCCAACCCGAGTGTGTGTATGTTAATATGCATTTAATTACATAGCATCTAAATGCTTAAAGGAAATAGTCATTGATTTATAGGAAATATAAACAATAAAACTCTCATTGGGAAAAAAACAGAAAAACAACAACAAAAAAAGAAGATCAATGACATCTCATGTGTAAATTGGATTTAAGTGAGGTAGAGTTGCAGAATTGTCAGTCTCTCTTCTGGAGTCATTAAATTCCAGCAGTAGATAAGTGTCAGAATGACTGATGACAGCTCAGGATGTCATGGATGACCTTGGCATCATTGATGCTTGACCAAGCCCTAAGCATTCCACAGCACCTGCTTTAGTGCCTTCATGGCCAATGAAACAAGTTGTTCTCATCTGTCCATTCCAGCAGAGGAAGTTTTCATTTGCTGTGGTAGACACCCCACTAACTCAACAACAGGTCTGTGGCCTGTCAGTTACCCTCAACCTGGTGTATCCCGTTTGCCAGGACAATTTACTGGGCTGTGGTCACTGCATATGTTACAACTTCTTGGAGCCACAGGTGAGAGCTTAGTGCCAGGTAGAAACCAAAGGAGGATAAGCAACCCTGAAAAGGGCTCGGCAAGTCTTCACACCAAAGGTGCTTATTCTTCTTGTACACCCATACACCCTTAGGCTAGCTATTAATTATTTGTTGCACTTATTTTTTTTTCTTTTTGGAGGGCAGTTGGGGTTAAGTGACTTGCCCAAGGTCACACAGCTAGTTTTTTGTGTTAAGTGTCTGAGGCCAGATTTGAACTCAGGTCCTCCTGACTTCAGGGCCGGTGCTCTATTCGCTGCACCACCTAGCCGCCCATTTGTTGTACTTATTTCTTAAAACCTTTTGAAACCTGAGATAGTATTGATAGCCATAGCTTTGAATAGCAACCTTCCCAGATGGGAAAGATGATATAAAGAATAATTTTTCTTTCTGTAGCATCTCACCAGTGGAAACTTACTCCACCCTCCAAGTGCCCATAGGGAGGAGGAAAAACTGGTAAGCTGAAGGGGAGATATAATTAACCTTTCAAATCAAATCACTTTTTCCTTTCAATGTAATATTTCCTGTACTCCTCCCCTTTCTTTAAAAAAAGCCTCTGTTAATAACAATAGTTCATATGAGTTTGATTGTCCCAAATGAGAAGGGCTTCTTCTGAAAGAATAGTTTAGTTGTATAGACCCAAAGTCTGCACAAACTTTGATTTAGTTAGTAAATACATTTAATTTTTAATTATATATCTTTTTAAAAAGGCAAACTATGGAAAATACATTGACATGCTGGTGTCCACAGTGTGCTAAAAATGTTACTGGCAGAAAGACAATTCATAGGATAACAGCTGAAGCTATCCCTTCTGATTAAAAGGATTTTTACATGAAAAATGAACCAGTTCAATAAAATAAGCTTTCAGGGTACTGTAGATCCCAGATTAAAAAACAGAGATGGCTTTGATGATATGGAAGGAAAATTGCCAGACAAAATACTTAGAAATTTATATTTTATACAAAGTTAGGAATTAATGCATCATGACTTCATTTTCCTTCAGTTTAAGTTTTATTTAAACTTTGGCTCAAATATTTGTTCTCTTCGGGGAGGAACAATGTGAATCTTATATTTTATGCAGATTTTAGATATGGGGCATAAATTTGGATCTAAGTATGTCTGATTTCCAGTTCATTTCCATGCCCAAACTGCTTTTCCCCTTCCATCCCTACATAACTCATTCCCTACCCCACTCCCAACTGTCTTCCTGTATCTACTTTGGGCATTTTAAATTTCTGTCCCTATTGCTTTCTGTTTGTGAATCTGAGTTGTTGGGATTTTAACTCAAAATCTCAAATATAAAGAGTACATATTATCAGATTAGTTTACAACAAATGTTTCTTCCATAAGCTACTATGGATATCAATTTTTTCCAACTCTCTGAGATCACAGAACATAAGATGAAGGCTAAAGTTGTCATAAATCATCAGAGATGGTGGGGTGAGTCAGCAGTGATAGGGTGGTTGACTAATATTGAGAGAAGACCTTTGCCATTTTTTCCTAGTCGTGGTTTGAAAGAAAATCCTTCCCATAGAGAAGGAGTGAGATGGACCAGCTGAAGAGACAGTCATGCCCAAGCACAAGTAGACCACAAAAAGGTGGGGCTTGGGGGGAGAAGGAGAGAAAGAGTGACTGACAACCCTGTTCTCCAGCACCACACCACACTTACCATACCACTGTAGAAGTGATGGTTTGGGATTTTTCCCTAATTTTTCATACTTTCTTTTTCCTGATTTCAGATTATGAATATTATTTTATTCCTACACATAACCTTTTGAGGTTAATACATTTATAATACATATATAATACACATATTATCCCCATTTTAGAGATGAGGAAACAGAGATCCAGTGACTTTCCCAGGTTCACACAGTAAACTCCAGAGGGAGAATTCTAATCTTAATTTCAAGTCCAAATAAGGTATTAAGGAAAAACTTCACAAAGAAGTTTTGATGGAAATTAAGGCTTCTAAGAGGAGGAGATAAAGACTGAGAGAATTTTTAGGTTTAGGAGACTATCAATGGCTCCTCAACCACATACAAACCCAATGAACTATTACCGTGTCTCTTATACTTTTCTACCTTGTTCACTAAGATAGATCACGTGAGAACCTGTCAAATGACTTGTTGAAATTGTTCTGTGGAATTCTCCAGAATACCAGACTATCAAAAAGGGACACTATACAGTTTGGCAATATTTGTTCTTAGTTAAAGAATTTTTGAGCCTAAAGAGACCTTAGTCATTCATTCGTTTATCCCTTCACTCATTCAACAAACATCATGCTCCTACCGATGCTGTCATTAAACACTAGGGGTACAAAAGCAAAACTAAACTAAATTAAAACCAGCCACTATTCTCTGCCTTCAAATAGTTTACATTTTGCTAATATAAACTTGTCCAACTCTCATTTTTCATAAGGAAAATGAGGCCCAGAAAAATTATGACATGCAATTAAGACCCAGAAAGATGATGACTTGTGCAACAATCACCTCAACGGTAGCTGTAGCCATAGTGGGGACTCAAACCTTGGTCTTTTGACCTTTAGTCCTAAGCCATGTTCCATGTACCATATTGACTTTTGGGGATCAGTGCTATTAACAAGGTTATTCTAGAATTTTGCTGAGGATACTTGATCTTAATGATTTGAGCACAATGCCTGGCATACATACAGTAAGTGCTTAATAAGTGCTTCTTGTTGGTTTACAGCATCCATAACCTCTTCCTTAAAAAAAAAACCAGGATATTTATTTTCCCAGCATTTATTGTTGTTAAAAATGATTGTGCCCTTGGTTATACTCACCCAAGTTGAATAAATATTCCTCACCCTAGAAAGTGTTTTTCTAGGTCAAGTCAAATCAGCAAACATTTATGAAGCAACTATCTTCCAGGCACTACACTAAGTGTTGAGGAGGCAAGGAAAAATAGTCACAGCCCCTTCTCCCAAGGAGATCATATTCTAATGGAGGAGACAACATGTAAAAACAACTATGAACAAACAAGGTACATATGAGATGGAAAGAACTAAGATTAAGGGAGATTGGGAAAGGCTGTTTCAAGAGGCCAGGTTTTAGCTGGGATCTGAAGCAAGCCAGGAAACATAGGAGATGGAGAGAGGAGGCAGAGAATTTCAGCATAGGGGACGGCCCCATGTGAAATATGCATTCAGTAGATGGTGCTTTATGTGAGTAACACCCAGGAGGCCAATGTCACTAGGTTCCAGAGCATGTGGAGGGGAATAAGAGCTAAGAAAGGGCTAAGAAAACTGGAAAGGTAAGGAAGGAGTCAGGTTATGAAAGACTTAAAAAGCTAAAAAGAAGATTTCATACTTGATCCTGGAGGTAATTGGGAACCATTAGAGTTTATTGAAGAGGGAAAGGATTTGGTCAGACCTGCGCTTAACAGTTGAAACATGAATTACACTGGTTGGTAAGGAATGTTATAGTTGTATGTATATGTATCATGTATCTCTACTACACTTTAATAAGGACAGGAACCATGTCCCATCATTATATGTCCTCTACCACACAGCATAGTGCTGTGTTTTGGAATGTGCTTAAATATTTATTAAACATTTTATTGATTTTATTGCACTGAGAAAGTACTCTTGCCCTATTATAGTTTTTCCTTCTCATAAGGTGCTTTTAAAAGATGAAAAAGGAACAATAATGCCACAATAATTTATATAATTATACTGTTATAAAGAACTGTTCAACATAACAATATAAGTCCAGAAGACTAAAGTTGCAGCATGCTGGTGTAGCACCAGTGCAATATTTACAGCTCCCACTATCACAATAAGAATTGTGACTACAAATATTGCATGACGTTCAGTTGCAAAATATACCAGATTCTCCAGGTAGAAGACAGAACTGAAGCATTTATTTAGATGCCAGAAAACCAAATCCCAACACCAGCAAGCCAATTTCATCATAATACCAAAGATATTCAGAAACCATAATAACACCGAGAGCCCACAAACCAATACAAGATCAATATTTACTCACAAACCTCTCTAGCTCCTTGTCTGAGTATCCTCTCTCCTCCACCGTTTCACTGGCTCTGACCAGCTTCCTGTGGGTTCTACTCCACCCTTCAGCAAATTCCCTTCATCACAGGCTCCATGTGATTACATTCAGCCTATTAGGGGGCACAGTTTACTTTCAAAGTAGAAGAGGTCTTCAGACTTCCCCCTAGGTCTATTAAGGGATTAGGAAGATCTTTAAATTCCCTTTCTCATTACAGCTACCCACCTCCTGCCTTAGAGGTGATGGATTTAAAATGCCAACTGAGACATATATTTTTGGATATGGCCAATGTGAGAATTTTTGTTGGATTATGCATATTTCTTATGAGGGATTTTTTTCTTTTTATTGTTCAACCAAGAGGAAGAAGAAAGTGGAAGAGAGAGATAATACTTGTTAAAAAAAAAGCAAGGATAACGAAAAACAAAGCCAAAAAAAGAATTGGAATGAAAAGCTTCTCTTGCTGAATTCCATTTGACTAATATTTATAAAGAATTTTTAGACCTTAACATGGAAGCCAATCGATTTAACTAAAACCAAAAGTCAATCTAAATGGACTCAACCAATTAGAAAATTGTTATTATATTTATTAAGTACCATAACAGGAACTGGCCAGTGAGAGCCTGCCCATATTAGCATGTAAATCCTACTTGGCCTGATATAGTCCTCCATTTGGACTTTCAAGCATACTTACCACATGGTGAAGAAAGGACATCTTTGACTGAGCAGGCATACAAAAGGCCCCATGAACGCAACTCAAGCTCTCTCTTTTCTGGTAGTAGCTGAGGGAAGACACAATGAAATGTTCAGGATGAGGAGAGAGGCATCAGGTCCTCTCCAACCAAACCAACATGAAGCTGTGAGTGCATGGCCCTCATGTTGTTTCTGTCTCTGCTGAGCCTATTCTATCTTGATCTTAGGTAAAAGGGTCATGGAAATGCCTATCATTGCTTGAGCTTTGAAAAGTTGGGAGAGTGAACTGTTAGAGCTCTAGGAATTATAATCCATACCAGAATTTCCTGGCAGCCAAGCCCAGTAAGGAGTGGTCTTCAGTATCCAGCCCTAGAAGTGAATTAGACCCAGCCGCTGTAGAAGTAAACTTGATGAGGCCAATGCTTTGCTGCAACTACATTACGTCTGAGCTAGTAGAATAGAAAGACATGTGAATCTCTCAAGGGTACTTCTATAGTTCTCTAAGGATCTGATTTATCACTGTGAATAAGAGGTGGGGGTAAGGACTTGTAGCACTTTATAAAGGGTACAGTATCCACTCTATGTAAAGCATTGTGGAATAGTTCATGCCCTCCATGGTCAACATGTGGTACTGGAATCCAAATCCCAGGTCCTGCCTACCGCCTGATTCATGACCCACCTGTGTCCCACCATTAAAAGCCTTTTATTTTTATTTTTGTCCCTATCCTACACCCTGCAATAGCTTTTAACTGCTTAACGCAAGTCTGGGCAAAGTTGCTCAAGGCATAGTCACCTACCCCCTCCTTCCTCAAATTAGCATTTTGTATATTTTTCCTTATGGTGTACTGTACAAGGATCACCCTGGTGTTATGGTGCAAGAACTATCCTAGAGACCACCCTGTCCTGTTCCACTGACCAAGCAGGGTCCCCACACCCTCTGCCCAGAACATGACCCTGATCTATTCTGGGACTTTCCAGTCCCCTTTCCCCATGACCCTGCACCTTGCTCTGGAAAGTGATGACTATGGCCCTCCACCCTGTGCCCTCCACCCTGTTCTAGGAGGGACCCCTATGTCACCAGAAGGTCGCACCCTTGTACACTTACGCCATATTCCCAAATTAGCCCTGAATTATAGAGCCAACCAATCACCGCTCTTTTTGCTTCTGTCGTCAAAGCCTCTGCTAGTCCCCTCCCTGGTTGTGGTTTGCCATTTTGGCCTATATAATCAAGTCTGTGAGATCCAACAATCACTGCCAATTTGAGTGAGAACTCTGGCAGTCCTGCACTTGATCAATAAATCCACACCTAAATTTATCTTGAACAGAGGTCTTGGCTCACTCTTATTCTCTGTACAACAAACTCTTGCTAATCAATTCATGAAAGTCCATTCATGAAGGCAGAAATATCCAAAAATATTGGAAGAATATGAATATGTATGTGTATCTTGAGGGCCTGATCAACCCTAATAGAAGACATCTTACAAAAGGTACTCATGGATTGTGTTGAAATCTTCAAATTATACAATGTGTACTTGAAATAAAATTCTCCAACGTAATTTTAAAATGAAGAACGTGGAATTTTAATATTTTGCAGAATTTCCTCTGAATTTTTCTGTTGAATGACAGCCAATATGTTTTGGGAAGTTGTTAATGACCACAACCAATGATCCAATCTCATAATCATTTCAACATGGAAGAACTTTTTTCTTGTTCTGTATAGAACAGTAATTGTACTGAGAACTTGGGGATATGAGTACAAACAAAAAGCAAGACACTCCATTACAATCTAATGGGGGAAGATATTTTCCTCAAAAAGGAACTTTCAGGGGGAAATCATTAATGGGACAAAAGGGCCACAGAGATAGAAGGATCTTCTAAGATGAGAGGATCACAAGGCAGAGAGGGTGAGAAAGCAGCTGGGGTTTGGTAGCATAGTCCAGAGAGTCAAGAGTGGAGCCCTGGAGAGGAATGTATATAGGCTATGTATATTAGGTTATTATCTAGTAAAATTTTTTCCAGACTTTTGATATAATGAAGTCATAAACAAGTGAGGAAATCAGTCCTGGTTCCTATCTTATGGATAAGGTTGCCCAAGGTGCTGAGGCTAGGTCCTAGGTTTACTGTGTTTGCAGAATCTGCTTACAAACTACTGCATCTTTTGAGATGAATTGAGGTTGGAGAAAATACATAGAAAGATACCTTTCTTGATGTTTCTTTATCCTCTGACACTGTTGATCTCTCTCTCTTCTGGATACTCTCTTCTCTTGGGTTTCTGTGAAAGTATTCTGTCCTGGTTCTAATTTCTGTGTGACAACTCATCTCCTTTGCTGGGTCTTCCTCCAGGTCACAACCACTATGAATATTTCCTAAGGTTCTGTGTTGGGCCCTGTTCTCTTCTCTCTCCATGCTGTCTTACTTGGTGATTTCATTAGTTGTAATGAGTTCATTTATTTTCTCTATGGAGATGTTTCTTATGCCTATTTATTCAGCTTGAACTTCTCTCCCAACCTCCAGTCTCATATCACCAACTGCATATCAGACATGTCAAAATGAATGTCGCATCATCTTCTCAAACTCAACATCCAGAACATAATACATTATCTTTAACCCCAAATCTTTCATTCTTCTGAACTCTCCTGTTGCTATCAAGAGCACCATCACCCTTCTAGTCACACAGGGTTCCAAACCTCAGTGTCATCTTGGACTCTCCATATTTACCCCACAATCCAATCTGTTGAGTCTTATCATTTTTATCTTCATAATATCTCTTGTATACTTTCTCTCCACTTATACAACCATCCCACCTGGTGTAGGCCCTTATTAACTCATTTATCATGCCTCAACTATGGTAATAAAGTTCACACTGGCCTTTCTGCCAACCTTCTCTTTACTCCAGTCCATCCTACAGAAATATACTTTCCTCCACCCCTCAATAAACTTGAATGACTCCCCATTACCTCCAAGATAAAAAATAAAATCCTTTGCTTGGCTTTTGAAGCCCATCATAACCTGGGCCCTTCTTAACTCCCTAGGCTTATTTCCCGCTGTGTAAACTGTGGTTTTCTGTATTCCTTGAATATTCCATCCTAAAATATTCCATCTCCCAACTCTCTTCTTCATCTCAGCATTATAACTGGCTATCGATCATGCCAGGAATGCTTCCCCTTCTCACCTCTAACTCTTAGTTCCTTTGGCTTCCTTCAAGAACAACTTAAATCCTGCCTTTTATACACTCCCTACCCTTACTGCTGGCTTTAACATCCCTTCTGAGATTTTGACACCACTTGTATCTTTTTGTTCTTCCTAGTCATTTACATGTTATTTACCTCCATTAGAATATGAGCTCCTTGAGAGTAGGGACTGCTTTTCCCTTTCTTTGTATCTCCTTTGTATCTTTGTATCAGGAAGACTCATCTTCCTGACTCTAAATCTGGCCTCTGACATTTAGTAATTGTGTGACCTTGGGCAAGTCACTTAACCCTGATTACCTCAGTTTCCTCATATGTAAAACACGCTGTAGAAGGAAATGGCAAACCACTCTAGTATCTTTGCCAAGAAAACCTCAAATGCAGTACTGAGGAGTCAGATACAACTGAAACAACTGAAAAACAAAAGCCCACCCTTCTACTATGCTCTCCTGAACTCTTGCTCTATTTTTTAAAACTAGCTTTCATTCTCTTTACATCTCTTCCTCTCACACTCCTTCCATTGTCTGACTCTCCTTGAGTTCCATCTCCTTCTAGCTCCTTCCAATGACTTATATCAAATACCTTCCTTTCCAGTATGGCTTATACCTTCTCTCAGACCCTTGGATTCCCTTGAAGATGTGTTGAAATGCTTCTTGTTCCCATTACCACTTTCAGACTCTCCCTCCACCACTATTGCTTAGCAATCTTTCTTCCTTTGAAGGATACAGAAATGAGTCACCAAATGCAAATCACCAAATGTGATTATTTTCTAACCAATCCACATGTTATTTTCTTTCCTCTCTCCATGAGCTGAGTGTGCTTCCTCACAATAATTCTGCCTTCATACTTGTGGATTCCAATATGCATGCTACTCCCCAATACTCTTAACATCCCGGATCTACTCAATTCCTATGACTTATTCTTGCCCTACACTTCAGTTATACACAAAGATGGTAACAGTTTTGATCTTGCTGTTACCCATAAACACTTCACTTCCATAATTAACAACTCAAACTCTTTCATTCAATCAAATTATCATTATTTTCAAGTCTTCTTGCCTCTTAGTCTTCTCCACACTCACCTAAACATTCCTACTTCTGTCCAGTGACTGTGACTCTTGTAAGGCACGGTAGGTTTCCTTACCATCATTATCATCCTTCTCTGAATCAGATCAAGATTATTAGTATTTTTCCTAAAATAGGACAACTATAACCAAACACTTTATATGCATTTTCTAGGGCAGAGTAAAGCAGAAAAGCCCAAGACCTCTCCCCTATTCTGAAGCCTACTGCAATTCTTCCTCACTCAAAAAATGTCAAAGAAGAGAGAAAGCTTTCATCTGTTTTGCTTTTTCAATTCTGACTCAGCAGTCAATTAAAAGGCTTTTCATCATGTAGTAAGCCACCAGGGAACAAGTATAATACATGCACATGTTCTGAATTGGGGGTAATATCTCTTTATTACAAGTCATTTTGAATTTCCAGAAGCAGGGCTCATCATACCTCCTGTAGGTAGAATGTAATGTGTCTATTTTAAAACACTGTGCCTCTCTTCCTCCAGTCACACTCTCCTACCCAAGTTGCCATGTGGCTAGGAATACATGCTTCTAATTCTTTACCTCTCTGTGTTTTCTTTTTTCTACTTCGGGGTGACTGAGTAGTAGAGATGAAACAGACCCCAACTTTGTGAGCTTAAAAAAGTCAGAAGAATTAGAAGTCTAGTAACTGGAGTCCATAGCAGAGTCTGTTAGTGACTGCAGCAGTCAAGCTGGACAAGGAGACAGCATGGTTCTGAGGTCACCAGTGTGATCTATCACAGTAGTAAATTGGTCTCACTGCTAAGTCACTGTGTCACTTGTAAGCAAACGGGCAGCTCCAGTCAACATCCAGAAGCTATGCTTATTTTAACCCCATGCTCTCTAGATGTTGAGGTAGTAGATTAGAATAGGCTGTAGGTTATGGGAGTTTTTGTATTTAGGGTTGTATTATATCTTCTCAGTAAATATTCCTGTGTAAAAGCTAATGATGTTAATTAGTTATCAATGATATCAAGGAGATATCAACCGGTCAAAATGAGATTGGAGTGTTAATCACCGGTTATATAATACTGAGATGGCAATTGATATTAAGGCAAATAAACAAGATGGGGGTTCGTGAGCAATAGTATTAGAAGAATCACCCCAACAACCCAAGGTTACATCTCAAATCAGAGTGATAACCTTCCTCTAGGATCCCAACCTACAAATATTAGTGAGGTTTGGAAAGATAACTTCAGATCATGCTACATTAGTTCCTGTGATTTAAACCTTAGAAATATAAATATTTAGACCTTAGAGATCAAGTGGTCTATCTCTTCCATTTTACAGATGAGGAGACTGAGGCTGAGGAAAGCTTAAAGTCCCACAGTAAGTAGCCAAGTAGGAATTTAGATCCATTTCCTCTGACTGCAAATTCCGCTATGCCATGCCAATTCTTCCTTATATTGAGCCAATGTCTTTCTTACTTTAAATACAAACCCACTGGTTCCAATTCTTCTACCTTCAAACTACTCCCTTTCCCCTGCCATTCGACTTTCTATGCCTTTGCATGGACTGTCCCCAGGATTGGCATGCCCCTACCTCCTCATCTCTGCCTTACAGTATCCTTTGCTTTCTTCGATGGACTCGTCTACTGTCTACAAGACGATCTTGATCATACCCCCAGTTGCTTTTGCCATCTCCCACAGGTTAATTTGTATTCACCTTTTATAGACTTTGTTTTAATGGTGCACATGTTATTCTCTCCCATCTCCATTCCCCCAAATCACATAAACTCCATGGTGGCAAAAACTGCTTCTGTGTCTTTGTCTTTATATATCCTATACCCAGCACAGTATAAGCCCTTGGAAGTGAAGAATAAATGTTGCTTGCTGAATTCCTTAATTGCTCTATAACTACTATCAAGAATAGCAAGAAAGTCTCCTGTCTCAAATGTTGCAGAGGTCAAGGAGGATGTTGACTGAAATAAAGTCCATTGGTTTTGGCTAAAGGAGGGCATTAGTGACCTTGAAGAGAGAAATTTCAGTCAAATGTGGGAGGTGGATGCCAGATTTCAAGAGGCTGAGGAAATAAATGGGTGGAGAGGAAGGAAGTGGAGGCAGCCAGCATAGGTTCCTCTTCCTAGAAGTTTGGCAGTGAAGGAGAGGAGGAAGATACAAGGATAGCCTGAGGGGGTAGTAGGGTCAAGAGAATATATTTTTAGGTTGAGGAAGATTTAAGTATGTTTTCAGGCAGAAAAAGAAGGAGCCAGAAGGGAGGAAGTGGGGAAAGAGAGGGAGAGGGGGGAAAGGGAGGGAGGAAGGAGAGAGAGAGAGAAAGAGGGAGGGAGGGAGAGCAGAGAGAGACAGAGAGAGAGACAGAGAGAGAGAAAGGGAGGCATATTTATGATTGATGAAACAAAGTCCTAGAGAATTAAATCAAAGACACAGATGCTAAAGTTAGCTATGGTAAGGAGTATGGCTACCACACCCTCTGAAATTCAAGGGAAAATGATGATTTCTATTGTTTCCTCCAACTCTAAGAGTCTGTGATTCTATAACAAATCATAACCATAATAATAGCTAACATTTACATAGCATAGTTTTGCAAAAATTACTTTAATGATGCTGAGGAAGGTGACCAAGCTTGTCCCGATTCCATTGGCTGTTAGTCTATACACATACTCACATACACACATAGTCTAGCAGGCCTTCCCAACATATGACCTGTACACCACTTATGGCCCACTAAAGGATTTCAGCAAGCCCATGAAAAATGTAGAAAACGTAGATATAGGCCTGCACAACATACCATCTACAGGCTGCTTTGGCGGGTCACAAGCAGCCCATGGGTCATATGTTATGCAGGCCTGGTCTAGAGACTTTTGATTTTGTAGGGAACTTCTGGTGAGTAAAATCCCTCTAATAGTACAAACTGGTAACTCTTCTGCAACTAACAGTGTTAGAGAGTTGCCTGTATCATTGAGAGGTTAAGTCATTTACTCAGAATCATATAGTCAATATGCACCAGAGGTGAAATCTTAAACCCAGATTTCCTGATTCCAAGGTTGACTCTCTATCCACTACTCTAGACTATCCCTCATAGACCATTTATTGATATTAAAATAAAGGACACAGTGAAGATATAAATCAATCTGTGACAAGGAAATCTGGAACCCTTTTGTCCTGATATACAGAAGGAGCTAGGTCCTCTGAAGCTCTGCCTTTCTGTCTGGGCTTCATCTTGACTTGAGGGGCTCTTAAAGAATGGAACACATACTGTTTTATTCACAAGAGGTCAAGAGGTCTGAAACCCTTTATAAATTGACTGTTCTCAAGTGTATAGTCCTTAAGCACTTTTGAATTGCATTCATCATGGCAAAGCTTTGGTGTTCAGTCTAGTCGTTTCAGCCTTTACTTCATTCCTTTTTACCCTGAAGAAATGGTCCTAATCTGACCAGACTATGTCAGTCACTTAATAAGTGAGTATTGAATTTAGATGAGAATATCACTTGAGGAACATTTTTAGAAATTCAGGGGTGGAGGTGTGTAGTGGCAACCACACTGGCACACCCAGGATGGCTGCTGGCACAGGTTCTTAGATCTACTTTATTAGGAAAGATGGCTGTTTAAGGGGTCAATAATCTTTTTTTAAATTGATTTGTTTGTTTACTTTTAGTTCAAAAGATTCAGTTCCACAATCTCTTGAGTTTCAAATTTTCTTGGCATGGATTCTTCAAATGCATGGCAGCATGCAATCAAGTATAGGATCTGTAAATACTTTCACATTAGACATTAGTCTGGTTGTAAAGAAGGGTTGTAACCAATGGAGTGAACAATTGAGAAAGAGGAAACAAAACCAAACATGGAAAAGAAAGAGAGCATGTAGATTGCTTCAGTCTGCATTTAAACTCTGTTCTTTCTAGATCTTTCTCTGACTGTAGACATCTTCCATCCTGACTCTTTTAGAGTTGTTTTTTAACCTTGCATTGCTGAGAAGTGTCCAGTTTATCAAAGTTGGTCATCACACATATATTGTGTCTGTCATTGTGTACAAATTTCTCCTGGTTTTGCTCTTCTCACTTAGCATCAAGTTGTATAAGCCAGTTAAATATGAAGTCCATCTGCTCCTCATTTCTTATAGCACAATAGTATTCCATTACATTCATATACCACAACTCATTTAACCATTCCCCAATTGATGGCCATCCCTTTAATTTCCATTTTTTCCCACCAAAAAGAGAGTTGCAATAAATATTTTTGTACATATGGGTCTTCCTCCCACTTCTATGATCTCTTTGGGATACAACCCTAGAAGTGGTTGTATCTGGGTCAAAGGGTATGCAATTATTTATAGCCCTTTGGGCATAGTTCCAGATTTCTCTCCAGAATAGTTGAATCAGTTCACAACTTCACCAACAATGCACTTAGTAACTTAGGGCTAAGTATGGAAGGTGTGAGCCCTGTCCACTTTTGAGAAGGCATGAGAGCTGTCTACCTCTGAGGACTGGACGAGGACCTGGGAGCTGTCTGCTTCTGAATCCAGGTGACTTTTTGGTGGATTCAGGAGGGAGCTGGGACCATGGAAGGGGATCCAGGGAATTAGAGAGACCACCCTAAGTCAAGATGAAGAAAAGGCCCCCCCTTGGATGAAATTGAGGTTTGCTGGACACCAAGGGGGTAGAGGGTTTATGTAGTTTTCTGATGATTGTATTTAATGACTGATTGAGTTGATGTATGATTGACCCATTAGTGGAAGATTGATTATTGTCTTATGAACTGACTGAATGATTAAGTGAGGAGGGTTTCCCCCTTTAAGGAAACCAGATGATTATTCTTTTCTTCCTTGTTCTAAATATTGTGGCCACTGTAGTGAAAACTGTGTGGCCATTCTAATGTTAAGCTGTTATGGACACTATATTGTGACTTTCTGTGATAAGATGTAATGTTGTGAATATTATATTGTGATATATTGTGAATGTTTGCCTTGATTTGTAATGGAATAAACAGAGTGTTCACTATTACTGTGTAATCCGAACATTAAAAGCTATTCACAGTAGCATTCTTTTGGGAATCTGCTGGTGCATGGCATTACACTTGGTTATATTGGCTTTGTTTGTACAGAAACTTTTCAATTTAATGTAATCAAAATTATCCATTTTGCATTTTATAATGTTCTCTAACTCTTCTTTGGTCATAAAGTCTTCCCTTCTCCATAAATCTGACAGGTAAACTATTCTTTGTTTCCCCAGATTGCTTACAGCATCAGCCTTTATACCTTGATTGTGCACCCATTTAGACTTCATTTTGGTATATGACATTAGATAATGGTCTATGCCCAGTTTCTGCCATACTATATTCCAGTTTTTCTAGCAGTTTTTGTCAAATAGTGAGTTCTTATCCCCAAAACTGGGGTCTTTGGATTTATCAAATAGTAGATTATTACGGTCATTGACTATTGAGTCTTGTGTACCCACTCTATCCCATTGATCCACTACTCTATTCCTGAGCCAGTACCAAGTAGTTTTGATGAGTGCTGCTTTATAATACAGATTAAAATCTGGTACAGCTAGGCCACTTTCCCTAGCATTTCTTTTCATTAATTACCTTGATATTCTGGACCTTTCGTTCTTCCAAAACAATTTTGTTACTATTTTTTCTAGCTCTATAAAGTAATTTTTGGGTAGACTGATTGGTACGGCACTAAATATGTAATTTAATTTAGGTAAATTTGTCATTTTTATTATATTAGCTTGACCCAGTCACGAGCAATTGATGTTTTTCCAATTAGTTAGATCTGACTTTGTGTGAAAAATGTTTTATAGTGTTCATATAGCTCCTAGGTTTGTTTTGGCAGGTAGATTCCCAAATATTTTATAATGTCTACAGTAACTTTAAATGGGGTTTCTCTTACTATCTCTTGCTATTGGACTTCATTAGAAATATATAGGAATGTCAAGGATTTATGAGGGTTTATTTTATATCCTGCAACTTTGCCAAATTTATTTATTGCCTCAAGAAGCTTTTTACTTGATTCTCTAGGATCCTCCAAGTATATCATTATATCATCTGCAAAGAATGATAGCTTAGTGTCTTCTTTGCCTAATTCCCTCAGTGAACTCCCTAGGAAAAAATCTCCAGGCCAGATGGATTTGCTAGTGAATTCTATCAAACATTTAAAGAACAATCAATCCCAATACTCTACAAACCATTTGGGAAAATTGGTGAAGAAGAAGTCCTACCAAATTTTTTTATGACACAAATATGGTACTGATACCTAAATCAGGAAGAGACAAAACAGAGAAAGAAAATTATAGACCAATCTTCCTCATGAATATAGATGCAAAAATTTTAAATAAAATATTAGCAAAAAGACTACAGAAACTAATCACAAGAATAATACATTTTGACCAGGTAGGATTTATTCCAGGAATGCAAGGATGGTTCAATATTCAGGAAACCATCAGTTGATCATATCAACAATAAAATGAGCAGAAACCATATGATCATCTCAATAGATGCAGAAAAAGCTTTTGACAAAATACAACATCCATTCCTATTAAAAACACTAAAAAGTGGAGTTTTCCTTAGAATAATAGGTAGTATCTATTTAAAGCCATCAGCAAGTGTTATAAATAATGGGGATAAACTAGAAGCATTTCCAATAAGATCAGGGATGAAACAAGGATGTCCACTATCAGCCCTCTTATTCAATATGGTACTAGAAATATTAGCAGTAGAAATTAGAGAAAAAAACAATCTTTTTTAAAATCACATTCACTAGTTCGGGATGGGGGGAAGTTAATATCCTGAACTTCAGAGAAAATATGAGCAGAGAAATAAAGACCAACAGACAGGGCTCTGAATGCATGAATCAACTATACATTTTACATACATCCCTGGATTTTGAGAGCCTTTAGATCTGAACGGTCAAGCAGCTCTGAACACATGGCCACTCAGAATCTTGACCAGGGAATCACAAGAACCTTCTCATAAAACCAAATCCCAACACCAGGAAACTAAATTAATCATAGCAACACAGAAGTTAATGCACCACAATGTGGCAGAAAGCCACATCATCCTTTAGCCTTCCCACAAACCAACACAAGCCTAGCTGTCCCAACAGGTGGCAAAAAAAAACAGCTTTTACTCACTTGAGCATCCTTCTCTCTGGCTCTGACTCCCAGCTTCCTTCAGGTTCTGCTCCACCCTTCAGCAAACTCCTCCTACCACAGGCTCCATGTAATTATGTTCAGCCTATTAGGGGGCAGAATTTATTTTCAAAGCAGGGAAGATGTTCAAATTCCCCTAGCCTTATTAAGGGGCAGGGAAGAGCTTCAAATTCCCATTGCCATTACAAATGTCTAATTAGAAATTAGCAAAAGGTGTGAAAGCCTTCTACAAGCAAGCCTCCACTAAGCAAGCTTCCTTTAATGGGCTCCATGTGAGGCCTATTCATGAGCAGGGAAGATCTTATACTCCATTAACATTTCAAGGTGGGTGAAGAAACATGAATTCTATATGAAATACATAATAGTCTTCAAACAGGTTAGCTAGATGGCACAGTGGATAGAGTCCTGGGTTTGGAGATAGGAAGGCTCATCTTCCTGAATTCCAATCTGGCCTCAGACACTTACTAGCTTTGTGACCCTGGCCAAGTCATTTAATCTTGTTTGCCTCAGTTTCCTCATCTGTAAAATGAGCTGGAGAAAGAAATGGTAAACCATTCCACTCTTTGCCAAGAAAATGCCAAATGGGGTCACAAAGAGTCAGAAACTACTGAAAAATAACAGAACAACAACAAAGTGGTCTTCAAACAGAAAAACAACTAAACAACAACAAAACAGTCTTCAAACATGAAATTTCAACACCAGAAAAACTGACCAATAGATAATGAATATTTTAGCCACTCTCACATAGAGACTATTAACTAAGGCATTGGAATTTGTGCCAGGGAAAGCAATCTCCACATGAATGAAATGATGGATCTTTTCAACTACTGCAATATAGTATAAGGAAGGAAGGAATCAGAATTCCTTTACTTTTCAATGTTCCAGAAGAGAGAAATAGGGCCAATGAGTAAAAGTTAGAGGGAAAGAAATTTCATATCAGTATAAAGGAAGACATTCATAAGATCCTAGCTCTGAAACCATGATCCTATGATCTTTGTCACAATAGATGCTGCCAGACAATGAAAAAGGGAAAGTTACAAGGTAGAAAGTTCCTCATGTTCATTCATTTACCTGAAGTTCCATAGAACAAATACCAGGAAGATACAAGTAGAGGCTAGAAGATCATCTCTCAAGGTTTCAATTCACCAAGGATTTATTAAGGGTCTCTTATGTGCTGGATACTCTGCTAGATGCAAGGATAAAAAGATGAAAGCATTCAGTACTGAGAGGAAAGTCAGTCTAGACCAACAGGGTCAAATTCAAATAGAATGAGTAGCTACTAATTTATACATAAGAACCCCTGCAGGTCAGATTGACATAGTTTTAAAATGTAATGTTGTTTATGTTTTACTGAGTTTTTATTTATTTCATTAAATATTTCCCAATTACATTTTAATCTGGTTTAGCTGTGTGTTTGACACCTCTGGTCTAAATGACCTCTAAGATTCAAGGATTCTAGCTGTATCTAAGGGTTCATATTTATCAGATTCAAACTCATTCAACCCTAAATTAATTTATTTTGAGCTTAATTCCTCATAGGATGTTGGGTGACCTAATTCCAGGACACGAATTTCCTCAAATTTTTTTGTGTTGGGTCTACATTCATATATTTCCCCAGACCACTATATAAACAATTTTACATTTAACTTGATTACCAATTTGTGTTTCTGGGAAACTAGATAACTCAGGCTCATTCCAGTGAGCCCCACTAACATTCCATTCTGATTACCTATCATATTCCACCCGGAACTGAGTATAATAAACTTGCATTTGACTTCTTTATTTAATCCATTTTTTAGCTGCTTCCTTATAGAGACATCAGATCCTCAAACTTCATTACTCCCTACAGAGCATATTCATAGACCTGAACTAGAGCTAGGAGAGCATTTGCTAAAGAGCTATTAATAATTCTAAAATTTTCATAGGCCATTTGTTTTTAGCGGCCAAAGGGCCCCAAAAGTCTCCAAAGGATACTGGGTACACACAAACCTGGGTCTAGGCCTGAAGTCTTAACTCCCCCAGGGGAATAGTTTTGCCTCCACCCCAGAGGAAATCTTGTTGAAAATCAGTAAGTTTGGTTATGGCTAATGTCTAAATGTCCCCGAATATATATAAAAAGATCCCCTCTCATAAAAGCACTATATGTACAATATGGACATCGGGTATATTATAACCTTGTTTTTCTTCTATACCATAAAATGCATAGGATTCAAAATAAACGCATGAAAAAGTTTAGGAAACAGGGCAGCTAGGTGGCACAGCGGATAGAATACTAGGCCTGGAGTCAGGAAGACTCCTCTTCTTGAGTTCAAATCTGGCCTCAGACACTAGTTGTGTGACTCTGGGCAAGTCACTTAACCCTGTTTGCCTCAGTTTTCTCATCCATAAAATGAGCCGGAGAAAGAAATGGCAAACTACTCTAGTATCTTTGCCAAGAAAACACTAAATGGGGTCATGGAGAGTCAGACACAACTGAAAATGACTGAACAACAGTATCTCAAAGGCAACAAAGTGGTCTTCACTTTGTGAGACTGCTGAAGAGTTATTTCTCATTGATTTGGCAACAGCCAGATCTCCTGCCTAGCCATAACATGTCTGCAGTCCTTTAGCTACCGGATTCTTCTCTTGGTAATTCTCTTCACCCCCAAGAAGATAAAGGAAATCTCCCTCTGGGCAACTGGTGCCTAATTCATGCTTTAAAAAGGAAATTGGCAGGAGAAGTCATTCAGGAACTTGAGCTCCAAAAAACTTCAGTCTCAGTCTAACCTCAGTAAGCACTGTCTACATGACATGTGCTTCTCATTCAAATTTCTATTTTCTATTGTTTCGAAGAAGAAATAAAAGTTTCCTACCCCACTCCTGCTAAGTGCTTTAAAATGCTTGTCGACTTGACTCCAATGGATAAAGGAATACAGCTGTTTCACAACTCACTTCTAGACCACAGGGAGGGTGAATTTCTCTGACAGGAGTCTATCCTCCCAGGCCCCAGCCAACAAATGGGCCGGAAGAAGCCCTGTGTATTACCCTGTGTATGTAAGAGTTTGTATTGGGGTATTGAACGTGTCTAATTCCACCTTCTAATATAGATAAATGCCATATAATTTCATCAAGTTGATTATGAGATTCGTCGTATTCTTAGGGTTTTCCTGATAATCTCCTGCTATAGTCATTTATTCATTTAGATATTGACCTATGATTTCATCAGTATAGGAAACTCCTGGTATAAAAATGTCTTCCACTGAGGAAACTTCTCCTATGGTGTTAATAATCAATTCATCTATAATTTATGGTCCTATAGAATTAACTTGGAAACTAAGAGCTTAAGTGACTTGCCCATAGTCATGAAGCTAGTAGATGTCAGAGGCAGGACTTAAACCCATGCCTTCCCAACTTCTAAGATAAGTCCATCCACCCACTGTAGCATATACTTCCCTTACAGAAACAATAGAATACAGCACTTGATACACTTGAAATTCCATTAGTCCTATAGAGAATATTTCCAGTATTGAACAAAGGGTAAGACAAATACAATTGGAGGGCTATTGTGATCCTAAATTTTTCATCAGCTTTATGTGCATGTGTGTGTGTGTGTGTGTGTGCAGCATATACTTATGTTCTTTCTTTTCTCAACAAACTATCCTAGAATATTTGGAATTTTGCCATTGTAAGATTGTAAGAATTTTGCCATTTCTCCAAAGAAGGATTTAGTCCTTCCAACATTAGACAGACTGGGACAGACCTTATTCCACTGTTACAAGTGAGGAACCAACATTAAGAGACTTATTTCTATTTCCAAAGAAGAAAACAGTTAAGGGAGAAATAGAAACTCATGTTTCCTGAATTCCAGTCCAGTTCTCTCTTCTACATGAAGTTGTCTCCACAAGGCAACAGATCACACAAGTTTCTTTCAACTTCTCATACCTTTAACTTTTACATTTCTGATTTAAAAACCAGAAAGAGGCATGGCTATTGAACTCCACCTACTGACTGATTGCTGAAATTTCTCTAATGTGTTAGACCAGCTTTCCACTTGTAAAAGGGGGCAAAAAACCTGGCATTATGTTGGAAAGGAAAGAATATGATGGAAGAGCAAGTGAAAATTCACACTTCAGCCAATTTCAGATGTTTAATTTAAAAGTCACCATTCAAAACTTAGGTACTCCTCCATAAAGGGGAGACCTTCTTCAATCTCAGGTCCCAACCAAA
Source organism: Pseudocheirus occidentalis (assembly GCA_028646575.1). Taxonomy (NCBI): domain Eukaryota; kingdom Metazoa; phylum Chordata; class Mammalia; order Diprotodontia; family Pseudocheiridae; genus Pseudocheirus; species Pseudocheirus occidentalis. The sequence continues at coordinate 150,262,443 of CM053596.1, forward strand.
ACCAAAAAGTAGTAAGAGGTGGAGAAGGTACTAGAAGTAGAAAATGTTTAAGGTACCATATACAGGGATACAGCAAGTAATACTTTAATTTAATATAATTTTTATAAGAACACGTATTTTAATGCTAGAAAATGTACTCCCCATGATACTAATTTTTATTTCTTGCTAAGTCAAGTCATGTGTTACGGTGAAGACTCAAAGTTTTCATCAGACTACAGTCGAAAGAATACCCTGGAATCAGAGGACCAGAGTTAAAATTCTGCCCTTAATTCTAACTACCTGTGTGTCCTTGGGTGAGTCACTTAACTTTGCTAGATCTCAGTTTAGAAAATGAGGAGATTACACTAGATAGTTACTGAAGTTCCATCCAGCTTTTGATCTATGCTCATTCAGGAAGAACAAGCTCCCTCATATGTCACAATTGCGGTCTGAAGTAGGAGAAAGACTCTTCTGTTCTTATCAGGCAAAAACTGAGATCTAAAAGAAACATTTTGTATGTTTCTTCAGTGACAGAGATGTTGAAAAGGTATTTTAAAAGTTAATTGGACTTGTGTTTTTGCTCAAACCATTTCCCCTTCTCTTCAGAGCAATTCAAGATGGCAAGTTTCAAATCAACAGACCCTGAAAGTAAGGAGGAGCTTCCCAAAGGATGCACATGTCCTGCTCCAGCAGTGTGCTGAGTTTCTTCTTCTTAGTGGTAAATTTTTTTTAATACTTTCACCAGTTTCAGGAAAGGGTGGGTTAGAGTCAGGGATTTCCTGAAGCTTTACAGAACAAATATTCTAATGAACTAGAGGAGCCCCAAGAGAATTATGTTTTGGAACATATCGACCCCCTCTGTGGTATTATTATCTTTGCCACAATTTGCAGGTTTTGTGAAACTTATTTTTAATCTTTAACAAAGCATGTTCATGTTTATCTTAAATACCGAAAAGGTTTAATAATTTAAAACAAAACTTTTACAAATAATTAAGTATACAATGAATGCTCAAACATAAAAGTCAAGCAGAATGTTACCTCCACAAGAAAGGGCTTCCTAAAGATCAAAGGAATTTTGTTTGTTTGATTTGCCAAAGATAAATAACATGTACTTTCACTTTAAGGAATTCTGAATGGCTGTTAAAAGAGGCTGAAAGATGTTTTTATTTTCCTACCCCCATGGAGATAAATCTTTTTCACTACTCAGATTCACATAGCAGGAAGAAATTGCTCCAACAGCATGAAAAACCTAGGATATTTGAGTTTAGTTCTGGTTCTGTTGCTTATCTTCTACATGGGCCTGGATAATTCAGACTTGATTTCCTTAAGCCTCAGTTTCCTCATCTGTAAAATGGAGGCAATACCACTGATATTGCCTACAAAATAGCAAGAAGAGATAGATCTTGTGTCTGCAGAAAACTTGATATGAAAACCAGCTAAGTCAGATCACCTTGAGAGCATTTTTAGATGAAACTGAAGGGAGGACAACAAGCACATAAAACTATCTGACAGCATTTTCATAACAAACTTTTTTATCATCAATGATGATGGAACCATCACTTTGGTCTCTAAATTTCACTCCCATAAGGGGTATGTGATAGATGGATAAAAAGATAGGTAGATAGATTGAAAGATAGATAATAGATAAGTAGTTAGATTGACAGGTGATAGGTAGATAGATGGTAGGTACGTAAGTAGATGATAGATGCTATTGTTCTTCTTTGTCCTTCATTTTTTAAAAAGACCAATGACATCACAGGGTGATGTCTTAACTCATACATGAATAAGATTTAAATGAGGCAGAGCTGAACAAAGTCTTACTCTCTCTTCCAGGGTTATCAAATTTTAGTGGCAAGACAAAAATCAAGACAAGCAGTGATGGCACAGGATACAGTGGCTGACCTTGACATTTTTTATGTCTAACCAAATTCTAAGGGTTCCACAAAGTGTTCTCATCTACCCATTCCATCAGGAAAGTCTTCACATGCTTAAAGTAGAATAATTTTTAGAAACACACATATTTTTAATGCCCAATGTTATTCCCCATGAAACTAATTTTTATTTCTTGCTAAGTCGTCATGTGTGTTACAGCAAAGACTCAAAGTTTTCACCCCTCTAAATGACCAATAAGTTTGAGGCCCATTTGGTTTAAACCAGACCCAACCTGGTTTAGCCTGTCTGCCAAAATGGTTTTACTGGGGTGTGGCCATTGCCCACTTTCCAGCTTCTTGGAGTCACAGGTGAGAATTGGGTGCCAGATGGACACTCCCTGAAAAGGGCTCAGCAAGCCCTCGCACCAGAGGTGCTAATATTCCTTGAACATCCCATACATGATAAATAATTAGAGAGATAATTTATTTATATACTATATGCCAAGCTCCATACAAAATGCAAAGGATACAAATTCAAAAGTGAAGGTGAAGATAGTCCCTATTCTCAAGGAAATTGCATTCTATAGGGGGAGAAAATATATATAGGAATGGTGGCCAGGGAGCGGTATTTTGACTGGGAAATTATAGGAACGGTGAGAAGAGCCATAGGAGAGTAGATTAACACACATTAACACATCAATGGTAGTATTGATTTGATTATGTTTCCAGAACTGGAAAGCAAAGGATGGGACAAAAAGAAGTTATGCACACTTTGACAAAGTTAAGCATGGCAAGATCTCCTGGATATAACCCACTTGAGGCATCAATCAGTTAACAACAGTCAGTTAACAAACACTTATCAAGCATTACCATGTGCTTCATCAACCAGGAAGTCAGAGCCCTAGAGTGGGAGTTCAGGACCTTAAAGAGTTAAGTTCTCCATGACATGGTCTTTAGTCTGGGTAGCAAGGCCAGTGATGAGAAGAAATCTTTTGACTTTCTGCAGACACCAGTACAACACTAGAACATAAGCTATCCTTCACTGTTGATATAAGACTGTACCACTTCTTTTTCTGATCATACATTTCCTATGTAATATCTTTTATGCCTCTTCTTGACAGTTTAGCTTTCTAATACCATTTCTACTTGTTCATCTTAGGTTCATTCTCCTGATTGGTGTGTCCCTCTCCCAGACCATAGTTTCATGTTCACTTTGCTTTGGCCTCAACTTACTCTTAATACTTCTCCACCTCCTCACCAGTAATCTTTTCCTGCATGGGCACTCTCTCTCCCCCATTCATTCAGTTATTCCTAGACAAAGACCTCTAGGACATTGGGTGGATCATTTGTGGCTATGAGGGCATGAATATCAATGGTATAGGATAGGGGAATGGGTTGCTCTCTGTGTAATAATGGGTTGCTCTCTGTGCTCTCTCTGTAATAATGATGAAATATCCCACCAAAAACATCTGAGATCTTGGAAAGCATAGAAATAATGACCATACTTTGGATGATTTCAAGCTTTTCTCTGACACAAAATCTTATCTTTTCAATGTAATACTTTCTAAGTGATGCCATATGGCTAAAAATCATTAACCATCACAACCTGAAAAGAATTAGCTGCATCACCGGGTGAAAGATATGTATCAAAAGGTTTGATGGATAGATCCTTCAAAGTACTAAAGTAAAAGTAATTATAGTAATTATTTATAACAATGGTAATAATAAAAGGTACTACATTTTAAAAAGTTGTATGTAGAAATGCCAACAGAATATTATTTTCCTGAATGACAATCAATGCTATTAAAAGAACTCACATTTCTTTAGTACTTTAAGGTTTTCTAGGTGCTTATGACTAACCAATGAGATAGGGAGTCCAAATATCATCCATCCTCCCCTCTTTATAAAAGAAAACTGAGGTTGGGAGAGAATAAATTATTCACTTGATCACATATCCAATAAGTGTAAGAGCAGGGACTGATAGCCGGATTTCTTTTGGCTTCAAGCCTGTCACTCTTTCCTTAATACTATGCTACCTCTTGTAACTTTTTCTTCTTTTGAAGTTGTAATGAAATGAACATCCTATCACCATGACATAGATTGAGCTCATTTATTGCAGCAGTAACCTGTGGTTCTGGATTTTTCAAAAAGGTTAAGTGGAGTGGAAGCTTTAAAGGTCGAAAATTGCCAGAAGGGCTGTAAGTATGTTCCCAGAAACAAACTTTGCCATTTTTTTTCCTAAGGACTGGCCTAGCTAAGTACAGTGAAACTCATTATCTATTCACGGTGGCTATTTGGTTATAGGTTTTTATCCTTGACATTCCATGTAACAACAACAACGAAAAAATACAAAGTGATCCTTTAGTCCTCAAAACCTCCTTCTTCTTAAATTATGATGGCAGATTGAGGAAAAGGGGCAAGAAGGAACAAAGGGTATTTTGTAATTTTTACATAGTTCTAAAATCACCTGTAGATTTTAATTTGGCTTTTGGTTAATCATCCAACAAGTTGACATTCTCCTGGAAGCAATGAATATTGATGGTGACATTCTCACAATAATTATAACCAGAGGCTATGAGGAAGTTACAGTTAAATGGAAGACTATCTCTTGAAAAGTTAATAAAAGAATTGGTACATTTGGTTTTACTAGGAATCTAAAGGCAACAAAAAAATACCTCATGGGGCACTTGGTAATTTGATATCATAGTACTAATAATGAGCATAAGTAAAAAGACCTCCATGGCAATAATTATGATTTATGTGCCCCTCAAATAAATATATACTTTAACATTTGTAATTTCAATGCTAAAATGATCCAAACATAACGAAAGATGGAAAAAAACTATGTTGGACATTGTGGTACAACATTAAAAAAAAGAGAGACTAAAGGCTTGTAGACTTCCCATAAGTTTTCGCATGAGTATCATGAATACTTTCTTTAAGAAGAGAATCAGAAAGTGTTGGATATGGTTACCATCAGATAATATCACCAAAAAAGTAAAAATTAACTAATATGGAAGTCATCAAAATCAGCTGTTGATTCAAAGTCAAACCATCAACTTACTAGAGACCAAAATTAATACCATATTCTAAAGGATTTAAAGATTAAAAATCTATAAGATATAAAACTGCTAATACTTGACCTTTTCAACCATGCTATTGATGAAAAAATGGAAAATAGATAAGGAAACAGATTTTATTTTTAAAAATATCACCATTTCCTATGGAAATTTAACTGACACAAAATGACCATCACAAGGAGGCCAAAAGACCCTAGAAACCATATAAGCCCACAAATATTTGAGATCCTTACTAAAAAATAGAAACATGGCAGCTGATAATGACATTGAATTAGGACACAAATTCATTTATAAAATAGGATGGCGGATGATTATGAGGAATATAACCTTATGCAACATTGAGAAGCAGAGCTAGGAAAAAGGACTTTGCAGAAAGAGTGTTTTGGAACCCAGTTAATCTAGATCATCTCAAGAGCATTTCAACATAAAACTGGAAGGAGGACAAGAAATAGGTGCCTTCCAAATTAAAAGATATGTCAATAATTCTATAGCAAACTATTTTCTTTACCAGTGAAAATGAAGCCATGGTTTCTGGGATCTAATATTTTAGTGCCTAACGAAAGATGCTAAAGAAAAGAAAATGGTTATGGACAGAGTATCTAGATCATTCTAAAGATACACAAAGGAGTTTTGCTTTGGAGCTAACACAATTTTAGGTCATTGAGGGATCTATACACAAGATATCTGAAAACATACAAAACTAGAGGGAAAAAATCACAGATGGTATCTGTGAAAAGGTAATTGAGAAGGTATCAATAACTATCAACCCAAGAATGGATGCATTAATGAATGAATTTTCCGCTCCACTCCTCATTCTCCAGACTTCTCTACCTCCAAGTCAACAGCCTCTTTGCCCTGAAAATGCTTCTATCTTGTAGGCTTTTCTTCTGATTAGTGAATCAGTCCCTGGCCTGGATCACCATTTCATGAAGTGCCCAGGCTATACTCACTTCACTCTGTCCTCCATTCTTTAATCTCCAGATTTTTCCACATCATTGAAAGCAGTGAATATCTGTGAAGGCAGTCTCTCTCCATACCTACCCCCACTTTCCAGTATTCTTATTTTCATATATACACTGTCTTCTTATTTTCAATTGTAATCTCCTTGTGAGTAGGGATTGTCTTTTTAGCTTGTATTTGTATTTCTAGTGTTTAGCACAGTGCCTGCCATGTGGTATAAGCACTTAACAACCCTCTGTCTACCTAGCATTTACTTTATTTCAACCACTAGGCCAAACTCAAGAGACAGAAATAGAAAAGTGGGACAATCCCTGGTCTCAAGGAGCTCACATTTGAATTGGAGAAAGTAACACACATATGTATGTATGTATGTACATGTGTGTATTTGGAAATATGTATATACACAAATATACACACATACATACACATAGGAGGGTTCAGCTACAGGGCAGAGTAAAAGTTTCAATCAGCCTTAGTCTGAAGAAGTAGAGCAAATGATAGGGCTGGGTCATCCTTAGATGATAAGACTCTGGTTGGAGGACAAGGTAGATGATAATTTTCTGTCTCTACAAAAAAAATTTAAGATAATGATCTGCATGTAAACCCAGGACTTTCTAAAATAAGAGAAGGAAAGAGGAAGCCTTTTGAAAATCATATTTTATAACAGATCAAATCTTTATTTATTTGATGGGTGGAAAAGGGGCAGAGAATGAATATAAGATGCCTCTGTTTATTGTTCATTGGCCATACAAAAGCATTTTATTTGGTAGAGCAAAATGAAGCCTTAGAAACTCTCCTCCAAAAAAGTTTTATCATGTACATATGGTAAGATCATACAAAATTCTATGATAGCTATGATGGCAAAGTTTACTTTTTTCAAGGATTCTCAGATTTTTAATACAGATTGCATAAAAAAAGTGACACACTTTGAGCAAAAATGTTTGCTACCATTATGGATGCTGCCAAACACAGCATCAAGTCAGATCAAGTTAACAAGCATTTATCAAGTATTTACTGTGAGTCAAGCACTGTCCTAAATGCTGAGGATACAAAGAAAAGGGACTGAAAAAAGTTCTTGTTCTCAAGAAACTCATTATCTAATGGGAGAGAAAATGTGAAAACAATTATGTACAAATAAGATATATAGGGGATAAACTGAAGATAATCTTAGAGAGAAGGTCCTAGCATTAAAGGGAATTAGAAAAGGCTTCTTGCAGAGGGTGGGATTTTAGCTGAGACTAGAAGGGAACCAGGGAGGCCAGGAGGTAGGGATAAGGAGGAAAAGCATTCCAGTGATGGTCAGTCAGTGAAAATTCATGGAGTTAGGAAGTGGAGTGTCATGTGCAAGGAACAACAAAGGGGCCAGTGTCACTGGTTCACGGAGTACCTGGAGAAGAGTAAGGTATAAGAAGACACGAAATATAGGCAGGGACCAGGTTACAAAGGATTTTAAAAGGCAGAGGATTTTAAAAGTGCAAATAAGAGAATGATTTAGTATAGTTGGTAGTCTGCCAGTTATGTTCCTATTCATAAAGGACACTGTATTGATTGTATCAAGTCCTGGAACACCACAGAGCTTCATAAATGAGATTCATAAATACACAAAAAAGTTCTACTAAACAACACATACAAGGGGCGGCTAGGTGGCGCAGTGAATAGAGCACCAGCCCTGGAGTCAGGAGTACCTGAGTTCAAATCCGGCCTCGGACGCTTAACACAAAAAACTAGCCGTGTGACCTTGGGCAAGTCACTTAACCCCAACTGCCCTCCAAAAA
>CM053596.1:150276651-150288781 GCA_028646575.1 Pseudocheirus occidentalis
AGAAATTGGATCTAAAGAGGTAAATGGAGAATTCTGACTTGTAGCAGGATTATGAGAATGGAAGAATGTTACATAAAGGAGAAAGGAAGAAAGACTAATGAATATAGCATAGAGGGAAGAGGCAATTATTGATCTGTTAGAAACAGAAAGAGCTGTTGTCTTCCTGTGGCACGTATCCAATATGTGTCAGAGACTCTACCAAGGCTTTTCAAAATAGATGATTACTATCCCCTGTGGCAATTAGCAGAAGCTCAAATAATACTTTCTGAGGGAACCTAGAAAGCATTGCTTAAGAATGCAAAATCTTGGGCAAGAAAATGAAGTTATGAAACTGGTTAAGAATTTGGTATCTGAAAATTGGATTTGGGTTTCTGGACTGAGGCTTAAAATATAGAAATGAGAGGCTTCAGGCCAATTATGGAATGTGCCTACTAAGGATTGTTTTAAAAAAATTACTTTTTACATTGGAAATCTAATCAAGAATACTTTAAGAGAGAGACAATTGCCTGCTCATAACGACTAAATTGGATACCATAGAGAATCATAGATAAAAGAATAATAATTGTTAGGTAATGACCTGGAGACACAGAATGAGATGCATTCCCAGACATGACCAATGTGCTGATTTGTTTTGGTAGATTATATGTATTTGTTGCAAGGGAAGACTTCAACTTGGGGAGCAGGTGGTGCAGAGGGGGATAGTTCAGTGAGTGGTGATAGACATACAAAATAGCATCAATTAACTTTCTTTTATGCACAGAAGAAAACAAAAAGTACAGAAGAGAACACAGGTAGAGCAGTTTGATTACTCTTTTGTTAAATTTCATATACACACACGTGTGTGTGTGTGTGTAATTTTATAAAACAAATTGTATATGACAGGAGTTTATAGTTAAACAAAATGAGAAGCAGAGCCAACCAGGCTCTCCCCGGGGTGGCCATCCTCACCGTTCATGGCAGCAACCACCATCTGCAGGAATTTAATTGGAGTAAGATCTTCAGTGGTAAAGATTCTTTCCCCTTGGGGATGGGGGATGGAGGGGACACCTTTCTCTTTTCTTCTTTGTCTAAAAGAGGTAGGTTTTAGACCCTGAGAATAAAACTCACACCATTATCAGTGGTTCCATGTCTCCAATCAGCTCATTCTTCTAAGGAAAATCTAAGTGAACCCTGAAGATTATTTATAAAACTAAACTGTACTTAATACCCAGATAAAAACTTTTTAACCTTCCAATTTAGAATTATAGGGTTCTAGTGTATGTGGATATTTCTGACCTCAGACATTGACTAGCTGTCTGACTTCAGGCAAGTCGCTTTGTCTAGAATGGAGGAGAAGATGGTTAGGTGGCTCCCTGGAGAGAGTACTGTCTGAAGTCAGGAAGACCTGAGTTCAAGTTCAACTGCAGATACATTCTAGCTGTATGACCCTGGGTAAGTCATTTAACTTCTTTTATACTTAATCCACTGGAGAAGGAAATGGCAAATCAGTATCTTTGCCAAGAAAACCCTAAATACAGTACGGTCCATGGGATCATAAAGAATCACATACAACTAAACAACAACAACAACAACAGTAAAAATAGGATGTGAATTATAAAACCCTTCATGGTCATCCCCTCCATGTATAATCTGATCTCAAATAATGATATGGCCACAGACAATGGGAATAATAATATATTTATTTGTATTTATAATATATAATATCATATATGACATAGTACATACAATATTATGTATAATAAAATATAATGTATAAATATGTAATATATTGATAATAATAGAATCAGTTTTATAAACTACCATAATTGGAGTATGAGATGAGAGAGAAAAGAAAAATAAGACATGACAGGGTTTTTTTTGTTTGTTTTTATAGCTCTGTCATAACCTTTGGTCTGTTTTATGCATCTTTTTGGCAATCTGGTAAATCCTATCCACCTATTTTCAGAATAATGTCTTTACATAAAATAATATACATAGGATTATAAAGGAAGCCATGTATATTAGAATACAGATATAGAAATATTTTCTTTTGCTTTTTTTTTTTTGGAGGGCAGTTGGGGTTAAGTGACTTGCCCAAGGTCACATGGCTAGTTTTTTGTGTTAAGTGTCTGAGGCTGGATTTGAACTCAGGTACTCCTGACTCCAGGGCCGGTGCTCTATTCACTGCGCCACCTAGCCGCCCCTAGAAATATTTTTTAAACACATATTCATGGACCCCAAATTAAGAACCCTTGGACTAAACCAGCAGTTCTCAACCTGGGGGTTGCAACCCCTTTGGAGGTTGAACAGGGTTGCCTAAAACCATCAGAAAACACATATTTCCATTGGTCTAAGGAACCGAGACACCGCTCCTCTATCCATCTCTGGGCAGGTCTGCCCACATGCAGATATGCCCACATATGAGTATTAAAGGGAAACAGGAAAAGAAGGAAGAATTTCTTCTATACTTGGCTTCTCAGCCAATGGAGGTAGTCCACCACCACTTGGGGTCTTCCTCCATACGAACGTAGAGGAAAGCCAGGAAGTGAGTGAAAGGGAAGAGTTAAGAAGGACGCCAAGTTTGTTAACCTGGTGACTAGAAGGATGGTAGAGTTCTCAACAGAAATAGGGAGGTAGGAGAAGAGATGGTTTTAGAAAGGAAAATAATTGGATTATCTTTTACCATGTACACTGGAAATTCAGAAGCCAACTTTGATTTTTAAAAGACAAATACAAAAAGTGGAAGCAATAGCAGGAAATAGAGGGTGAACTAAAAAGTGAGGTATGATCATGTCCAGGCAGTGTAAGACATGCTAAAGCTCAGAATGATTCTGGTGAAGAAAGCTGAGGACAACAAAAAGGTATTCTTTTCCCCCAATGTTTTTTTTTCTTTTTAGAGGGCAGTTGGGGTTAAGTGACTTGCCCAAGGTCACACGGCTAGTGTGTGTGTGTGTGTGTGTGTGTGTGTGTGTGTGTGTGTGTTAAGTGTCTGAGGCCAGATTTGAACTCAGGTATTCCTGACTCCAGGGCCGGTGCTCTATTCACTGCCACCTAGCTGCCCCCCCCCTCAATGTTTTTTTTTTAGTCACTTTGGGAAAAGGAGGAGAATCAAAGAAGGGAATGGTCAATGTATTAAAGTGAATGGGATGATAACTGATAACCGACAATAGAATTGCTTAGTTCTTTGCTTTTTTTTTCTTTGCTTTACCTGGGCAAGAGAGAACAAAAATGACCAGGGAGAATGAATACCTCAAATGAGAAAGGAGACAGTGAAAGTACCTAATTGACATTGCTGAGTTCAAGTTATCTTGTCAGGATAACTACAGGAAGTCAGAACAGGTAATATATTATTTATCAGACTTATGTAGATGGCAAACAATTTATGAATAAACAAGAGATAGAAAAAAGAAAAAATAAACAAGAAATAAAGAGATGAAAGTTAGATGTAAAATGAATAATTTCAATTACACAGTAACAACAATATTGTTTTAAGAACAACTTTGAGTGAATAAGTTCTTTTGACTATTATAAATACTCAAATTAACTATAAAGGACATATAAAGAAAGATGCTATCTGTATCCAGAGAAAGAACTGATGAATATCTATAGAATAGTTTTAAACCTATATACCTATTTGTGTCTAATGATGATCATCTTTAGGGTGGGTGAAGGTTGAGGGGAAGAAAGAAAAAAGAAATTTACATGATAATTTTGTTGTATATTTGAAAGGAATAGCAAGTTGTACATAGTAGATTTGCAGTTTCATGTACAGTTTTCTTCTTTATTGTACTGTTATAGAAATGCTTCTTTTAATCTATAAATTAAACATAAAATTAAAAAAAAGATAACTACAGCCTCTGCTACTTGAAAGAACTGATGGAAAAAAAATTGAGCCACCCTCAATCATGTTTGAAAGAATTTGGGGAATGGCAGAGAGATATCACAGGACTAGAGAAGAACAAACGTCTCAGTTTTCCAAAAGGGAAAGGGAATGGCATCTACAATGGATAGACCAGTGAACTTGACTTCTGTTCCTGGCAAAATTCCAGAATGTGTTATTAAATAAATGATTATTGAAAATCTAGAAAAGGAAATGATCACAAAGATCCAAGATGGCTTCATCAAGCAGTAGTTGGGCCTATTTTCTTTATTTTCCAATGCCTCTTCTCTCACTTGAGTTCTGGCACAATTTTAGTATCTTCCAGTGTAAAATTTCTCAAAAAAAAGGAGCTCAAAATTATATTGAACATTCGTTTTCAGCCAGCCATTCATTTGAAAATTATGCTAGAATGGAAATGGAGAAAACATTGTAAGAATTGCCAGATCCTATAATGAATACCACACCAGAAAATGGAAAGAGTAAGAGAAAAATGTTATTCTAAATCATCTCAACATTGCCAAATGTGGCCACTTTGAGTCATTGTTCTTCATAGATCATTCAATATTAGTCCACAGTTTACAAACTATAAGAATGAATTTCCATCTAACATCTTGGAATTTTCTTTTCCAGAGCATAAGGCTATTGTATTGGCTACCCAATCTAGAAAGACTAAAACAACAGTCAGGTTAATTGCCCAATTATCCCTTTCTCTATTTCCAATATGCATTTTTATAAAGTAGTGTCATTTACTGAATAAAAACTGAGACGCCATGGTAGAAGAGCCAAGGACAAAGAGGAATTTTTATTTTGTTGAACTTTACTAAGTTACTATTGAATTACAGATACTTGGATCCATGAAGATACTGTGGATCCCCCAATTAAATACAATTTCATTCTTTCTCCTCTCAAAAATTTCATTCAGGATCTAAAGATTTTCATAGTTAGCAATCCAAAAAAAAAAACAAACAGTGCTAATTGTAGTCAAAAGCTGTATGTCATAGGATAACTTTGCAGCAGGCAAATTCATGGGAACTAGAGGTGTTTATGGTACAGAAGTTCTCCTCACTAACACTTTTTTTGGGGGAATTATCCTCTCTGCTCTGCAGAATATTACCCAGCAAATGTGCCACATTTTCAGCATCTTATTGAAGATTCATTGTGCATGTCAAAGAAAGGCCAAGGGGAAAATGAAATTTTGTGAGGCCTTTTTGTGCGTGTGTATACTTTTAAAAAGTAAAATAAAGCATTTAGTTTTTTTGTAAAGAAGAGATTTTGCGAGACTAATCTTATTTCCTTTTTGGAAAAGTCTTCATGGCATAGAAGGGGCAAGCACTGACTCTGGAGTTAGAGGATCTGAGTTAGAGAGAGATGGAGACAGAGAGAGAGATGGAGAGACAGGGAGAGAAGCAAAGGCAAAGAAAGAGAAAGAAAGGAGGAGAAAGGAAGAAAAGAAGAAGGTGATGAAGAAGAAGGAGGAGGAGGAGGAGGACAGTACAATTCCAAATCTAGCATTCTATGCACTATGCCACCGAGCTGCCTCAAGAGCTGGATCAAAGGAAAGAACACATTGATAGGAGGCAGCCCCATCCCAAATACAGATTACCTAGCCATGGGACGGCCCAGAGGGGCAAAGAGCATTTCCCCTATTCTCCCCACCATCCCTCCAGAGCTCAGAAAAACCTGCTTATACCTAGAATCTTGTGGGTAGAAATGAAGCCAAGAGGCAGGGATTACCCATTTGCTATGTTCACAGAGTTATGACACAGTAGCCACTTAAAAGCATCCTCATTGAAGAGAAGAAACAGTCAGGGGATATCTACGCTTGCTCTGAAATGGAGGGAAGGGCACCTCTATAATGTACCCCCAAGAAGGGGACTACATATATAGATGGACTTTATAAACTTGTCAGCTATTATGATTGTGAAGATTACATTTTGTTGTTGGTTCATTTTTAGTCATGTCTGATTCTTTGTGACCTCATTTGGGGTTTTCTGGGCAAAGGTACTAGAGATTTGCTGTTTCCTTCTCCATTCTTTTTCTTTTCAGAACTGAAAGAAACTTTAGAAATACTTTAGTCTATGGTTTATTAATTAATTAATATAATTAATTAATATAATTATAATATAATATAATAATTATATAACAATATAATTATATTAATATAATTGATTAATATACTCTAATACTGCTCAGTTTTATAAATAATAAAAATGAGGCTCAGTGTAGATAAATGATTGACCCAACCTCACATTCATTATTATTCACTGTTTGTGTAAACTTGAATGAGTTATGTAAACTTCCTAGTCCTCAATTTCCTTGACTGTAAAATGAATGGTTCGGGCTCTGTGACCTTTAAGGTCCCCTCCAGAGCCAAATTTGGGATCTTACACTGTTAAATTGGGGGAAGGTTATGGATATAGTGTACATAGATTTTACTGAGGTGTTTGATAAAGACTCTCATGATATTCTTGTGGAAAAGATAGAATCAACTAGGTGGATTTAGCACGGGTTGATTGATTAGACCCAAAGAGCCAGTGGTTTCATGTCAACTTGGAAAGAGTACTTCAATGGCATTTCCAAGGGATCTGCATTTTATCTTATGCTGTTTAACATTCTTATTAATGACTTGAAAAATGACATGTTTTTTTTCCTTTCTTTGTATCCGTAATGCTTGGCATAATGCTTCTTAGATAGTAGGCACTTAGTAAATGCTGCTGATTGACTCATTGAGATGAAATGCTTATAAAATGTGTAGGCAATGCAAATCTCAGAGGAAAAGCTAGGCCATTGTATGACAGTCAAGATTCAAAAAGATCTCAAGGATTAACACATTAATATGAATATAGGACAAAATGTGATGTCACAAATTTGGGTTAAAATTTTACTTTAGAAATACAGGATGAAGGCGATGTGGTTAGACTGTGATTTGTGTGAAAGAGATAATGATGGTTTTAATTAAATAAAATGAGTTAATCCTGTGATGTAACAGCCAAAAATCTAATGTAGTATAGAGGGACCCAATTTCCAGGAAAGAGGAGATGATAGTATTACTGTATTCTGCCTTGGTCATTTGGAGTGTTAAGTTAACTTCTGGAAATGATGTTTTAGGAAGGACAGTGATATTCTGGAAAATGATCTGAGCACAACCAGGATAGCGAAGGGCCTTGAATTCATCACATCAGAGGATCATTCTAAGGAATTAGAAATTTTAGCCTAGACAAGAGAAGATTGGGTTGGGGGTCAAGGAAGGAACTTGATAACTGTATCTAAGTATTTAAAAGGTTGTCACATGGAACAAGAGTTAGACTTTTTCTGTTTGGCCCCAGAGGAAATAACAAGATCGAAAGAAAAATTGCAAAGGGGCAATTTATGATAGCACAAAGGAAAACAATTCGTAATAATTATAGCTGTCCAAAAGTGGAATGAATAAGTTGCCTTGGGAAGAGGTCAATCAGAGACTGGATTGAGATCCTTTTTCAAACATGCATTAGATAATGTGGCTGTGAAAGTTCTTTCCAAATCTGAAATCCTGTGAACTGTGACTCTGGGCAATGAGAAAAACCTCTCTGCACAAACATCCATTTCTGTCCTTGGTGAGAGGACAAGCCTGAAACTAACTAACTAACTAACTAACTCTCTCTCTCTCTCTCTCTCTCTCTTTGGAGGGGGATGGCAGGGCAATTGAGGTTAAATGACTTGCCCAAGGTCACACAGCTAGTAAATGTTACGTGTCTGATGTCGGATTTGAACTTAGGCCCTCCTGACTCCTGGGCCAGTGCTCTATTTGCTGTGCCACCTACCACCCCAAGCCTGAAAGTCTTTAGGACTTCTGCTTAGTTAGTATATCTCTCCTGATCTGACTATTGGTGTATCAGTATATGTGACAATATCTCTCCCACTGTCATTCAGACTCTTACCCTTTCCCTCTCCTGTCTCAGGCCACAATTCTTTTTCAAGACATCTTATGATGACATGTGTTGTAAGAATAGAAAATTCTGAGAGGGGGCATATATGGATGTAGTCATCTATTTTACTTGTTCCCCTGTTTGGTGCATTTTGTTTGTTCAAGCCTTCCTTTGCCTGTTTCAGATAAGAGTGAAGTTCATCTTCCTTCATTTTTGTATACTCTTCTCACTCACCCCAATAATGAGAAACAATAATTTTTCTACCCTCCCTTCTTCTTCCTTTCTATATTCAACATATTAATTTTATCCTTACTTCCCTTTATTCTCAATCCTCAGGACAGACTCAATACTTTCCTAGTTCCTTTATTTTTTCTTTTATCACAACCTCAATGTCTTTTGGAGACATTAAGGTAATGAAAAAATATTTGTCTTTTCTTTCCCTATTACAGTGGTTCTCAACCTGTGGGTCGCGACCCCTTTGGGGGGTCAAATGACCCTTTCACAGGGGTCACAGGGGTTGCCTAAGACCATCAGAAAACACATATTTCCAATGGTCTTAGGAACCAAGACACTATCTGTCTCCAGGCATGTCCACCCACATGCAGATATGCCCACATACGAGTATTAAAGGGTCACAGCATTAGGAAGGTTGAGAACCACTGCCCTATTAGAATGTTAGTAGTACATTATTATATAGTCCTTTCCAATTGCTTACATAAATTTACCTTTATAGGTTTTCCTTTATTCTTGTATTTGTATTGCAAAATTCCTACTCAGCTCTGGTCTCTTCATCAGAAATACTTGAAAATCTTCTTTCATTAAAGGTCCATTTCCTCCCTGCAGGATTATATTTAGTTTTGCTAGGTAAGTTATTCTTGATTGGAAGCCTATCTCTTTTGTCTTTTGGATTATTGTATAAAAAGATTTCCTCTCTTTTATAGTAGAAGCCATCAGGTCTTGTGTGATGCTGGCTATGGTTTCTTGGTATTTGAATTACTTCTTTATTGATGCTTGTAGTATTACTTTCTTTGATGTGGGAACTCTGGAATTAAGCTATGACATTCCTAGAACCTTCCCTTTTCAAAGTTTCTTTCAGGAGATCATCAGTGAATTTTTTCTATCTTTATCTTGCCCTCTGATTCTAGCAGATCTTGACAGTTTTCATTTATAATTTCTCAGGATATAACACTCAAACTTTTTATTATAGTTTTTAGGGATTCTAAAATTCCCTCTCCTTGATCTGTTTTCTAGGTCAGCTGTTTGTCATATCATTTTTTCTATTCTTACAATCTTTTGACTATTCTAATAGTTCTTATAATCTTATAGATCTATTGATTTATGTTTGGCATAGTCTACTTTTTTAGGGAGTCTGTTAGTTGGGTAAGATTTATTCTCATTTAGAAAAAATTCCTTTTCCTCCAGAACTTTTATTATATTTTTATCTCTTTATTTCTTCTAGGTATTCATGTAATATTTGTGGGAAATCCATTTTTTTCCTTTTAAACTTCTGCTTGAAATTGTTATGGAGCTACCTTCTCCTTTGGAGAAAGGAGATCTCTAGGTCTACAATAATGTTTGTTATTGGTCGGTGTTTTCTTTGGTTTACTCATCTCTCCAGCCTTAGTTCCTGAATTGGGTTGAGTTTTCTTTTCTTTTTTTTGGTCAAACTCTTGCGCGCGCGCGCGTGTGTGTGTGTGTGTGTGTGTGTGTGTGTGTGTGTGTGTGTGTGTGTGTGTGTGTGTGTGTGTGTGTGTGTGTGTGTGTGTTTCTGAACTGATCTCTATTTCACAGGATTTAGGTTTCTTGCATCTTTGAGGTTCAGAGTATTGGATCTTTAAGGCCTTCTATGGCATCTCAGTACAAAGTGATAGGGACCTTAGAGTCCCTGGGCTAAGGGCATGATGTTCTTTTAGACCACACCGAGAACTATTGTTCCTTGGGATTTCCAATGCTATCACCCTGGGACTTTCTGACCAAACTGGGTTTTCTTTTTTGTTTTTGTTTGTAAGGGGAATCCTCTACTCTTGTTTCTTCTAGACACAGAGCCTTATAGGCTACATATGTCTCTGGCTCTATCTCTGGTCTTACTGGGAAGGCTGTGGGTTTGTCAGTCTGATCTTGTCCTACCTTCGCTAATGACTTCCTTTCCTATTTTTTATGGATTTCTGGCTGCTTTTTCGTGCAATTCTGGTAGTAAAATAAGTCACTTACTATAATTTCTTATTAGATTTCATGATCATTATTTGCTGTGGGACAAATTTTGGGTTGTTACTATATTAAGTATACAAGAGCTGGTAGTTTGCCTACTTTCAAGCAGGCTAAAAGTCAAAATAATGTTTTTTGAGGGAACAGGCTTTTTTTTGTTGCTTAAAGTTTGGTCATCTATGCTTACTTTCTCTATTAAGTAGACAAAATATGATAAACATGGATTAATTTGGCCTCCAAAAAGATGGAGGTAGGAGTGATTGACAGCTACCTATCTTCTAATAAATTCAGCATAAGGCATATGCCATTGTTTCACCTTTGAAAAAAACAAACAAAACCCTTTTAAAGCTGGTTTTCTCCTATTCTCCTCTCTTCTTTCTTCGTTGTTTTCTTCCTATTCTGTATTCAGGAAGTAGTAAGATAGATGTCTACACTTCTGGTCTCCTTAATTGTGATTTCCAATTAATGTTTTTAATTTTCTAAAGTATTTTCACACCATAATTTCATTTATTGAATGAATAGTAAAAGGCATTGTTTGTCTTTGTCACTGGGTCTGGCTTCAATTGTAAGCTTCCAGAGTAAGTAATTCCCATCTGTTTTGGAGTTCTATACTCAGTTGGTAGGTCTAGAGTCCCAGGGATTCTTAATGTTTTTTGTGTCTCCCCAGCAGCAGACTTTTGAAAGCCTGTATACCCCTTCTCATAATAATGTTTTAAAATGCACACATGAAATACGTAAGATTCGTTGTGCTGGTGCTGCTGCTTCAAATATTACTCTCCTCATTGGACAAATAAGAAAACTGAGTTTTAGAGACATTGATTAACTTGCCCAAAGTCACATAACTAGTAAATACCATAAAATAACTCATTATTTTTTCCCCTAAACCCTCTTCTCTTCCAAATCTACCCATCTCTGACAAAGTAATCAAATGTCTATTAAATCAAATATTTATTGATTGAAAAGAAAACGAGTTATATTGAAATACAATTATTAAAAAAGATTTTTTTTAATCCAAAGTAGGGGCGGCTAGATAGCACAGTGAATAGAGCACTGGCCCTGGAGTCAGGAGGACCTGAATTCAAATCCAGCCTCAGACACTTAACACTTACTAGCTGAGTGACCTTGGGCAAGTCCCTTAGCCACAATAGCCCTGCCTTCCCACCTCCAAAAAAGACAAAAAGAACCCCCCAAACCCCAAAGTAACAGATGCCAAAGTTTAGAACTCCTAATAGATTGAGGCAGGCTGTGGAATCTTGCTCCAGGCTGGCCTAGTGGCCCAAGTTCCTCTCTGGTATGTACACCTTTCAGTAGCAGCATTTATAGAAGGCTTACTATTTGCCAGGCACTATGTTCGATGCTTTACAATCATTATCTCATTTGGCGTTCACAGGAACCATGGGAGAAGCAGCTGTTATTATTCCCATTTTCCAGTTAAGGATACTGAGGCAAACAGAAATTAAGAGACCTATCTAGGTCACACAGCTATTGAGTATCTGAGGAATTTGAACTCAAGTCTTCTTGACTAGCTTGAAGCCATCCGGTAGTCCAGCCAGGAACACAGACCCATCCTGGCGTAGGACTGGAGTGTATGTGTATGGGTAGTTTCTAATTCCCTTACGTCCTCCAGAATAGGGAGGATCTTGACCCAAACCCAAATTTCTAAGGCCATTCCTTAGCAAAGTAGAGCCTTCCAAATCTGTGCTGGTATGGTCTTAGCGCCGCTGGCTTCCACGGATAAATAAAGGGACGCGTCCGGATCTTGGACGAATCTTACAAAACCACACCACTGAAATAGGGTAAGGGAGTGGAGAGAATTCTGGACTCTGTGTCAGAGTATCTGGATTCCACATTTCCCCTCTGATAGCTGCCATATTACACTGGGCAAATCACTTAAGCTCTCTGAGCTTTAGTTTCATTATTTGTAAAATAGGAGTAACGATGTTTTCACTGTCTCTTTCACAAGGATATTTATTACGAGGAAAGCACTTTGTATAAAATAAAGCACTGTATACAACTTGGTATTTATTATTCTATGCTGGGATTGTTTCACTTTTATTTTTATATCCTCAACACTCAGCACAGTGCTCCGCACATAGGAAGTATCTAATAAATGCTGTTGATTGATTGGTAGACACTCAGGGAAAAAGTCAGAAATTGAACA
>CM053596.1:150307803-150335805 GCA_028646575.1 Pseudocheirus occidentalis
CGTAGTATTATTCTTTCTGTATGCAACTGTTTTAGTGCTTGAGAAGGGACATCCGAGTGATATGCTAGAATTCCGATGTCCCCTGAGAGGGGACAGCGGAGTGCAAAGGGTTAAGGATGATCACCAGGCTGTGGTGATGGGAAACAGGTATAGAATGGAAATGGTTGGGGAAAAAGGAACCAAGGAATATAATGGTGGGTAAAGGCCATAGTAAAAATAGGTCTGAATGCCTGGCATATGCAAGTCTTAGTGACTAAGGAAAAAGACTTAGGAGATGGATGAAAAAAAAGAGGTGGCCCAATCAGTTCTGACAGAGAAATATCACATGTCCCAGAATTGGAAGAGACCTCAAAGATCACAGCTTTCAAAATATTTCCCTTAGAAATAAGAAAAAAGCAGGTAAGTAACCTGCCCCCAATCACAGAGGAAGTAAATTCCAGAACTAGAACTTGAACTAAGATGCCCTAGCTTAAAATACACTGCTCCCAACAAGAGTGTCAAGGGAGGGTTTGGAGAAGGGAAGAAGCTGGTGAGGCCAACCTACACTGTTACAACAATGCCTATACACACCACAGAATTATGTGCTATCGTTATCCTACATGGACACTAACACAACTTAAGAAGAATGCTTTGAATCTTGTGACCTGCAAGTTATAATCTAACAAGGCAAAGAGAAGAATTCTGACAGAGAAGGCATTTGTGACAGGACTTGTGAAAGAAATGTCAAAACATCCTTTATGTGGTTTTGTTGCAAGCACTGTAAAATAGGAAAGATGACAGCTCTATGCTACATGAGAGAGACTTTTATAGTGGTTTTTACAATTTCAATTCTATGGAATCACAAGTTCTTGTCACAGAACACTATAACAGATGGCAAGGGGATGTATAAGTTTATCTTATATGCTAATGTCACTAAAAAGAACATATGATGCCATCTTGGGGAGGGAGGGATGAAAATGTAAAACTTATAGAAGTGAATGTTGAAAAGTAATAAACTTAAAAAAAAAGGGACATATGATCAATAAAATGCAGTTTAAAGATTGCCAGAGTTAAAAGAGCCCAGAGAAATCATCTAATGCAAACCCATCATTTTATAGCTTAGAAAAAGGAGACCAAAAAAGGCTGATTTTTAATCTTTAGTGGGTAAAAAAAGTGAAAGCAGATTAGCCAAAACAAAACCGTAGAAACTTGAGGAAAAAGTAAGCCTCTCCACAACTTTGCCCCTGTTGTACCCAGGTACCTGACTGCTCTTCTTCCTCACCCCCAGTTCTAGAATCCCTGGTGTCTTTCTTGACTCGGCTCTGGAGCTACATGAAATGTGTTTTAATCCCCATCGCTGCTAATGTGCCTCTGTTGTATATTTTTCTATGTGCATAGGCTGTCTCCCTCATAGAATGCATAGGTTCCTTCAAGGCAAGGATTGTGAACTGAATTAATGAATATCAAATATTGATAACATCAGAGCCTAACACAGTTCCTGAAACTTTATAGGAGAAGCTTATTGAACATTAAAGTTACTGAACTTTACAACAAGTTACTGAACATTAAAAACTCTGGCACAACTCCTTTTAGCAGTTAAGCTACTTGTGTTGCTTATGGAAGAAATGACTTTTGGAGGCAAAATAACTTAATTCTCAATTTTTTTCAAAGAAAACTAAGGCAGAAAATCTGCTACTGAGATAAGCCGAGCCTACCTGTTTCACTGCCTTGAATTCCATCTGTAACTTCAGAGGAGCGTATAGGCCTTGGATATTCCTCAGGGTGGAAAAATTCATTTTATCTTGATTAAGCTGGAACTACAAAAGACAAGTAGTTTAAAATGTTGCTGGAGTCTTTCAAGAGACATCAGTGAATGTATGTGAAACCCTACTTAAACATATCATTCATCATAAATGAAATAAAATAACTGTTAAAAGTAATTATTTTAATGCCTTAAAAATTCAAATATTTTACACACATATTTAATAGGTATATTTATTTGGTAACATGCAGGTAAAGTCTCACTTTAGGCAAAGGTTTTAAATGAAATTGTGATCTATAAAGCAGATAAACTATGAGTTTTGGTCACATTATGTACAGTTATTTCCATTAATATGTAAGGACTTTTGCCCAAAGATCATCAAAAACTTCCATAGTGTCTCCCCCCACCAAAAATAGTATGTTTAGCAAAAATTACACTTTATGTAATAAATATAATAAAAAAATAATAAAATGAGTTTCTAAGTAATAAAATAAATGACAATTTCACAAAAGGATATATCATCACATTTAACTGTGTCAAAATTTTAGCTAATTTCTTGAAGCAGTACAAAAAGACCATATGTGTCTTTTTCAAATAGCAACTTCTTTTCTTGAGCTGCTCTTGAACAAATGTAAATGACAATTACATAAAGAAATTTCTACTAGTTCCAGAAACCATTCATTCACTCATATTCCTTCTCTATTCACCAAGTAATTATTAAATACCTACTATGTGCCAGGCATACTACAAAGATAAAATAAAAAGACATTAACAGAATAAAAGTTAATGTGGTGGGTTCTCTAGTTCAGGGAATTAGAAGCATTCTATCCATTCTATCACATTTGAAAACAGATTAAAGGCTCAGATGAATTTTGGGAAAATAAAATTGGTGAAGTAAAGGGTTCCCAAATGTTATCGATTTTAATTCCACAATAACTCAGGGAAAAATTTTACACCCACATAGTATTTAGTGTCTTAAACAAAGCATTTTCTTAAAGAAAAAAAAAAATATATATATATATATTTAACATTTGACTTTAGAACCTTAAATTCTATATTTTTTCCCGTCCTCCCTTGTCACCCACCCCACAATGGTAAGACAAGCGATTCAATACAGGCTGTACATGTAGTTACGCAGAATATCTCCACAATGGACATACTGTGAAAGACTGACTATATTTTCCTCCTTCCTAATCCTGCCCCCCACTTGCTCTATTTTCTACTTTGTCCCTGTTCCTTTACACAAGCATGTGCTTCTAACAATCCTCCCCCGCAACCTGCCCTCCCCTCCATCATCCCCTTGCCCCCTACTCTCCTGTAGGGCAAGATACCCAAGTTAGAATGTATGTCATTCCTTCCCTAAGCCAAATTCAATGAGAATAAGGTTGACCCATTCCCTTTTGCCTTCCTGTTCTTTCTCTCCATTGTAAGTTATCCCTTGCTTCTTCTATAGGAGATGATTAACCCCATTCTCTCTCCCTGTCTCCTCTCATTCTAATCCTCTCCCACCTCTCAATTTCACTTTTTAAAATATCATCCCTTCCTATTCAATTGATCCTGTGCCCTCTACGTACACACATATACACATACTCACACATTTATACACACACACACACAAAATTTATATTCCTGTCACCTATTCTCATCCTGAGAAAAGTTTTTAAAGTTACAATTATCTTTTTTCCATGTTGGCATGTAAATAGTTCAACTCTGATGAGTTCACAAAGCATCTTCTATGAAAAAAAATATATATAGTCACAAAGATCACTGCCTCCTTGGGAAATAGACCAAAACAATGTTTGGTCTTAAAAATTTTAAAACTGGATATACCATAATTGTGAAAGGGAATCTTCTGGGTTTCTAAAATAATGAGGGTCACAGGTTCTAATTAGAGAGAATTCATTTTTCCTTTATAAGGCATTACTTGATTCCTTTAAACACGAAACTCTTACTAATGCTTTGTATATTGGTTTTTATTTGCAAAAATTAAATTTATACAAAACTTTTCAAGATTTTACCTTTCATGGAAAAGTTAGCAACTGATGTTAGCAAGAAATATTTACTCAAAACCTAATATATGTAGTGTTGTGTTAACTGATATAGAATATAGTAAAAGATATATATGTATATATATATATATATATATATATATATATATATATATATATATAGTATCTGCCTTCAAAGAACTTACAATCAAATTGTGAAGAGTCACAACATAACAACAATATAGCTATAATAATCTCTTATTTTATATATGTATACATGCATATATGTAGATGAATCATGTACACTACAGAAGGTTAAGCTCAGGATCAGGAATAGTCAGGTTCAAATATCATCTGACACTTTATGATTCTGGACACATCATTTAACTTAATCATGTCTCACACAACTACCTAGAACTTAGTGGATAAGTCAGAAAGGTTACTTTGTGTGCCAAGTGAGAGGAGTTCCCACATCAAGCAGCATGAATCAAATGAAGAGACA
The DNA here is from genome assembly GCA_028646575.1 of Pseudocheirus occidentalis. Lineage (NCBI taxonomy): Eukaryota > Metazoa > Chordata > Mammalia > Diprotodontia > Pseudocheiridae > Pseudocheirus > Pseudocheirus occidentalis. The sequence continues at coordinate 150,312,035 of CM053596.1, forward strand.
ATAGACCAGAAGACCAGGCAGGAGTCTACTACACTGACTAGGTAAAAGTTATAGAATCTAAGTTTGAAGGGAACTGGGAAGTCATCTAGCATAATCTAGAAAATTAAGAATTTTTTTCTACAGCAGCCTTGACAGATGCTCTAGCCAAGCACTCTCAATGAAGGGAGCTCAGTAATTTACAAAGTTACTTTTCCCACTGTTGGATCTTTCTAAATGAAGATCCCCTGGACCTTCCATCTATGGGTTCCAGTTCTTATTTCTGAAATAAGACAGTCTACTTCCCTGTCAGGTGATACTCCTTCACACAGCTGAAGACAATTGCCATATTCCTTCCTTAGTCTTCCACTTTCCAAAGCAAATAACTTAAGTTCAGTTATTTTCCATATGATGTTTTCCAGCTCCGTTAGCCTAATCATTTCCTTTTGGTTATATTTTTTTAAATTTGTAAAATGTGGTTATTAAAACTTCACACAATACCCCATGTGTGGTCTGAAAAACATGGAGGGATTTGCCTTTCATCAAGGCATTACATTCTATCATTTGAAACTGTTTTTTGTAGACATTTACTAAGCGGATGATATGTGCCAAGGATTGTCCTCTCATATTGTTACTTATCAAAGTCCCTTTCAAAAGCCTCATTGTGGTATAGAGGTGACTCTGAGTTCTTACGGGCCAACCCCAAATAGAGTAAGGTCAAACAGGTTGCTAGAAACCTGGGATATAAGTTCATAGTTTAAGAATCAAACTAGTTAAATTAAAAGTGACTTTTCACAACAGTGCTGGCCATCGAGTATTGTTGTTTTGGGGAAAATATGACTTCAGTTTTGAACACACTGGTTTTGCGATGATGGCAAGTAGCTGAAAATGTAAGAGGAAACAAGGCTAAAGAGATACAGCAGAAATGTGACTTAAATGCCCTGCCTTTTAGCTATTCTAGCTTCTTCAAGATTCAGATCAAATCCTACTTTGTACAAGGTTTTTCCTGATCCATCCTTCTATCCCCTCTCTGCACCTCCCTCCCCCATTAGTGCTTTCTGTGATTTTTTTCCCCATCTACTCTGTATATATCTTACACGTACAATTATTTAATACGCCCCCCTCTTAAATGTGAGCTCCTGAAGACAGTGACTTGTATTTTTGCTTTCCTTTATATTACCAATGCAGTTTACTGACTATTCCTTGGCAGTGGAAATACTTCAATTATATAACTTAATTACATAATTATGTAATAAGTTAAATATCAGCAGGTGAATTTTTAATTTATGGGATAAGAATAAGAGAATCATGAATTCATTTACATACTTACATTTTTTTCTGATAATTCAAGAGGATGACTTGGCAAAAGTTCATTTTTCACACAAGAAAAACTGAAAATATAAAGAAACTAAACCAGTCAGTATGAAAAATTCAAAATCACATTTAATTTAGTTACTTTCAAGGTATATTTCAGGAAGTTAAACACATTCATCACAGGAAAACAATTTAAACTGAAAAACAAGACTTTTGCCTCACTGGTTCTAAGAGGACTTATGAATGCATAATATGAATGCACAAAACAGTTTTCAGTTTCCTAATGGTGATTTGACATCCTGCAAAAAAATATTCAGCTATAACATTATTTCAGATAAGAAACTGATTAAGCTGCTGAATTCTATATAGGTCTATATATTTTAAAATGTATTTTTCCCATCTTCATGCTATGCGATGTGGAAAAATTCCTCGGCCCTGGAGTTATTTCTTGCTGCATAAATGCGATATAGCACCATTAATAGAGAATAGGGATCTCTGTTCACTCACACCAGGGTAAATTTTATATTTTTTTCTTTCCATATAAATGGAGAGTCAAGAGTTAACTACAACCAAGAGTTAAAAGATTCAATTTATATGTGCTATGAATGAATAACTTACTTGCCTTTTGACCCCCTTGGACTCTCCCATTTGTAGTGCCATCAACCAGGCTCAAAATTTTGAAGTCATCCTTTGCTCTCTTTCTACTTACATCAACTCAATCAATCTTAAAGCCCTATAAACTTCCTTAGTAATGCCTCTCTCAGCCATTTCTTCCTTTCCATTTCCCCTTGGCCTGAACTCCCAAACTTCTTACTGAGGCTCTCACTCAGTAATTTCATTACAATAAAGCCAACTCTTAATATTATTGACATACCCTCTCCGAAGAATATCATGGTTTCCAAAAGGAGCACTAGCTGAAAGTTCAGACACTGAAATACTGTCCTTTAGCTGAGATCCAAGTCCTCTGGTATTCTACAAAATAAAAATGGTTTGTTACTATCAAATCAACAATGAGTAAGTTTATATGCTCAATTTCTAAAAAGGTTAAGGTGCTAACTTAAAAAAAGAGATGACTAGTAGATATATTGTATTGTAAAATATTTAAAATACTGTTTGATGTAATTAATTTTCATTACAGGTAGTAATAAAGAATTCATCTTCAAATCATATGTTGCTTAAGCACCACGTACACATTATTTCTGCAGAAAAATTTTTGAAATCACTGTTAAACAGGATTAAATATGGTTAGTATTCTATCAGTAGTTATCATTATAACTATTTTATCAGTGATGCTACTATTTTGTATAGGTAAAATACTATTAATTTAGAAACCAGATAAATCACATTAATAGTATTTTATTTTACTTTAGTGCAAGGCTGTGGGTTGTTGTTTTCTGTAATGTTCTAATGTATAATTTCCTTCAACAAAAAAGAAGGTACTTGTTAGTAACTTATAAGCCTTAGTTGGTTGCCTGGGACAGTGAGAAGATAAATGCTTGGTCCAATATTATGTAGCTATTGTGTTAGAAGCAGAATTTGAATCCATATTTATTCTTTTATTTTACCCTAAATCTAGTCTTTGATATATCATCCTTCCTCCCTTACACAGCTTAGTAATTTCTAGCATGCATAAAATCATCTCAATATAAAAACTAAAAAACGCAGGTAAGTTTTTTAGTAGACATCCTGCTCAATGATCTCCAATGACTCCCCATTGCCTGGAGTCATCAATTCCTCTATGGATATCATTTTAGTTCCAAATTACCCAGCATACCCCTCTCACTCCTCATTCAGTCATCAAATACTATTTTATTTCTTAAAAAGCCTCTTTCCTTTCTACTGTCATAACTATGAAGGGGGAGGGTGTTAAAGAGTCTGGTAGAAAAAGATCTCTTCTCCACCCCCTAGGAAAACCACGAGAAGAAAAAAAAAATTGAGACTACTTAAATAATATAGCTAACATAAACAGCCTTACTATGTGCTAGGCGCAATCTAAGAGCTTTACAATCATAATCTCAACGGATCCTTGCAACAACCCTGGAAGATGGGTGTAAAATCTTCCATTTTACAGATGAGGGAACTGAGCCAAACAGGAGTTAAGTGGTTTGCTCTGGGTCATTCTAGTAGGTAAGTACTATTATTGTTCTCATTTTAAATATAAAAGGAAACTAAGGCAAATAGGGTCCAGTGACTTGTCCAAGGTCACACAATACTGTCAGAGGCTGGATCTGAACGAGGCCTTTCCGACTCGAGGCCCGGCGCTCTAGTGACTGCGCCACCTAGCAGCCTCCCATTTCACTTTCGGTTTTGTCCTTCCCAGCTTGTAAACCGGAGGCCCGAAAGAGAGGCCGACAGGGAGATGGAAGCCCAGGACGTGCCAAGGTCAAAGTCAAGGCCGCCGCTGCTGCTGCTCCGGCTCCTGCTCCTCGTCCTCCTCCTCCTCACCATGACTCGGCACAGGCCAGGCGCCGAGGCTGGGGCCCATCCGGCGGCACATCGGGACTGGTATTAAGAGCAGAGTTACCGAGCAGGCCGCCAAGGCTACGACCCAATATTGTCCCAAACCACTCGAGAGACTAGGGTTCCCTCAGCACGGCGGAGTCACTACACTCACCATCTCCGAGCCGCTGAACCGCCACCGCCGTGCCGATGCTCGCTCTCCTCCTCCTCCGCTTCGCTGTCCATTTCCGTTTCCGCTGTGAGTCCGCCTTCCTCCGCGCCCCACCCGACATCCGCCGGAAGTGCGTCAGACCGGGTCTGGAAGGAAGCATAGGTTCGGGGCGTTCTGAGGGAGATGTGGACATCGGAGGCTCCCACGCTTGGTGCTTCCCGGGGCCCGAGGGGAGGGGACCGCCTGCGGCTAGTGTTGAAGCGGGCGTGCGTCCTGCGCAGCTGTGGAAGGGAAGGAGGGGTGGCTGAGGCTTGTGACCCCTCCCTGACCTTTCGTAACTATATTTAGACGAGTCGCGTGCGAGGTGTACTGGAGGACTGGGAGCCCTGGGGAATTAATACCCCCTGGGGGTGGAGGAAACTGGGAGAAGGTTGTAGCTAAAGGTGAAAGAAGACAGGTTTGATTTGAGGCAACTAGGTGGCGCCGTGGCTCGGGCGCTGGACTGAGTAAGGACCCAAGTTCAAATGCAGACTACTGTCTTTGAGGCCCTCCCTGGGCTAGTGACTTGACCTCTCAGCATCAATTTCCGCATCAATAAAATAAGGATAATGATAGCACCTACCTCCCAGGGTTGTGAGATGCTACAAAACATTGAAAGACATTGAAAGCTCCATAGACATACTAGCTGTTACATTATTCAGGAAAGAGACGACTCCGGCATGACTGAGTGCCCGACATCTTCCAGAAAGTGACCGTCCAGGATTGCAGTTTTATCAGACCAATTATAAACAAACATGGCATCCCTTCCATGTGCCAGGGACAAACATGGCATCCCTTCCATGTGCCAGGGATCGCGCTTGGTTCTAGGCCCTATATGACTTCTTGGTTTCCCTCTTAGCTTAATTATACTGAATGGCTACTACAATGAAAAACACTGAATTCAGTTTCCCAGTTTAACTCAACAAACATTAAGTGCTTGCTATAGGACAAAGCACTCTGCTAAGTAGTCTATAAAGATGAATAGGACATTGCTCTGAAAACCTAGTGTGGAGGTAATACAACTATAACAATAACTACATACAATAAACATAGCAAGTGCTTGGGAGGTACCAAAAGAAATTTAATGGAGTTACAAGGAAGGAAAGACAACTTTTGACTTTTAGAAACAGGAAGGCCCGTGGAGGAGGTGGCACTGAGCTGAGTCTTAAAGGATGGGTGGGATTTCAACAGGCATAAGTAACTCATTCATTTTGGTGCTTTATGAAAAGTACTTTTCTCAGAACTCTATGTAGATATAATTATCTCCAATTTTCCAACAGTGAAGTTGAGGCTCTGAGAACTTAAGTGACTTCCCTAAGGTCACATAGCTAGGACAGAGGAAATGCAGATCTGAGAATTACAAGTCCTGAGTTTCTTCCAATATGCCATAGCTATATTTGTGGTGATGTGGCGATTCCATTCATAGGAAATTGTGAAGCTAAGGTATAGAGAAAAGCATATAATATGGAACAAACAGTCTGGTTTAGCTAGAGAACAGAACACAAGAAATTGGAATAGTGCAAGATAAGATTTAAAAGTTAAACTGACTTCAGTTTCCAAAATGCCAAACTAAGAAGTTTAGATTTTATTCATGTAAAAGGGTTTTGAGCAATGGAGTAATCTGATCTATTAAGAAAAAAAGATTTATCTGCAAGGACCTATGGGACCAAAGAAAAAACTTTTAAATTTATATTAAATTTGCAGTTATTAATTTCTGAGGGCCCAGATGATGCATCAGAATTTTAAGTATTAAATCAATATGCATTTCTATAGCTTTGGAAAAATTCCAAAGGTTTTAGACCAAGATAAGGCATAATTGACCTCTTTCTAAATCCCCTCCTAAGTGTTAAAGGATGGAGAAATCCTATTATGTCAGAAATCTTTGGCACACCATTTTTCTGGACTGTAGGGGACAAGTCTTACGTGCTTCCTCTGAAACATTTACCAGAGCTTGACTTTTAATGGAACTGCTTTTTAAAAAATCTCTTTTGATAAATTAAGAGTTTTCTTTTAACTTGATACTATTAGGGAGCTAGCTTAATTTACTTCTTTTATCCCTGTAGTGAAAAGATGAACTGTGACTTGTATATAAGAGGCTAATTATTTTGAATCTAGAAGCTATAGAATCATAGGATTTATATCAGGAAGTGATTTGTTTTACTTTTTTATTATCGCATTAAGCACAACCAAAGTAGCATTCTATATTCCACATTACAGAGTTCCAGGAGTTTGTCTGGACTTTTAATGACATCTTGCATATTCTACAACTCTCAATTTTTCTACATGTGGATCATCCAATTTTTAGAACATATTTTAGAGACTTTTAAGACTAGCCAAGCCTCCCTTATCTCTGTACACACCCCAACCATCTTTCTTCAACTCTTAGCCTTTACATGGGAACATGAACTACAGACATTTTAATATCAATCCAGGGGAAATGTTAATGTAAGGGGTAAAGCTGCATTTCATAGACCAGTACAAAGATTTTTTGATTACCCACAGTTTTAGTCTATCAGTGTCATTGCTCTTGTCCACTGGCATGAATAGCTGAGAGTTTAAATTCCTGTGTTTTTCAAATGTTTGTCATGCCTTAAGGAAATTTAATAAATTGAGAAGAAAAATCTTGGAAGTGCTCAGAATGCAAAGAGCATGAAAAAAGAGAAGATAGTGAGAATTTAAAATGAAATTTTATTGATGCCTTGTGTTTTTACATCACAGTCATTTCTGGCTACTTCTTACCCTGTCCATCTATACTTTCCAAATGGATACTTACCAATACTGTCTCTTCTAACAAAGAAAAACAGTTAAACAAAAAACAACAGATTCAGTGACCCACTGTAACAAGATATTCAACTTCTGTGCCTGTAGTCCTTTCTACCAAGAGGAAGGAGATATGTTTTTGGAGCCACCACTGGTTTGTAGTCACTTAGAGTTCAACTTTTGAGCGCTGATAGATTACAAATGCTATTTATATCCAAGATGGATAGTGATCAGTAGCAAAAAACTGATGGAAGTAGATTCTCTAATTCTAATGTTGGTCTGCCTGGTTTCCATACGAATAGTACAGTTTACTCTCTTTGGAGCCTTAAATTACATTCTTCCTTGACTTCTCTAGAAATACCATATTACACATAGGCTACTTTTAATATTTTTCATTGTCAGCAATCATATACCAAATCAATCTCTCTGAATAGACAGACAGACAGACAGATAGATAGATAGATAGATAGATAGATAGATAGATGGATGGATGGATGCATGGATGGATTATGCTCCTTTGACAAGGAAATGATACCTCTTGCAATGTCACAGGGATTAAGCCATACAGTTGGATTTGTGGATGTTGCAAGTTTTGTTCATGTTTTTTTGCTGCTCCAGGATGAGGGATTGACGCCAGAAGCTGTTTTTTCTTCACTCCATTAATTAGGTTACAGGGTGGAACTAATTGTACACAATGGGCCTTAGGAAAAAAAAAAAAGACACTCTTCGTTCATGGCCAAATGAGTATGCAATCTTGGCACCAGCCAGAATGATTAATTAAATTTCAGGAATACTATAGTTAGTTAGTATAACCAAGTAATGGGGTACCTTGATTAGTGGAATAAGTGTGATAGAATATTGATTCCATAAAGCTATCTGGGGCAAGGAATCAGTTTCTTGGTAGAATATAAGAACCAATCATAGATTCATAGCATTTTGAACATTAGAGCTCAAAACAAATCAACAAAAAATGCTAGAGACCATCTAATCTAGCACCTTCATTTTATTTATATTTTTAAAGTTTTATTGATGCTTTCTAAAAGTCATTTCCTAATATTTTCACTACTACTTCACCCACTCCCACTGATTGAATTTTCCCATGTTACAAAGAAAAACAGTTAAAATTAACCCACACAGTGCCTATGATTGATCATATGAGCAACATTTTGCCATAGTCCCCTACTTTTCTGCCAAGAAGAGAAAAATATTTTATTATCAGTCCTCTGAGATTAATATTGGCCATTGTAATTAATTTGAATTTGGTGAATTTTTAGTTTTGTTTTTGTTTTTCATTGTTCCAGTCATTGGGTATGCTGCTTTGGTTCTGTTTATTTTATCAGTTCACACAAATTTTCCCATATTTCTGTGAATTTCTCATATATGTTACAAAGCTGTCTCTTAAAAAGAGAAAATTCAGTGGGGGCTAGGAGTGGAGGTGGGAGAGATATTAGGAAATGACTTTTTTAAAGCATCAATGAAAGTTTTAAAATAAAAATGAAGGGATTGGATTAGAAGATCTCTAGTGTTTTTGTTTGTTTTGAACTCTAATGCTCATTGATTCTGTACAGTTGCATTCTGTTACTTTTGTATACCTCAATTTTGTTCAACAGTTCTCCAATTGATACCATCCCTCCATTTAACAGATTTCAAAAAAAGCAAAAAACACAAACCAAAAACTTAGCCTAGCTCATGATCCAAGCTTTCTTTCAGATGTATATGAATATAGTATTTGATCTTTTGATTGTACATTTTAAGAAAAAGCATTTTATCAAGCAACAGTCTTGAATCATATCAAGTACATTGTTCAAAACCAAAACCCTCATAAAAATATAAAGTTATAGATATCTGGTGATCAAACATTAAGTCTAGAGGGGAAAAAATAAAAATATTTCTTGAAATTCTCTGAGAAAGCTGAAAGCTTCAGAAGTCTGCAGAAATAATAATAATGAAAAAATACATTAAAGGCAAAGTTGGAAAAGCTATGTGAGAAACTACAGGAATGGAAAGTGTGGCAGTATTCTACTTAGTCGTTCATTAGATTGTTAGAAAGTTCAACCATATGTAACACAGTCTAGAACCCAGGAGGAAACCACATATTTCACACAGGGGGAGTAGGCCTATATTATTTAGCTATGCCTAGCCTAGTTCTGTTGCTTAAAAATAGAATCCTCACCTATTTTTAGTTTGATTCTGAAATTCCAACAATAGAACATCTAGAGCTTTGTAGCTAGAAAGGGCATTAGAGAGTAATTAGCACATGCCCCTCATTTGATAGGTGAGAAATCTAAGTCTCTGAGATGTTAATTGAATTGCCCAAAATCATGCAGTTGATGGGGAGTTAAGCCAGAATACAAGTAGGCAACTGAATTCAAATCTGATCTCAGACATTTGCTTAGCTGTATGACCCTGGGCAAGTCATTTTATGTCTTTTTGTTTCAAGTTCCTCAACTGTAAAATGGAGATAAGAATAGTATCCCTCTCCTAGCACTTTCGTGAGTGTCAAATGAGATTTTATACATATACATATAACATAAAATGCCATATATACAATGCCTGGCACCATAGTGAGTGCTTTAAAAATGCTTGTTTTCTTCCTTTCTCCTTGTAAAATGTGAAGGTTGGCTTAGACCAGTAGTTCTCAAACTTTATAGTCTCAGGATCTCTTTACCATTTTTAAAAATTATTAAATATCTCTTCATTTTCTTAAAAATTATTGATGACCTGAAGAGTTTTTGTTTACACAGTCTTTTGATATTTACCATATTAGAAACTGAAAGTGATACATTTTAAAAATATGAATTCATTTACAAATAATAAACCTATTACATGATAATATGAATAAATTTTTAAATGAAAAACAACTGTATTTCCTAAAATAAAAAACTAGTGAGATAAGTGTCATTTTTAACATGTTTTTGCAAATCTCTTCAATGACTGACTTATTAGAAAATATTTGAATTTACATATCTGCCTCAATATTCTATCTCTTATGATATGTTGTTTTGGTTAAAGTAGATAAAAAAAATATTGCTTTCCACAGATATGTAGTTAGAAAAGGGGGGAGTATTTTAATGGGAAAATAACATCTTAGTATTGTTAGGAAAATAGTTTTGACTTTGTGGACCCCCTTTTAAAGGTATCAGTGACCTTTTAGGGTCCTCAGACCATACTTGAAAACTGTTAGACTAGTTGATCTCACTTTATCCCTGTTAAAATGCAAATATCTCTGGAAAAGGTAACACTCTAAGCTACTCAATAAATATTTGTTGTACAGCACATTTTTCTAGACTTTTAAGGGAATATGAAGGTGAAACAAGTCATGATCCTAACGTTTAAGGATTTTATAACCTTTTAGTACAGTCTAGTCTTACTTACATTTTTGTCTGAATGCATTTTACATCTTTTCCTGAGAGTAGATTTTAATAGTAAGAAGAAAATCCATGAAGTCATTAAGTACTTGAGAGAGTCCTGAAGAGGTGCCATCCAAAGAAAATATGGCAGAGAATGGGATGTCTTGGAATTCTGTAAGCGATTGTAAGCACAATGCTACTTGCAGCTGATGTAGAGCTATAAGACAGATAACACCAGCATACAGGAGGGCTGCTAGCACAGGTTCTTTGATCTGCTTTTCTAAAGGAAAGCAACTCTAAAGGAGTCAACAGTCTTACTTTAGTCAAACATATCATTTACGTAGTTCAGGGGAAAAAGTCAGCACCCTGAACTTCAGAAAATACAAATAGAAATTACAAGCAGAAATAATAGCACAAAGACCAATAGACAGGGCTTCTAACCATCTGACCAAATAATACTTACATTACAGATTAACAGACAGATCCTGCTGTCTAACCATTACATACATACATGGTTACCAGAGAGAGACGCACCAATATCTGGGTTTTCAAAGCTGCGAGGGCTTCTTAATGGCTACCAAGAGTCTCATCTGGCCAAATCATACACTCTTCCAACAAGTGAGCCCCAAAGCAAGATGCTAACCTCAGAGTATATTGTTAGATTGTTAATATATTGTTTAGTTGTGTTGAAATGATTTTTTTTCTCCCTGTCTTTTTTATCCTTTGTACAAGGGATGGATGATTCTTTAGGGTGGGGAGGTAGAAGATTATATTTGAAAATAAAATGATATGCAAAATTTATCAGTGTACTTTTTTAAAAACATTAAGATATACTTATCTAAGAAAATCTAGTACCCAGTGTAGGGGAAGCATGGCAAAAGATATTGAGGTAAATCTCAACTAGGTAAGAAAGAGAAATGATTATATAGTAGAGGTATACTATAGAGCACCTGGACAAAAGGAGCAAATAAATGAGGAGTTTGGAAAACATCAACAGCAGGGAAGTATGAAATTATAGTGATGGGGAAATTCAACTATCTGGACTTCCACTGTAGTTTTCTCTGTCACCCCTCCCCCAAAATAGACCTCAGTAAATTTGTGACTTCCTCTAAAAATAATTTTATATTTCAAGTGGTAGAGGAAATGACTAAAAGAATCTGTATTCTGGGGCAGGTTGTGACCAGCAAGAAGGAACTGATTAAAGAAGTTGAAATGACAGGAACAATGGGTAAAGTGACTAACCTAGTATTAAATGTGTGGAGGAAGAGAGGGAAACCAGGGACATTCTAACATTACCCTAGATTTTGGAAGAACAAATTTCAAAGGGTTTAGATCTTTATCTTTAGATAGGTAGGCTTAAATGATCTATTATCTTGTGGAGGCAAGTCACCTTAGGAGGCTTAAGAAGCTCTCCAGAATGAAATTCTGAAGACAAAAATAGAAGTAATTTGAGTAACAATGAAAAGAGAGAGGGACCTAAAGATACCCAAGTGAACACAAAGGAAATTTATGGATGAACTCAGATGTAAAGGTAACACGTATAAAAAAATAGAAACAAAGGCAAATAACTGAGAATGAAAACAAAAAGATAACTTTTTGTACAGGTACAGACTAGCAAAAATAGTTTCAGGAGCGTTAAATCTAAAAATTAGTAGAGGCTGGTAATAGTTGCTAAGGATAATTAGAAGAGTTTTTTAAACCTACATTAAGTGAGAAAGGGAAACAAAAGGATCACTCCTTGGAAGATTTTGTTGTTTGTCATTTGTGCCTGAAGAGGACCAAAATGACATGATGATGTCAGATTCACTGTGCAGTGTATCAATCCAGCTTTGGGTGATCATACAAATAAGAGCTTGGAAGGCTCTGTTACAACTTGGGCATAAATAGTTTGTATGACCATTTGGGAGAGAGATATCTCTAAATTTGTGCATCTCATATTTCTTTTGAGCTACTGCAATTCTGCTTTGTTCACAGAACACAGCACCTTCTTTCATGTGGGCATGCCATGCTGGACAGTCCTGTTCCAGTGTCTTCTGTGGCTCACAATCAATATCTAGTCTTCACAGAGACCTTGAGAGTGTCTTTGTGTTGCTTTTTCTGACTACCATGTGAGCACTTGTCTTCTGTGAGTTCTCCATAAACTAGTCTTTTAGGCAAACATATGTTTGGCATTCAAACAGTGTGGCCAACCCACAGTGGTTGCACTCACTGCAGTAGAGTTTGAGTGCTTGGCAGTTCAGCTCGAGAAAGGACCTTTGCCTCTAGTACCTTATCTTGCCAGGTGATCTTTAGAATCTTCCTAAAACAGTTCAAATGGAAGTGGTTCAATTTTCTGACATAGAGCTGGTTGACTGTCCAGTTTCACAGGCATACAACAGTGAGGTCAGCACAATGACTCTGTAGCCTCTCGATTTGGTGGACAGCCTAATACCTTTTCTTTCCCATACATTTTCTTGGAGCCTCCCAAATGTTCAGCTAGCTCTAGCAGTGTGTATATCAACCTCATCACCTATGAGTACATCCCCAGAAAGTATACTACCAAGGTAAATGAACTTAATCATAGAATTCAAAATTTCTACATTTGCTTTAACCATTGGTTCCATGTATGGATGGTATGGTGCCAGCAAGTGGAAAACCTTTATTTTCTTGTTGTTAATTGTTAGACCAAAATTAGCACAAGTGGCTGAGAATCAATCCACACTTTGTTGCATCTCAGCCTCAGAGGCTGCATTGAGAGCCAGTCATCTTCAAACAAACAAACAAACAAAATAATGTGCCAACTCTCCCTCCATTTTAGCCTTATTTTGTAGAGTTTTCAAATGAAATCATTTGCCATCAATTGAGCAGGTGATCTTGGTGTCATTTTTGTCCTTGCTGAAGGTATCTAACAACATCATTTTAAAACATCATGCTAAAAAGCATGGGAGCAAGCACACAACCCTGCTTTACTTCATCAATGACTGGGAAAGTATGAGAACATCATCTACTATTCAAAGCCCATGCAAGCATGCCTTTGTAAATGTAATACTGATGAACTTCTCTGAGCAATCATATTTCATCATGATCTTCCACTGCTCTTGCAACTGACAGTATCAAAGGCCTTGGTTAAATCAACAAATGTTGTGTACAGACCTCTGTTCTGCTTCTGGCATTTCTCATGGAGTAGTTGGGCAGCAAACATCATGTTAATCAGTCCTTGGCCCTTCTGAAATCATACTGGCTCTTGGGTAGATGACCATCTTCCAGGTGAAGGATCAGCTGATTAAGGAGTACTCTGGCAAGAATCTAGCCAGCAGTGACTAAGAGACGCCCCCCCCTTCCACGCCATGATTGTCACAGGATAACATATTTCCTTTTACTTTACATAGATGGACAACAGCAGCATCCTTGATCTCCTGGGGAATAACCTCTCTCCATATAACCTGGAAGATTTCCATCAGTTTTTGTATGAGCAGTAGACCTCACTCCTTGTAGAACTTGCTGGAATAGAATCAGTACTAGGTGCTTTGCCTCACAAACGGAGCCAAATGGCATTCAAAACCTCTTCTTCAGTTGTAAGTATGACTAGAAAGTGATTGACTTCAACCCGAGGTATACATTCAGTGGCTTCAACATTGGTTGATGAGGGTCTGTTGAGAACACTATGAAAATGTTCAGCCCATCTGTCCAGGATCATGTCCTTATCATTGATCAGTGTGGTTCAATCAGCACTGAGTAGCTGAGATGCACAATAGGTCTTTGGCCCATAAATAGCTATCAGGGCATCATAAAAGTGCTTTGGATTGTTACTATCAGCATAAAACTGAACTGTTACTATCAGCATAAGACTGCCCTTTTATTGATCCTGGAATCCTGCATTTCTCTAAGCTTTGCTTGTACTTTACTTTTGATAGAATTAAACATTTCCATTTTTAGAGATGTCCAAACTCTCCTGCTGGTAGACTTTATGGACTTCTGGTTTCTTATTTAGTAGCTTCTGAATTTCCCCATCATTTTTATCAAACCAATCCTGATGTTTATGAGTATTTTGGCCCAAATGAGTTAAATATGGTCCTGTACACCAAATCTCTGAAAGCTGCCCACTCCTTTTCTACTTCATTGTATAACAGTTAACAACAGTGTGTTGACTCAGCATCCCCTCCAAGTCAGTAACAAACTCTTCACAAACAATCTGTTGACATTAAGTCTTCTGGTAGTCATCTTTGCTTTGGAGCTCCCACTTTCATTGAATGTGAATGTTTAGCTTGGAGAGGATAAATCTGTGATTGGCCTAGTGCTCTGTGCCACACATCAGCTTTGTCATTCTCATATCCTATCTGTCTCTTCTCCTTATAATGACAGCATCTATTAAATGCCACTATTTGCTCCAGGGGTATGTCCATAAAGTTTTGTTGCATTTAGATTGTGAATGGAAGAAAGTATTGGTGATGGGAAGGTCATGAGATACACAAGTCTTCAAGAGTAAGTGACCATTGCTATTACTATTTCTCCCAAATACTCTCCATGTCTGATAGTTTGTGCATATGCTGGTGTTAAAATCACCCAGAATTAGAAGTTTGCCCTCCTTTGGCATGTTAATGATAAGGGTCCCCAAGCCTTCATAAGATTTTTCTTTGACTTCATCAGAGTTTATCATGGTGGGGGTATGTGCACTGATGATGGTGGCATGGCCTTTTCCTGCAAGTGGCAATCACATTGTCACAAGCCTGTCATTCACTCCTTTGCGGAGGCACACAAATTTGTTGACTGGATTAAATTTGATTGCAAAACCTATGGTAACTTCATGCCACTAATCATTACTGAAAAACATATATGCAGTTCCGAATTCAGTAAGCTAGTGTTCATTTGCTAGTTTTGTTTCACTCAGGGCTGCTATTTGGTTGAAATATCTGGTGAGTTCTCTTGAGAAAAAAAGCTGTTTGTCTTTTAGATCTACTGGATTTCTTGTTGTCCCCAAGCATACTTATATTCCATGTACCAATGATGAGTAGAATCATCTTTGCAAAAGTTTTTGAACATGTTTTTGTGTTTGAGTAAGATCTCCATCTGCCAGGGCTAGGGCTAAGTGAAGCAAACACTTTTTTAGGGCATCTTTTCTGGCCCCTTATTCACACCAGGAAGTAAGCTGTACCAGACACCCAGGGAGCTATTGAATACCACTGCTTCTTCAGTTCAATGAGAAGACAACCATATGGCCTGGGCTGCCTGTGTGCAGGGTAGTGACTATAGCTCCAAGTGTATCAATACCTGCTGCTTTATCACCATCCCATCACTACAGGACTTCAAGGTAGATAAAATAGTAGGCTAGAAAATAGTTGAATAGTAAACTAATAAAATTATAAAATTGTTATAAACTTGTAAAATAAATAGTAAAATAATGAAGTAATAAGATGATATGAGTGGTTCCTTTTGACTTATATAAATTAGATTTAAGTGAGGTAGGGTTGCTTGAAGCTGTCAGACTTACTCTCTCTTCCAGCCTCATCAGAACCCAGGGGCAAGACAAAAGTCAAGACAACTGGTGATGGCCTAGGATGCAATGGATGACCTTGGCATCCTCAGTGTCTGAAAAAGCTGTAAGTGCTCCACAGCACCTGCTTCCACAGCCTGAGGTGATAAGATGTTGATGAAGGCTGAGGATAAGTCTGAAGTCTTTAACATTAATTTTGTTTGTTTTCTTTTCCAAAAGGGATTTTCTTTAGACTAGAGATCATAAAGTCATAATATAGAGCTGAAAGTGATCTCAGGGCCTATCCAGTCCAACAGTCCCATTTTGTAGCTGAAGAAACAGGCCCAGGATAGGTACATGTCTTGCCCACTGTCACACAAGTAGTAAGAATCAAAAGTGGAGTTTAAACCCAGGTTCTCTGATTCCAAAACCAGTGTTTCTTCCACTATACAAGAAGAGAAGAAAAATGGCTAATAAGGGGTGGAGCCCCCAGATATGGAAACAGATGGTCTGATAATAACATGAAAAGACCCCAGATATGGAAACAGATGGTCAGATAATAACATGAAAATATCTCCACCCTTAGCACACATGGCATGGGGCACATAAAAAGCACTTAATAAATGTTTGTTGATTATAAATTGACTTGAGAAGATTTAGAGGGGATATGATCAAAATCTTCAAATACTTGAAGGGTTCTCATGTGAAAGGTCCTAGAAAATAAGATCAGAAGCAGTGGGCAAAGTTGCAAAGAGGTATATTTAAGCTTTATGTAAGGAAAAACTTCCTAACAATTTGAACTTTCCAAAAAAAGGATTGAACTGCCTTCTCCTTCAAGAAAAAATTGGATGGCCATTTTGGGGGTATGTCTATAGAATATCTTTTTCAGGTACAGGTTGTACTAGATGCCGTTCAACTCTAAAGCCCTGTGATTGGCACAGAACAAGGCAAAATATTATGCTAGATACAGAGTTCAAATCCATCAGCAGATACTTATTAGCTATGTAAACCTGAGCAAGCTATTTAACTTCTTAGAGTCTATTTCCTAATATAATAGGAACAAGTCATTCCCTTAATAAACATTTATTTTTGTTTTTGTTTTTTGCTTTTTGGAAGGGGGGAAGGTAGGGCAATTGGGGTTAAGTGACTTGCCCAAGGTCATGCAGCTAGTTTTATATTAAGTGTCTGAGGCAGGATTTGAACTCAGGTCCTCCTGATTCCAGGGCCAGTGCTCTATTCACTATGCCACCTAGCTGTCCCCCAAAAACATTTATTTAGTGCTTCCTATGGGCTTGTCACTATGCTAGGCATGATACATTCCTTACTTCACAAGGTGATTGTTAGGAAGGTACTGTTCAAATCTTAATGTGCTATGCAAATTTATTGATTAAATGAAATAATATGTGTAAATACTTTTGCAAACCTTAAAGAGCTATGTAAATGCTAACTATTATTATTCAATTATCCTGAAAAATTTTCCCTCCATTTTACTTTTAGACTTTTTTATGAATTTATCTATTCCTTTTTGTTGTTGTTGCCTTCCTGCCCTCTCCTTTCTCAACCTCTTGCAGGTGAGCCTTGTTCCCTTTTTTGTTGTTTGGTCATTTTAGGCATATCTGACCTATTTGGTCATTCATGACCCTAGCACTCAGCTGAACCTATACTCTCTTCTTAATCACCAAATCCAGTGAGCCTGGATAAAAATATTGTGCCACCATTTGCCAGGTTTCCCATGTTCATATAACCTTGGGATTATGGTTGAAAGCCCTGTCTTCACCTCTCACATCCACTCAGTTACCAGATCCTGTCACTTCCATCTCTTTAACATTTCTCACATTCATCCTTTTGTCTCTATTCCCAATGCAAACACCAGAATTTAGACCCTGGTTACTACCTGGTTGGCCTATTATGATAGCTTTTTTGTAGGTATTCATTATACTCTCTTCCTTCCTCCAGTTCATGATTCCTACCACTGCCAGAATAATTTCTTTTATGTATGTCACTTCTCTGTCCAAAAGTCTTCAGTGATTCATCACTTCTTGCAATGCTTCTGATCTTCCATATTTCATATGCCCCGCCCCCACCTCCCTGCTTTAGAACTCCCCAATGCTGAGTACCTTTACCTCTTCCCTTTCAGTTCCCATTTTGGTGTTATCTTCCCTCCCTTAGAATGTAATCTTCTTGAAGACAGGGATGGTATTTTTGCTCATATTTTTATCCCCAGTGCTTAGTATAGTTCCTGGGCATGTAGTAAGTGCTTAATAAATTTTTTCTTGTCTTAATTTGCCTTGCCCTTTCCTGTCTTGCCTTGTCTCCTAAGTAAAGTTGAAACTCTTTTGCCACTTTTTAAGGCCTTTTGGACAGAAGACAGAAGAAATCCATTTCAGACAAACTGGGTCACTCTGTCTCTGTGGAACACATGTTCTTATGCTCCACTTTCTTTGATCAGGCTGTTCTCTATGCCTAGAATGCTCTTTTTCTCTATCTTCGTCTATAGAATTCCTTCCTAACCTTTAAAACCAGCTCTAAATGAAGCCTACCCTGAACCTCCCCTCTTTTTATAACATTTTCCATGCACTTGACAAAACACTTTGTTTTATAATATTTTAATGCTCTTATATAATATTTTGTGTTACAGTTGCATTGCTGCCTTATTCCCCTACTAGATTATAAGTGACTTGAGGGCAGGACTATGCCTTAACTAAAATGTATTTCTCTTAGCTCCTAGCACATTATTTTACACATAATGTTTAATGAATATTTGTTGGTTTAATTTAATTATATTACATCCCATGTTTGACCACCTGGTGTCAAGAAGGACCTACTTCCGAAAAGAATTATATACAACCACAGTCCTCCAGTAGAACGTAAGCTTCTTGAGGCCAGGAGCTGTTTCATTGTTGTTCTTGAATCCCGACATCTAGCACAGGGCTATGTACATAAGCTTATGAATCTGGAGCTGGGAGGGACCTCAGAGGTGGTTTAATCTAATCCCCTTTTTATAAGTGAGGAAATAGGCCCAAGGAAGCTTACATAATTTTCCCAAGTTCGCACAGGTAGTGTTAGAAGTGGGATTTAGGTCTATATCCTCTGACTCTAGAGGTAGTGGATTTTTCACTGTACTACACTGCTTTTGGTAGATCACAAAGCAAACAGGTTATATTGAAACATAGTTAACAAAATATTTTTAAAAACTTATGGGAAAATTATTTCAAGAATTTTTTTATTTTTATTTTTATTTTTAAGCAACAATGTAATCACAAGCCAATGAAAGAGCCAAAAGGCCAGAAGACCATGAGAATTCTGCCTTTGGCACAGTGCAGTGAATTGGGCAGTACCTTGGTCTGCTTTGGTGGGAGGAAGACCTCCCATAGCACTGCTTTGGAGTCCCTCTGTTTCCACTGTATCCCTGCTCATTAAAATGGGGGATCTCCACAGAACTAAAGGTTAGTTAACACAGGAAACACACTCAGTATTGGTACAACAAATACCTTCCTTTTCCTGGCTGTGAAAGAAGAGCACTCACAGAAAGTCATGCTAAGCCAGAGTGCTGGCTCTTCCCGTTCGGATGCTAATAAGTCCTGTACTTTAAAGCCTCCGACCTAAAAAGGATACTGATTCAAGAGAATTTCTTTTGGTCATTTTAAAGAGAGCAAGACCAGAAGTGTTCTATTTCCTTGTGCAATTAGGTAAATACAACAGGAGAAAAATGAATCATTTTGAGTTTCTAACTTTAATAAAGAGACAGAGCACTACATAACAACTTCTCAGGAAGGACCTGAATCCAGACCTTAAGGTAGAGAAAATTCTCACATCAGAGACTGAAGTTTTATTCTTATGCCAAATTTGTACAGAACCTAAGCTTGTATTTTTGTACAACTAGGACAAGGTTCACAAAACATACCTTAAGTAAAAGCACACTTTGGGCGAGTTTTACAAAATTTGAACCAGGACAAGTAGCATGAGGAACATCCTCAGATCAAAATTTTAAGACATTAAATTAGGAGTATCAAGAGAAGACAGGACACTCTACCTTCCCTCCCCCAGATGCAGAAATCATAAGGAGGCTGCTGTGAGAGGTGAGGCGAACTTACAGAGTGTGAGGCAGTGGGAAGGGAGAAAGCCTGATTAGACTTGCCAACCAAGTACTAAGCTTAGCTTCTGGAGTATATATGCCAATACCGCCTTTAAAATTGGCAACCTAGGCCAAAGCCCCAGTCACTCTGTTCTAGTTATAGCTCTAGAGTTCATCTGACACTTACCTTTTTCCTGATGACTTGGTTGACTACAATTAGTATGTAGAAGTCTTCATAGTAGAAGTCGAAGGTATTACCACAGAAATTCTTCTAACTCAGATTCTAATAGACATTGTTTCATATCCAATCCATCACCCTAGAAACTTGAAATGAAATAAAACTCAAATTTTTGTGAACCAAATGAACTAAAAAACAAATTTTTGTGAACCAAAACTTGGAACAAATTACCCTAGTTAACCAAACCCAAATGCTTTAAAAAAAACGCGTTGAACGAATGTTGCTGTTTAAAAAAAAAACTTGTAAATATCTGGTAAACTAATTGGAACCAGAAAAATGCTAGACATTCATACAACATATATTCAGATAAATAATACTGAGCTTCTAGAATAGTTTCTAAAACTATTGAATTCTGGATCATTGAAAGTAATCTACGAACTGGACCAAATCAGTGTTCCATTCAGTTCATGTCTCTGACAAAAATATAACAGCAACATAAAAAGCTTTTGTCACTTGATTTAACCTATAATACAATTATTAGTTCTCTTCCTCAATATTAGTATCATAAACTAATTCCACAGCATTTGTCTATATGATTAAATTAGATTATCTTTGTGCACATTTTTTGCTCCAGTGACTTTCCGTCTCTTACTTTTACTTTTCATGGACCTCATTGTTGTTCAGAGGACATATCTTTGAAAAATGCAATTAATCAAGTCAGTATCTATTTATTGAAAGTATACTATGTTCCCAGCACTGTTGAAGTCATTAGATATTAGTCCAAAATGACTAATATATTTTATAATTTTTTAAATAAAAAAATAATGTAAGGCAAGGTTACTTTACTTAAACATGTAAAAACTATTCTTAGCTCATAGGAATACAAAAACAGCAGGTAGCCCGCAGACAAAGTTTGCTCACCCCAGATCACAACCAGATATACATTATTTTTTGATGATCTGTTTTTTTTAAAAAATTTCCACGTAACCAAACTTCATTCTTACTATATATACATTAAGAGCTAACCTTTTTTGTTTTTGAGAGCATTCACACTAATAAACTGTCATATACAATATAATTTAGTTTATTTGTCTAATCTCAAAAAGTTTTTAAAACTCACAACCCACAAAAATTCTTTGTAAGTTGAACCTTTTCTACCATTGGAGAGTTGTCTGCATGTGTCAGAGCCATCCCTTCCCTTTTCTTAGTCACCGTTACGTTTTAGAGCTCCTCACATCAATGAGCTACAAAACGCATACGCATGTATCTACAGAAGGTACATTCTAGTACTCCAAAAGACCTGTAACATAAAGGAAATAAATAGGGAAGCAGGCTTATATTAAATTGCCCCCAGGTTCTAATTTCCTTTAGGTTCCTACTTATGTTTCTAAGGCCTTTTTCCTGGACATGAGTCTTTGCTTATGTTCAATATGAAAAAAAATATGAACACAGGAGCAAAAATGTGTGCTACAATCTATACAGCTCTAAAACAGACCCATATTGAAAGCATTACTAAGAAAACAATGGCAAGAAAGCATTTGGAACATTTTGACAACAATGTGCAACCTTGGTATTTTGTGGAGGATGGTATTATGTCTTGAATATAAAGTGCTAAGTGAGTGACAACATTTAGCCTTGAGTGAGCCCCTAAAAGGTATCAAGGAACCAAAGGGGCAAACTGACCAATATTGCCACAAGATTGCCACTCTTTCAAGTCACAGTAAGACAGAGTAAGACGAACTTACTGAATATTTCAAGAATATCCCCTTTTGTCATTGTTTTTGAGATACGAACTCAATGAAACTTTCAAGGAAACTTCACTGATTCCATGTTTCATGGATTTGGGCACTCTCTCCAGTGCTGAGGATTGCAACCCATTTTTACCTGGTAAAACCTCTACCACTTATTTCTGCCTTGACCAAAGTCACTTGGGTGCTTTGGAACAAGTTTCCTTTCTGGACCTCAGTTTCTTCATCTGTAAAAGGAAAGGACTATAGTCAGTCAGCAAGCATTTATTGAACATTTAATTTATATTAGGAACTGTGCTATGTGATGGGGTTGTAAAGAAAGGCAAAAATTTGATCCCTGAAGAACTCATATTTCTAATCAGAGAGACAATATGCAAATGACTACATACATACATATATACATATATGTTTTATACATACATATATATAAAATGTAAGTGGAAGGTAGTAGAGGGAAGTCACTAGAAGTGGAAAGAACTGGGAAAGGCCTCCTACCACAGAAGGTGGGATTTCAAATGGGTTTTGATAGAAGCCAGGGATACTTAGCTATTGGGATGTGGAGAGGATTCCAGAAATGGAGGACAGCCAGTGGAAAGGCATGGGTCTGGAGATGGAGATGGAGATGAAGATGAGGAACAGAAAGTAGGACAGTGTCATTAGATCATAGAGTATGTGAAGGGGTAAAGATTAAGCAGATTGGAAAGATAGGAAGAGGCCAGGTGGTGAAGGACTTTAAATGCCAAACAAAGGATTTTGCATTTAATCCTGGAGGTTATAGGAAGCCACTGGAGTTTATTGAGTAGGGGGCAGTGGGGCCATGGTCAGACCTGAGGTTTGGGAAAATCACTTTGATGGCTGAGAGGAAGATGGTCAGGGAGAGCAACCAGAAAACAATTATTGCAGTAGTAGAGGGATGCAGCCTGCCCTAGGTGACTTCTGTAATCCCTTTGATCTCTCAATTTATGACCTATAATTCTATGGCCTCATCCTATTCAATTCTTATTCCATGTCCTCCCATATATCTTCTTTTTAAAAATTAATATTTACTCATTTATTTTTAGTTTTCAACATTCATTTCCACAAGATTTTGAGTTACAAATTTTCTCCCCATCTCTCCTCTATCCCCACCCCAAGATAGCAAACTTACTGAATACCCCTTCCCCCAATATACTCTCTCTTATATCCTCCCCATTCTCCCCAAAACTTTCTAGGAGTGCAAGATGGATTTCTATACCCCAGTGCCTATGTATCTTATTTCCCAGTTGTATGTAAAAAACAATTTTTTTTAACATTTGTTTTTTAAAACTTTGATTTCCAGATTCTTTCCCTTCTTCCCTCCTCACCCACCCCCACTGGGAAGACAAGCAATTCAATATATGTCACACATGTATGGTAACACAAATTTCCCTCCATCCTATCCTGCCCCCTACTTTTTATTTATTCTAATTTGACCCTATCCCTATTCAAAAGTGATTGCTTCTAACTACCTTCTCCCCCAATCTGCCCTCCCTTCTGTCATCCCACCTCTTATCCCCTTCCTCCCTACTTTCCTGTAGGGTAAGATACCCAATTGAGTGTATGTTATTCCCTCCTTAAGCCAAATTCAGTGAGAGTAAGGTTGAACTATTCCATTTCACCTTCTTGTTCTTCCCCTCCATTGCACAGTTTTCTCTTGCCTCTTTTATATGAGATAATTTACCCTGTTCTATCTCTCCCTTTCTCCTTCTTCCATTATATTCCTCTCTTACCTCTTGATTTTTTTAATATCATCCCTTCACATTCAACTCATCTTGTGCCCTCTGTCTATGTATACACACATATACACACACATATATACATATAGACACATATATCCACCTATATATACATATATGTATACATGTCTACATGTATATTTGCTTCAACTATCCTCATACTGAGAAAAGTCTCATGAGTTACAATTATTGCTTTTTCTATGTGGGAATGTAAATAGTTCAACTTTAATAAGTTCCTTATGATTTCTTTTTCCTATTTACCTTTTCATGCTTCTCTTGCTTCTTGTATTTGAAAGTCAAATTTTCTGTTCAGCTCTGGTTTTTTCATCAAGAATGCTTGAAAGTTCTCTATTTCATTGAATGACCATATTTTCCCCTGAAACATTATGCTCAGTTTTGCTGGGTAGGTGATTCTTGGTTTTATTCCTAGCTCCTTTGACCTCAGGAATATCATATTCCAAGCCCTTTAATCCCTTAACGTAGAACAGTGGTTCTCAATCTTCCTAATGCCATGACC
>CM053596.1:150336305-150389212 GCA_028646575.1 Pseudocheirus occidentalis
GTACAGTTATACACAGAGGGCATAGTATCAATTGAATAGGAAGGGATAATATTTAAAGGTGAAATTGAGAGGTGAGAGTGGAATATAATGAGAGGAGATGGGGAGAGACAGAATGGGGTAAATTATCTCATAAAGAAGAGGCAAGGGATAACTGTTACAATGGAAGGGAAGAACAGGAAGGCTAAAGGGAATGGGTCAACCTTATTCTCATTGAATTTGGCTTAGGGAGGGAATGACATACACACCAAATGGGGTATCTTGCCCTACAGGAGAGTAGGGGGGAAGGGGATGAGAGGCAGGGATGGAGGAGGGGAAGGCAGGTTGGGGGAGAGAGTAGTTAGAAGCACACACTTCTGAAAAGAGACATGTTCAAAGTAGAGAATAGAACAAGTGCGGGGGACAGAATAGGATGGAGGGAAATACAGTAAGTCTTTCACAATATATCAGCTATGGAAATGTTTTATATAACTACACATGCACAACCTATATTGAATTGCTTATCTTCTCAGTAAGGGTGGGTGATGAAGGAGGAAGGGAAAGAATCTGGAATTCAAAGTTTAAAATCAAATGTTTAAAAAAATTATCATTATTTTTTCACATGCAACTGGGAGATAAGGCACTGGGATATTAAGATCCATCTTGCCCTACCAGAAACTTGGAGGAGGTATGGGGGAATATATAGGAGACAGCAGATTGGGGGAAGGGGTACACAGTGAGATCGCTGTTTTTGGATGGTAGGTAGGGGAAAGACAGGGAGAAAATTTGTAACTCAAAATCTTGTAGAAATGAATTATGTAAACTAAAAATAAACATAAAATTTAATTTAGAAAAATAAACAGGGGTGGCTAGGTGGCACAGTGAATAGAGCACCAGCCCTGGAGTCAGGAGGACTTGAGTTCAAATCCGGCCTCAGACACTTGACACATTTCCTAGCCATGTGACTTTGGGCAAATCACTTAACCCCAATTGTCCTCCAAAAGCAAATAAAAATAAACAAATAAACAATTTTTAAAGGTGCAAAAAAAAATAGGTAAAGAAGTCATCCTACCAAATTCCATCTGTGACACAAATATGGTCTTAATTCCTAAACCAGGAATAATCAAAACAGAAAGCTCAATGAATATTGATGCAAAAATTTAAAATAAGATACTAGCAAGGAGATGACAATAATATATCAAAAGATCATACACTATGACAAGGCTGAATTTATACCAAGAATTCAGGGCTGGCTCAATATTAAGAAAACTATAAGCATAATTGACCAAATTAATAACAAAAAATGACAAAAGTCATTTTATCATTTCAGTAGATGCAAAAAAAGCCCTTTTTGCCAAAATACAAATATACATTGCTGTTAAAAAAAACAAGACAAAACAAAAAAACTAGCAACTAGAGATCATAGGAATAAATGAAGCTTTCTTTAAAATGATAAGTAGTGGGGCAGTTAATGGCACAGTGGATAGAATACTGGCCCTGGAGTCAGGAAGATCTGAGTTCAAATCTGACCTCAGATGCTTACTAGCTGTTTGACCCTGGGAAAGTCACTTAACCCTGATTGCTTCTCCCTCTACCTCCTCCCCCCCAAAAAAGAAAGTAATAAGTAGTATCTATCTAAACCAAGAATAAGCATTATCTCTAATGGGACCAAGTTAGAGGATTTTCCATAAGGTCAGGGGTGAAACAAGAATTCCCATTATTACCATTACTAAACTGGACTAAAAAAAATTAGCTATAGATATGACAAGAAAAAGAAATTGAAGAAATAAACATAGGCAAAAAAAGCCCTATTATTTAGCACAGGTCTGGGACGTAGTAGGTACTTAATAAATGTTTATTGATTTATTTTTCCAAATAATATGATGCTTTACTTAGAAAACCCTAGAAAGTCCATTAAAAGACTATTTGAAACAATTAACAACTTCAGCAACATAGCAGGATATACAATAACCCCCCATTCATTAGCATTTCTATATATTACCAACAAAATCTAACAGAAAGAGATAGAAAGAGAAATTCAATTTAAAATAATTACAGACAAAATAGAATATTTACCAAGACACACACAGGGACCCAGTGATACTTTTATTAGACCTGTACTCCAAAAGAGCAGTTCTTAATCTTTTTGTGTCCTGAATCCCTTTGGCAAATTAGCAAAGTCTATGGACCCCTTTTCAGAATCACATTTTAAATGCATGAAATAAAATACATAGGATTACAAAGAAACCAAATATATTAAAATAAAGAAATAATTCCCCCCCATACAAGTTCATAGACCCTGTGAAATACATTCCAGATTAAAAATCCCTACCCCAAAGCGATCAAAGAAAGAGGAAGGGGGCTACATAGCCAAATATAACAGAAATGGAAACTAAAGGTGTGCCCATCAATTAAAGAATGAAAAACAAATAATACTATGAAAATGCAATGGAACATTATTGTACCATAAGAAATGATGGAAAGGATGGGTTCAGGAAAGTCTGGGAAGACTTGTGGGAACTAATACAAAGGAAAGTAAATGGAACGGGGAGGGGAAAAAAAGTTATATAATAATATTACTATAAAAACAATCTTCAATTGTTTAAGAATTCTGATCAATGCGTTGACCAGCCTTGATTCCAGAGGACTGAAGATGGTCTATATAGGCAGCCCACCTCCAGAGAGGCAATGTATTCAAGAGGCAGAATGAAACATGCATTTTTAGACATGACCAATGTGGGAATTTGTCTTGATTGACTATGTATATTTGTTTCAAGTTTCTGTTTTTCTTTTTTCCTTTTAAATTGGGGGAAAGAATGAGAGGAAATAAATACCTATTCACTGAAAAATAAAATGAATGTTTAAAAGCTTAACCTCCCTGCTCCCCAAAAGATAGAAATGGAGATAACTTTCCTTGTCCACCAGTCAATCCTTTGTCATCTCTGGAAAGTGAAGATGCGTTCATAATTCACATTCGAGATAGGATTCTACTTGTACAGAATGTGAAATCTAGAAAGCCATGGGGGTAGGGAATGGCTACCACATAAACACCCCAATCTAGATGTTAACTTAGATGATCAGAAGACCCCTTCTGTCTCCAGCAAATTGCAGTGTCCTTTAAGAGATCTAATTTAGACAAGTGTCTTGTGTATTGTTTATTCTTCTTTTCCCCCTTCTCATGTGGGGAACAACTCATTGTATTTGTAAATGAGTTATCAATCCCTACCAATGAGGAGAATCGTATCCATCAAATGGATTTTGAGCCAAGGATGCCTGTATGTCAATAATCACTCATTTGAAGAATCCCTTGCTGCTAAGTATAGAACTTGAAATGGTTAAGAAAAAAAATTGTCTTATAATTTTTAAACTCTTAAAACTTGTACAATAGCCATAATTCAAATGGCTGTAATAAAAGCCCCTAACTAAGATCGGGAACTGGACAGACCTGAGACAGGAGATTGTAGCAGCAGCCTAGGTGTGAGGCAATAATTGCCTGAACCAATCAGTAGCAGAACTGGAAAAAGAAGGGACAGATGCAACAGATATTGTAAAGGGAGTACTAACAGAACTAACTTGACAGCTTGCGGGTGAGTTGGTTGCTCTAGAAGTCAAAGTTTAGGCTGAATTGCTCTTTTAGTTATTTTGGTTGTTTTGCTTGGAGGGCTGAGAGAATGGTGGTTCCATTAACTGGAATAGGAGAGAGAGCTGTTGTGGATAGGGTAGAAATGAACAATTCAATTTTTCAAAACCTTAATCTGAGCAGAAAGCCAGAATTTCAAATACAGTAGCAAGCCCAGAAAGGATAGTTGGAGCCTTAACTCTGAAGGAAAACTCGTAGAAAAAGAGGATTAACGGCAGAACGTTGGAGAATACCCAGAGTTAGCTGACCTGAAGAAGGTCATGTCATAGAAACAAAAGATTAAATTCCAAACAGCAGTGTCCATTGGTGACCTGGCAACATTTTCCCCCTCCTGTTCTGTAATAAAGTGAATACGGATGTTGGGGAAAGTCTGGAACTTTACTTGTCTTCTCCTTTGCACCGCCCCCCCCCTTTTTTTGAGTGTACTGAAGATTTGATTTCATTCAAATCAAGAAATTAAGATGGAACCACAGATATACGAGTAGCTGCTGGCAGCTATTATCCCAAGGAGTCAGCCTTTGAAACCGAGTTGTTGTTTCCTCAGGAAATTCTTCCCCCAGACGTTCTCTTCTGGAGAATCTGTATCATTTTAACTCCTATCCCACCAGGGATTCCTACAGTGCCCAGAAAGCTCTTGTTTTCTTGCAGAGGCGCTGACAATTTCAAGGGTCAGTAGAATTTTAAAGAACCCATTTGGGGGTTGATCTCTACTATAAGAGCTCTTCATTCACTCAGAACAGAGAAAAGAGCAGCCAAGTCTGCTTTTTGAAATTGACCAAGCCAACCGCAGGCTGCGTTTTGTGGTTTTTTTGCTTATTTGTTCCCTGTCCTGTCTCACTCACTCCCACTCCCACCCCCACCCCCACCTCGAAGTTCTTGTTCAGACTAGGGAAGCTGCACCGCGGTTCCTCAGATGTTATTTATCTTTTCCTGCAAGAGACTTGTGACAGTGCGGAGTGCTGTGTATCCTGTGCGATTGTTTATCACCCAGCTCCTGCTCTCCCCTCCTCTCCGGCACTCCACGTACCCACACTAGGGACTACGTGAGGGAGATAAAGGGCGGGGGAGGTGACTGGGGGGAGGGGGGGGGGGGCTTTGGCGTGAACCCGCGTCCTCTGAAGACTTAAGTTTCGTGTGCCTTGGCGGGCAGGCGAGCGAGCTGACCCGGGCGGGCCCAGGTGAAATGTGACTCAGAGCATCCAGCCCAGCCCAACGCTGCGTCCAGGCGGAGGAGCCCCCCACCCCGCTCTTCGGAAATAACCTCGGAGCGTGACGAGCTCAGCTCAGCTCAGCTCCCCCCTTGGGGTTGGGGGAAGGGGAAAGGGAGACGCCTAGCCGCCCCCCGACCCTTGTGCCCGGCGCCACGACTGCAGGGCGCGTCCCAGGAGCGACGCGCGGAGCGCTCCCTCCGCCCGTGTCAGCAGCGGGTCAGGCTCGCGGGGCCAGGGCGCTCTCGAGGGAACCTCTTGGAATCACCTTCCCCCGGCGGCCGTAGGGATTGCCCGAGCATTAAGTCTTATGGAACCAGCACCGACCTGTCAAACTACCAGGCGCTGCCGGTTGTTCATATTACTTGGGTGACTAATTGTAAATGAATCCGCAATTTGGATTAGTTGATTGTAAAAAATCTTGATTTATCTTGGGTTTTTAAAAACTGCAAAGTTTGGAAAGGGAGGGTCTTATTTGGAGCAGTCAAGGGTGGAGAGAATGGGTTGAGTGGGCTTAGGTTGGATAAGGAAGGGGCCAGGCAGAGGTGACATCCCTGGTTTACTGGGGCTCCGGCTACCCCTTTCTTAGCCCACCCCCATATCTCACACACTCTTTTTGGGGAAAGATCAAAAGCTCACGGCGGCCGCACAAGTCTGTTTTCTCAGGCGTCCTTCCCCCATCACCTCATTGTTAGCTGGACAATGGGCTCCTGTGTCAGTCTTGTTGGCACCAGTTTTGTACAATACAGGAAACAGCATTTCCTTTCGGCGCTGGAAAATTAACTTGGATCGTGCTTTTCCCTTTTTTTATTGAGAATCCGCACACACCCCGGGAAACCCAAACTCCCGGGGAAAGGAAGGCGCGGTGGCAGGAGTAGCAGCCTCTCAAGGGCATCCTTTCCCCCGTTGGGGCTGGCCTCTTCCCGCTCTACCTTACATCGCCTCCTGGAAACTATTCCTGAAATTAAACCATGAGTTATCTCGAGGTGTCTAACTCAGACTTTTCCATCCCTTGGGAGAATCCATCACCACATAGTTTCGAGTATAAAGAAGTGGCGGAAAAGATCATAGGCTCATGGATCTGGAAATAAAGGGGCCTTACAGATAAATCTAGTTAAATACCTTCTTTCTACAGATTAAGAGGCAAGCCCACAATGGTGCATAGACCTTGTTTGCAGAACCATAGCATATCCCTCAGCAAAGTTAAACAGTATTAGAGATAGAAACCAGAAACCAGCTGGGCTCCCAAATAGAGCATAAAACAACAGCTTTTTAAGGAGCCTCTAAAAGGGTCTTTTCTCAATGGACAACATCCTACAAAGAGGAAACATTTTAAAATACTTGGTGAATCTAAGGGCGGCTAGATGGAGCACCCGCCCTGGAGTCAGAAGGACCTGAGTTCAAATGTGGCCTCAGACACAACACAAAACTAGCTGTGTCACCTTGGGCAAGTCACTTAACCCCAATTGCCCTACCTTCTCCCCTCCAAAAAGCAAAAAAAAAAAAAAGAAGAAAAAGCCAACCCCCACCCAAACAACAAAAATGCTTGTTGAATTGAACAAAAGGGAATAGAAGAGAATAACTAATACCCTTCCCTTCCTCCTCCAATCTAATTTAAGTGGGGCAATTGATATATTCAAAATATTAGAACCAGAAGGGACCTTAAAGACATTCCCCCTTATTTTGGAGGAAGAGGAGATTTAATTCAATAGAGAAATGGCTGCCTTGGAGGTGACGAAGGATGTGGGTTCAAATCCGGCCTCACACTTTGGCAGGTCCCCTTAGTTGTGGGGGCTTCAATTTCTACATTTGTAAATAACTGGATTGGACTAAATGGTCTCTAAGGCCCCTTCTGCCTCTAGCTCTATGATCCTATGTGACCTTATCCCAGATTGATGAGAAAAATATCTACTTGGGCTCTGTATGTATCAAAGTCTTCTGCACAGTAGAAAGCAGTGTTTCATCCCTTGTATTTTTGTTCTGCACCGTAGTCAGTCCACTGTAGCCCCACCACATATGGAAGATGCAATAGGTCAAAAGACATTATATTTCATTATAACCTTAACTTTAATGTCAGCACATACTACACATATTGGTCTAGATTTCAAACAAATTATTGCACCTGCCAAGAATCTCTACTAAAATCTTATTTCCATGCCCCGGAGACCCTGCATTTTCCAAAGTCAGGTCAAAGGAGCTTGTAAGCTCTGAGAGTCCATAAACCTGAAAGGTTTTGAGTTGGGCCCTGGGGATGAACTGTATGTCTGTCACCTGAAGTTCAGCCTAGTTAACCCTAGGAAGGCTCAACAGCAGGTTAACTGCAGGGTAATGAATTTCTCAGCCATGGCAACTCTTAAATTACAGAAAGATCATGATTCATGTCAGGGTAGTGAGTACCTATACCAATTAAATTACAGATCTTTAGAGAAAATGCACCATCCTCCAAGCATCTAGGCAGTGGGGGAGAAGAGATGGGACTTTGACTTTGCAAAATTTCATCTACTGTCAGACTCAGTTGAAGGCTTGGTTACTTTTGCTCAGCTCCTTTTTTTCTTATTTATTTTATTCTTTTTTTTTTTTACAAGTAATGGCTTGCTGAGCAGGGGAGGGAAGAGATGTATTCAGAATTAAAGGTGATATAATGTCAAAATATACTGATAAAAAGAATTTTTAAAAGAAATTACAAATCGGGGTGGGGAGGTGGTGCAGGGAATAGAGCACCTGCCCTGGAGTCAGGAAGACCTGAGTTCAAATATGGCCTCAGACACTTAACACAAAAAACAGCTGTGTGACCTTGGGCAAGTCACTTAACCACAACTGCCCTCCAAAAAAAAAGAAATTACAAATCAATTAAGTGAATTACAGTTAGAGTTGGGTTTGTTGTAGTTTTTTGGTGGAGAGGGTTTGGGGTTTTTTGGGGGTCCAGACTGAGATTTCATCAGCGTATGGAATTCCTAGTGTGAAAATACCTCTATCATTGCAAATAAGCAACTGGTCTGAAATTAATAGTATTAAAGAGTTACTTGGGGCATTGAATGGTTAAGTGACTTGCCCATGGTCACAAAACTAATTTGTGTCAGAGATAGAACTTAAAGACCGGTCTGAATACCAGATTAGCTCTTTATATATCATGGGATGGTGTCTCTCAAGATTAACTATACAGAAATGCCTGGAAAAAGTTACATTTACCAACAATATCCCTTTTGCCTCTTACCTGTCTCCATTGTAGTACAATGGGGAAAGTAACAAATTTGGTTTTAAAGGGCCCCAATTCAAATCCCATACCATTTACTACCTCATGACTTTCTGGCAAATCACTTAACCTGTTGTTCAGTTTCTTCATCTGTGAAAGGAGGGACTGCAATATATGGTCTCTTTCATGTTTCTATAATCTCCATCTCGTTTAATCATCCATCCATTTATTTGAGAGCCAGGGTGGTACAGTAGAAAGAGAATTGAGATTGAAATCATACATGTGATCAGGATGTTGCACCTTGTAGAGCTCCTTTGCTATTCCTCCCCAACCTGGTTGGAGTAAATTCAGAAAGTCTACACTACCCCCTCCCACAACTATTTAAAAATTGAGTTGGAAGTCAATAGCTACTTTGCCAAAAAGACATCGTTAAATAGAATAGGGAGAAAAAAGAAAGACAATGTTATCCTCTGTTTTCTTCAATAGAAATGGCTGTTTCTGTCCAGCGGTTCAGAATCCTGAAGGCAGAATCTGTCCAAATTTTCTGTTGGCATTTTCACCTCTCTCTACTGCTGCCAACATGAGCACATTGTTTCCCACAATCTCCTCACAAAAGGATTAACCAGAATTTACACTAAACCAATCTGGGGCTTATTTCACTCCTCAGCTGCTTTGATAACCTTTCCCTAGGAGAACTCCATAGCATTCTCCTTTCACCTCAGGAGTTTCATCTTCTCTGGCAACTGATGAATTTGTAATACTTGGATTTCAACTAGTCTTTGTGCTGACCATACATGGTAATTTAATTCTTGGAAGCTGCCACATGTGTATCTTACATTAAAAAAGAAATAAGCTTCTAGGAGCTTTTTAGTGGGTAGGGGTAGTCTTTTTATCTTTTAAACATCTAAATGAATTAAATCTGGATAGGTTTGTAGTTTCATGGTCTGCAAAAAACCAGTGGATTAGAAAGCAGGAATTATAATAAAATTTGAAAATTACTGTGAGGCTTACTGCCTGTATGCAGTTTGGCTCTGGAGGGTTCAAGAACTCAAATATTGTTAATCAGGCTGCTTATCTCCTAAGCAAAATGTTGGTGGTTTGGGCAGGATAATACCAAGTAGACAGGAATGACTATGATACAGCCTTGTTTGAAAACCAAGATTTTCTCAGCAGCAAGATTAACTGAGTCGATTCAGCAAATGCTATTCTGGGCAAGAAGTGTCAAGTTGTGTCCAACTTTTCGTGACCCTGTTTGAGGTTTTCTTGGCAGAGAGGCTGAAATAGTTGCCATTTCTTTTTTCATTTTTACAGGTAAGGCAAATAGGGTTAAATGACTTATCTAAGGTCACACCTCTAGTAAGTATCTGAGGACAGATTTGAACTCACGAAGATTAGTATTCCCGATTCCAAGCTCAGTACTCTATACACTACACCACTTAGCCACCTACTTGCTCTAGGCAAGAAACCATGATTCAAAAATAAAAATCATATGCCTTACCTTCAAGAGGCTTGAAGATATATGTACACAAATAATCATTATATAATAAAAGACACGATGAGGGTAAAGAAGAAATGCTGACAAAGTGCTCTAGGAAATCTGCCTAAATGGCCTTGAGGCTAGAAAGACAGGTTCAAATTCACTCCTATAACATGGTCAAGTTTATTTATTTTTTTTAGTTCATTTTTTAAGCTTCTTTTTTTAGACTTCATTTGGCTTGGACCCTTATCCAGAAACCTGGAACCATCTTTCAGAGAACCCTGGAATAACAGAATCTCAGAGCTTAGAAGGGCATTCACAGGCTAACTATTTCTATCTTTATCTGAACAAGAACTCCCTTTATAAACTTGGAAGCAAATGTCCATAAGGAAGACTTTTTTTTGGAGGTGGGAAGGGAGGGCAATTGGGGATAAGTGACTTTCTCAAGGTCACATGGTTAGCTCATTACATTTTTGTATAGTTCCCTAATTAGTAAATTTTTCCTTACATCAAGTCCATATGTACGTCTTTGCATCTTTCATTCATTGCTCCTAATTTTGCCTTCGTTGATTAAGTGGAATAAACTGATTCTACCCCACCCAAATCCTTTTCTATTGAGGACTATCCTTCAATCACCTAGGTTTCCAAATGGAAAGTCACCCATGACTCTTTCTCTCCCTTACTTCCTATTTTTTGTCAGTTGCCAAATGTTGATTTTAGGGACACAGTCTTTTTTGCATCCATTCTCTTCTTTCCACTAACACATTCCCTCCCCTAGTTTGGTCTCATCATCTCTTGCACAGACTATTGCAATGCCTTCCTAAAAGATCACCCTATTTTCAGTCTTCTTTCTCTAAAATATTATTCATACAGGTAACAAGTGAATGGCCCATGTCACTCCCCTATCCAAATATCATATTGTTTCTAGAATAAAATACGAACTCATCTCGCTACGTAAAGCAGAGGAACTGGCTCCTACCTACACTTCTAGTCTTATTTTACATCATATTCCTTCATGTATTCTCTGTTCCAAACAATTTGGCCTGTGACCTCTTCCCTGTACATGACAATATGTCTCTTGTCTCTGTATTTTTGTGTAGGTAGACACCCTTATTTGGAATTCCTTCCCTTCTCCTTTCTGCCTCACAGAACCCCAAGTTCCTATACAAGACCTTTTCTGATACCTCCCAATTGTTTGTTATCACTCCCCTTTACTTTGTAAATTTGTACACAAATTAATTGTGTAATTCATATGTATTTTGCATGATTTATCCGTCTATATGTAAACCACCACACCCCCATGTCACTGGCAGGTCCCCCATTTAATAAGTAGCTATTGAAATGAAGTAAATTGAACTAAAGTATAATTGTTCTTGAGCCCTTACAGTATATGCTCGTGAGACTCCTATCCCACTAAGTCTTTCTGTACTAAAACCCTTAGTTTCTTTGGGAGGCAATGTAGTTTAGTGGATAAAGTGCTGGACATAGAGGCTAGAAAACTTAGGTTCAAATCCCACTTCAAACTCTTCCCATCTGTGTAACCATTGGCAAATCACTTAAATTCTCTGGGCCTCAGTTTCCTCATGTGTAAAATAAGGAGTTGGACTGTGACTTCGGAGGTACCTTTCAAATTCTAAATCGATGATCCTATTATTTTCAACTGATCATTGTAGGGCAGTTATCTCTAAAAAATATCTTTTTTCCTCTTCACATCTTTGCTGGCACCAGTTCCTCTCTTGCAAGCCTTTTAATCAATGTACAAAAGGACAGTTTTGTTAGGTGCTACTACACATAATAAAAATCCTTAAAAAGGTCTAGGAAATCTCAAGTTCAAAAGATGTAAGAATGAGTTCATTGCAAAGGGGACCAATAATCTTGGCACCAAGAGCTTTCGTATACTGGGAACCACCAAAGAAAACTCTCCACAGTCTTACCTGAAGGGTTCCCATGAGTCCATTGACTGCCATTGTCCCCCTGTGTTGCCCAAGATGTATCTGCCCACCGATGATATTCTCAACAGCCATCCTTTTATGCTCTGCCATTCTCTGTTTCAAAATGATCCATTTCCCATTGTTGCTTCACAGTTATCTCACTGTGGCTGTGGTTCTCAGACAAGTGCTTCTTAAAAACAACTTAAGCAGGAAATTAGCCAGACTTCAGCTTCTGTATCTCTCCCACAAAAAGTCATCCCTCATTTGCTTATATTCCTTCAGTGCTAGCAAATGAAAGGTCTCAGCTTTTGACCCCACAATTAGGCTACTGGATTAGGGGGTCCTATCATGTCACTCTTAACATAGTGGGTTTTTCTAACCCTGCTTGGAAGAAGGTGGGGTGCCTTCCCAGGGAATCGTGTATTCCACATCTTTCAGGGCATGTATAGATGCCCTGCTTAGTTGATTCTCAGTTAGTTTCCATGATACACAAACAATGTTATGAAAATTAAGCACATGGAAACAAAGATCCCCAGAATTCTCCATAGGTTCAAAGTAAAGTAAAACCAAGAAGGAAAAAAAAATTACTTTTTCAATGGGCATGAGTAAAGGGAGGATGACTAACTGGATTGAAAGTAGAAGTCTACAAATTGAGTACAAAAGAAGGACATCTAAGAAGTGAATCTATATTATTTTTTCATTGGTCTGGAAATATGAATTTACCTTAACATGTATAATGTGGAATATATGCATATGTATATATTTATATATGTGTGTATATGTACATATATGTATGTGTGTTTGTGTGTATATACATATATAGACAGAAAGAGAGACAAAGAGACAGAGACAGAAGAGGGGAGAAGAGATTACAAAATGTATGAACTCTTAAAATTGCAAAAAATGACCTGTGACTTTCAGAATACTCTGGTTTTGCCTCAGATATTTCTACCTTTTCTTCTGAATGTGTCATCCTAAATGTCATCCCTTGAGTTTTGTCATGAAAAAAAATATTTCACAGCTTTTGACACTATAGTAGTATTTTGTCAAAAGACCTTAAGGGAAATTGAAAAATATCAGGATTGGATTGTCTCAATTCCAAAAAGGCAACAAAGGTGATAGACAAGCCCTCAAAGGAATAAAATGGAAAAACTACAAGATGAACTTTTTAACCAACAACAAAATCATTTTTGAGTTCTTTTCCATTAAGATCTTTATAGTCTATTACTATAATCTCTTACTATTTGTTGTTATCTTTGTTATTACTAATAATTTATGATTTATGCATGTACCTTCCCCATTTTGCTACATTCGTGTTATTCTCCTGTGTCCCTGGAGGACACCATCTCAAAAGCACCAAAATGGTACTTTTATAGCCATTAAATTATGCAAAATACAGCAGGAATATTGCAAACCCAATACATTCCTGCCTTTATAAGTAATCTATAAATATATGTTGTTGTAAAAGAAAATAAATCTTTGTTGCTACTTGCACACAAAGTAAGCCTCTTTGATTTTTTTTTAGAACTTGACCCCAGAAATTCAAAGTGACCCATGAGGGCATTAGAGATTGTCATCTAAATTCTTGTTCCCTCTGCAGAACTATAAAGCTGAGCAGATCTCACCTCATATTATCCTGAATTCACAAATCTCTTTACTTTTATACTACAGTAGGGTGTAAGCTACTTAAGGCAAGGACTATTTTCCATTTCTGTTTTTTATCTCCAGTGACTAGAACAATAGTGGGACACAGTAGCATTTTAATAAAGGTTTGTTGAACTGAACTGAACATAATAGTATAGAAAGAATCACAGTATAAGAGAGAACAGTGGTATAATCACTTCCTTCCTGCCAGGCATTCTTGGTTGTTGTTCAGTCATTTCAGTCGCCTCCAACTCTTTGTGACACCATTTTGGGTTTTCTGGGCAAAGATACTGGAGTGGTTTGCCATTTTTTTTTTCTCCAGCTCATTTTACAGATGAGGAAACTGAGATAAACAGGGTTAAGTGACTTGCACAGAGTCACATATCTAGGAAGTATCTGAGGCCAGGTGTTCCACATTTATTAAAATGTTGCCTAAATCAGTGTCATTTGTTTTTTGCAGGGTTTTTTGCTGCCTCTGAACACTGTGAATTCATTTTGGGTTTTCATTCTACTAAAATTTCTAACCTTCACCCTGTCACCTAGCTGCATTTCTCACATTGTGTCCTTTTTCAATCCCAAGTGCAGAATTTCACATTGCTTTCTATTAAACTGGGCCTCATTTGGTTTTGGTCTATTATTCTTATTTCTTGAAATCTTTTTGAATTCTGATTGTATCCTGCAACCTTTCAGTTATGCCTGTCCATCTCAGTCAACTGAAAATGTGATGTGCGTCACCCAAGTCATTGATATAAAAGTTGAACAGAACACAAATGGAACTGGATAGAATAAGCAGAGCCCTCTACCAATTTAGGCCTGAGGGGCTTTAATTAAAAAACAAAATAAAACAGAACTTCACCTCAAGACATTCCTTAGAGAAGGAGGAGGTTCCCTTGAAAATACATTGGAGTAGCTAGACCTGGAGATATAAACATATAGTGACCAGAGCTGCTTAACAATCACATTTACCAACTCTTCCCATTGAATTCAATTCAGCAAGCAATTATTGAGTACCTATTATGTACCAAGGGCAGCTGGGTAGTACAATGGCTAGAACACTGGGCCTGGAGTCAGGAAGACTGAGCTCAAATCTGGCCTCAGAAACTTACTAGCCATGTGAACCTGGAAAAATCACTAAATCCTGCTTGCCTCTATTTCTTCCTCTATTAAAAAAAATGAACTTGGCATCTTTGCCAAGAAAACCCAAAATGGGATCAGGAAGAGTCAGACAAAACTGACCACCACCACCAAGTACATGCCAGGTACTATGCTGGCGTTGGGGTTAAAAAAGAAAAACAATCCCTAAGATTTGGGCTTGGTGACTTAAATTCATGAAGGACTCTCAGCATTTCTTTACTTATTTGGAGTTGTCAGCTCCCTAATGATCATTTTTGTTCTCCATCCTTTTAAATTCTGACAGGTGAAAAAACAGAATATGAATTGAGTAGCTCTCTCCCCTCTCAGCTATTAGCATTCCATCTCTGTTGGGAAATGACTCTTCTTAAAGCCTCCTTCTTTTGCCACATAGCTTTTAAAATCCTTTTTGTTGTCCTCACCTATTTACTGTCTGTTTGTACTCTTTAACATTATTATTACAACACTGTGGCAGGATTTCAGGTTCATCCTCCATTAACTGGAATCATTCCATCTTCAGTTGTTGTGGAGTTGTTTCAGAAAGTTGTTCCACTCTTCATGATCCCATTTGAGGTTTTTTGGCAAAGATACTGGAGTGGTTTGTAATTTCCTTTTTTAGTTCATTGTATAGATGAGGTTAAGTGACTTACCCAAGAACACACAGCTAGTAAGTGTCTAAGACTGTATTGGAATTTATAAGGATGAGT
Organism: Pseudocheirus occidentalis; assembly: GCA_028646575.1. Taxonomy (NCBI): domain Eukaryota; kingdom Metazoa; phylum Chordata; class Mammalia; order Diprotodontia; family Pseudocheiridae; genus Pseudocheirus; species Pseudocheirus occidentalis. The sequence continues at coordinate 150,351,213 of CM053596.1, forward strand.
CTTCCTGATTCCAACCCCAGTGGATCCATCCACTGCACCACCTTGTCTTTTAAAAACTTATGCTGGTTAATGAATTAGTTCCTTGTGCAGCCACACTGGAACCTTTGTCTTTTCCTCCATATAAGAATACTTTGTGTCATCAGAATTCATTCTTCAAATCCCCTCCTAGACTGATTCTTTTTCCTATTTTAATACTATTTTAATTATTAATTATACTAATTAATTTAGTACTATTTTAATTCATGAGATCCTGTTCTAGCCTTTCCCTGAACCTTTTAAGAATCTGCTTTCCCCAAATCTAGATTGTATGACGAGTTGTGCCCAGACTTTTCTTTCCTTCTCTATCACAAATTCTAAGATTGAGTGATCATTTTCTCGATGCTCTAGCCGTTTCTTTTTCAGCAACCAATGACTTCTTGTCAGTCAGAATTAGGTCCAGAATAGAATTTCCCCTTGTCATTTCCCCAACCCTCTTGAAGTTCAGCCAAAGTTATATTACCTGCTCTGTTTTTGGCAGAGTGACAGCTGCAGCAGACGTCCAGATAATTGAAGTACCCCGTCATACTTCTCTCAGGCTTGTGATCTGTTTCTTCTTCATTAATTTTCTCTCATTTTGGTGTTATGTAGTAGACTTTGCTGATGATATTGCTTATTTTTGTACCCCAATTGACTTACGTGAATGTTTTCTACCAAACTTCTCTTAGGTTCCTGGATTTCTAAATATAAGTATATCATCTTAGAGTATAATTCTGTCCTCCTTCACTTCTCTACATGGACTACTCAAGGCCTTTTATTCATCCCATTCCTTTTTAAAGAAAGTATATCCTTTCAGTCCCATCACACCAAACCTCAATTCTTACTCTAGGATATCTAATTACATGTTAACCAAAATGTGTGCATTGGTGTAGAGTGATTGACCACTTTCTTTCTTGGATTTGCTCTTTTGTGAATGTCTAGGTATCTCTACTATTATTTTCTTTCCAACAGCATTACTACTCTCTATAGCTTAGTGGGTTCATAACTGACAAGATCCGAAGAGTAGTGATCATTACCAATCTGTAGGGAAGTATCTAGAGTAGCTAAGTGGTGTTGTGGACAGAGTGCTGCACTTGAAGACAGGAAGACTCATCTTCCTGAGTTCAAATCTGACCTCATGAACCTGTGTGACTGTGGGCAAGTCGCTTAACCTATATGCCCTCATTTCCCCATGTAAAATAAACTAGAAAAAGAAATGACAAACTTCCTGCTGAGAAAACTGCAGATAGACATGACAGAAAAATAATAATTTTTAAAAAGGAAATATTTGGGGCAGCGAGATGGTGCAGTGAATAGAGCACCGGCCCTGGAGTCAGGAGGTCCCGAGTTCAACTCCAGCCTCAGACACTTAACACAAAACCTAGCCCTGTGACCTAGCGGCAAGTCATTTAACCCCAATTGCCCTCCAAAGAGCAAAAAAAAGAAAAAAGAAAAAAAAAGAAAAACAGAGAAATATTTGGAAGAATGCTAAAGGGATCTCCTTCAGGAATAAATTGTTAGAGGCATTGGCATATATCTAGAGATATTTGTTCTATGACGTTGAGCTCAAAAGAATATTCCTAATGTCTTTTACTGATCTGTTGTAGATTGATCATCCACAGATTTACTTAAATTCTCTTCAAATTTATTTATCAAGCAACCCACAATTATTTATAAATATTGCCAGACAATACAGTTGTACATATATATATATGCACATATATGTGCATTCATATATGTGTATAAATGTATGTATGTGTATGTGCATGTGTGCACCCTGAACTTGGTCTACTCTTAAAGTGGAAACTAACAATATAGGCTTAGGAAATGTTAACTAGAACATAACTACTATTTTTTGTCACAGCAACATGCTTAGGGTATAAGTAATAGGAATGATTGTTCCCCCCCCCAACCAAGTATTTAATAATTGTTGGAATTTTTGGCTTCTGAAGAAGCACACACACACAAGCACACACATACACACACAAGCACACAAAGACACACACTCCCACGCACATACACGCACACTCTTGTTGCTTTAGGGCAATAGTGCTACCAGGAGATGGCAGGAAGGAAGGGTAGAAGGAGAAGGTAGCTTAGACAGTTGATGCTGAAGAAAATCCTCCGTATGTATGTAGTCAGTTCATAAACATCAAGATAAATGATGAGACTGTCAATTCCCCAGACTGGAGGGCAGCACATGAAGGACAGGGCACTGAGTATAGAGTCAGGAAGGCCTGAGTTCAAATTCAGCCTCCAACACTTACTAGCTGTGTGACCCCGGGCAACTTACTTAGTCCTTTTGCCTCAAGTTCGTCATCTGTAAAATGTGCTAGAAAAAGAAATCACTCCAGTATTTTTGCCAAGAAAACCCCAAGAGTCAGACACAAATGAAAAATAACTGAACAACCACAACCACAACCAAAAGCCACAATCACAACATGCAGAATTAGGGTCTGTGCCAGCAAGATTACAACCATATCAAGGCTTGTTTTTCTCCAAGTTTTGTAATAGGTTTCCCCACATAAACTGCTCAGATTGCCATTTAGGAGCACCTTTCCTTCAAGTTTATTTTTGATGTTTATTCTAACATAGTTTCACCCTATATAAAAGGGAAAGAAGCATAGTGTGAACCAACAGAGGCCCCACAACCCCCTAGGAGTAGTCCTATGTTTTGATTATTAAAAAAAACAAATAAAGCAAACTACTACACTTTAACCCCCATGTCACAAAGTCTTAATTAAAAGGAAAGAGGGAGAGACAGAGAGAGACAGAGACAGAGACAGAGAGACAGACAAACACAGAGAGAGATCTTATTCAAGAAATCCATACCCTTTGGGATTATATGGATAGTTATGATTTGGGGTTGGAGTTTTTTTTTTGGGGGGGGGGGGGTTCAGACTACAGTACTTTTCTTTTTTTGTCCAGACTAGAACACTTATCTTTTTACTGTCTTTCATTATTTGGAAGTTGCTTCAAACCCTTGCTTATTGTATTTATCTTCATTGAATCTTTCCTACATTCTTAGCTCATTGTTAAGGTTGGTGACCAGAAAAATATTTTTCTAGATACGAACATATTATAATTTTATGCAAGCATAAGACTACTATATGTGCTTTCTGTTTCATATCCAATACCTTTCCTGACAGAGTCCAGCTTGTTTTCTTTAAGCTAATTATTGCAACTCTTTTTTTCCCCCCCAGAGAATCCATTTTTCACCTCTTTAATCATTTAAGTCCTTCTTCTCTGGACTCTCTCCAATTATTCCATATCTCTTTAAAATGTGGAGAACAAAGCTGGCTACAACACTCAGACTGTCACTAATGAGGCTTTCAAATGTCAAGGCTAGTGAAATTCATCAATCATGAGCAGAAGAATGGTGTAGAGAAAGGAGCACCAGTGCTAGGAGTCAAGGAACCATGTTCCCAGTTAAGGTTCATTACCTATGTGTATGACCTTGAGCAAGTTAAGTCACCTCTCTTCTTCCTTTGTAAAAGGGGGGGACTAGACAGCATTCTGATGTCCCTTAAATCCACTCTAGCTCTGTGATTCTAAGTGGTGAAGGCACTCTAGGTGGGGGTAGGGAAGAATATTATATGAGAAAAGGTTTGTGTGAAAGCAGGAAGGAGCTGCCCACATTTTGGGGATGATAAGTAGACCGGACTGGCTGGAGTATAGTTTGTGATCATGATTAATGAGAAAAAAGGTTAATAAAGGTAGATTGTGCCAAATTGTCAAGGGCCTTAAATGCCAGGCAATTTTCTCCAGTTTGATAAGAATATTTCATGAGGGGCAGCTAGGTGGCACAATGAATAGAGCACTGGCCCTGGAGTCAGGAGGACCTGAGTTCAAATCCAGCCTCAGACACCTAAGGCAAAAAACTAGCTGTGTCACCTAGGGCAAATCACTTAACCCCAATTGCCCTACCTTCCCCCTTCAAAAAAGCAAAAAAAAAAAATAATAATGCATAGAATATAATAAAACAAATCACTGAAATTCAACTGAGTTTTATATATAGAGTCAGTCAATAAACATTAAAGCACTTACTATGTGCCAGGTACTCTCTGTCATTCTCATCATAGAAGAAAATCTAAAGTATCGTTCTGGGTCTACTGTTTGCTCTGGATAATTCAGTTTGCTTTTCTAGCCCTCAGTTTCTTCATCTGTAAAATAAAGATGCTATTTTGGATGATTCCTAAAGTCCCTTTAAAATTCTGTCATGTTATGACTAAATTATCTAGAAGATTCCTTCTACAGCTAAAATCATATGATACTATAATTCTATGACTAAATAATCTCAAGGATCTCTTCTGATATTAAAAACTCCATAATCATCATCATTGGGGCATTAGATGATGCAAATTGTTGTCCTTTAGAATATTGGCAGATATTTAAATGAATGACTTTCCCATTCATCTCTATCTTAAAAGATGGGAATTTCAAAAAATCTTTTCTAGTCTTCAGGACATTTATTTCCATCACATGTCTTTTCATTGCTTTTTCTTTGGGTTTATTTGTAATTTAGATTCTTTCTAAATTATGGCATTACACAATTTACAACAATGCTGGGAGAATACCATTATTAAAGAGAAAAGTATTAGGGTTTTTTTTAATAGAAATGAGTAGTTTAGGGTTGTTGAAAACACTACATAATTTTCACTACATTCATTTCCAGAAATGAATCTAATTTCATCCTACTATTTCACTAGAGACAGTCTAGTCATAGGTATCTTTAATCTAGGATCTACAAAATATTTTTTAATTGTGATAACTGCATTTCAATATGTTTGAATTGCTTTATAACCCCATGTATTTTATTTTATGTATTTAAAAGTATTATTCTACAAAAGGATTGATATGCTTCATCAAAGTGCCGATGGGGTCAGTGACCCAAAAAGGGATTAAAAACACATGGAAAGCAGTTTTTGGTTGGCATTTATTGAATGACTTTCACACAATGACCCACATTTGATTCAGACTAAAATTTTGTACTTTTTTTCCTCAGAAACAATCTGAACTCTTAAAAGGCTAGGCAAAAGGTTTGAGAGCATGGCTGATTACTACTAAACTAAATTCTCTTTTAGTGGGTTGGGTTGGTTTGAGGGGAAAATTATTTAAAACATTTGCTGCATTTGTTTACTAGGCTAAGTATAAATATGGGTTAAGGCAAGAATCTTGACCTGATTACTGCATATTTACATTATCTAACCTCAACTGGGCACTTACGGAAATCCTTTTATTCATCTCTTGTTGACCACCTATCACTCATTTCCTCCCCCAGTGGCTGTTCCAAAGTCACTCAGAGCTGTTCTTCTTTCCTCAGGCCCTCAAACTCCATCCCCAAGGCCTTCTGTATCAGCAGATGACCTCTCAGATTATCTGAGACTGAGATCATTGTACAGGAGCTCCCTCATCTCTCAACTCATCTAAAAACAATTGTCTTCTTCCACCCTTTCCTTCTTTGCCCCATCTCAGAGAATGAATGATGTGCCCCTCCACATTGCCAAGGATAACCTCTCCATTTGCTCAATATTTCATCCCCCCCATGTCCTGTGGGACATAAAAATATACTTTTTTTCTAATTTTCAACCCCTTCCCCCTTACTGGTTCCATTGCCCCCCCATCCCCTTTAGTTTGTTTAACAAATAGTTAGTTTTGGGAGCACAATTCTTAGTAAATGTTGAATTGAATGACTCAATAACAGTATTTGACTCTGAATTTACTAGTTGGGATTATTTAGTTGAATTAAATGACTCAATAATAACAATATTTGACTCTGAATTTACTAGTTGAATTATCTAGTTGAGAGGATGAGTAAGTATTATACCTTTTTCTCATTCAAGTCCATCATGAATATAACATAAACAAGTGAAAAACTCATTGGATTTGGTAGCAGAGGACCTGGGTTCCAGTTTCAACTCTGTACCTGTGGTGATGTCGTGTCTGACACTGTGACCTCATTTGGCAGTTTTCTTGGCAAAGATACTGTAATGGTTTGTCATTTCCTTCTCCAGCCTATTTTACACACTAAGAAACTGAGGCAAACAGTAACTTTCCCAGAGTCGTACAGCTCATAAGTGTCTGAGGCTGGATTTGAATTCAGGTCCTTCTGACTCTTTGCCTACCACTTCACTAACTAGCTGCCCCAACTATCTGTGCGCCCTTGATCAAATGAACTGTTCTCTCTGTGTTTCTGTTTCCTTATTTATAAGATAAGGGAGTTAGAGTACATTACTTTTTAGGTCTATCTCAGATCTTAGCCAATGATGATCCATGTATGAAAGAGGTGTTAGCAATACTTTGATACTTTATATCTAACTTGCAATGAAATCACTAAATCAAATTTTATAGTAGCTATTACCAATTTTAGTTCATGTAAGAATACTGCCACTTACTCAAGTGCCTTGATATAGATAAATTGTGCTATTCATGACTAAAGATCTGCTTTCGGTGCAGTGGGGGAAAAATGGATGTGGAATCAAAGGATTTGGGTTCTAATCCTGGCTCTGTTCTTTAATTCCTGGGTTATCTTGGATACATCATATAACTTCTCTGTGTAGCAGTTTCTTCATCTGTTAAAAATACAAAAGTTGGAGTAGGTCATCTCTGAGGCCTCTTCAAGTTCTAAACCTATCACCTTTCCAAATGTTTACACAATTGTGAAATTTATATAGATACATAACGTAAGAGAATACATGGATGTCTGAGTCTCAACAAGGATTTGAAACTGTTCCTTTGTACATTTAAATCGTATGTAAGGGTTTCCAAAAGGGAGTACTTTTACTAATGTCTTAGATCAATTTATCAAACCTGATAGTTAATCCAACTGGCAAACATTTGAGTTGGCTTTCCAAATAACCTAAAAGAAGATTCATTTTTGGCAGGAGATTAGAGAGCTTTTTCTCCCTTGGTTCAATAGTAAAATGATATTACAAATCTGTAATAAATTATTGATGAGTTGTGGGATACACACATGAGTATATAAAATATATGTAAGGAGAAATGACCAAGAGACATTTTGAGGAGACAAAAGTAGAAGGAAGGGAAAAGAGCGAAGAGAAAGGATAGCTCTTAAAAGAGTGGAAAGAAACAGAAAATCAGCCAGAAGACCATCCCTCACTTCCTCTCCACTCCTTTCTCTCTGTTCCCCCACAAGCTACCTGGAAGGCCTGAGCACACACCAGGGAGCCCTATGTAGGTAAGTAGATTTCTCTGAAACATTTAGATTTCATGGGTGGTAATTTCTAAGTCTTGTTCCTGTGACAACTTTCTTGGTGACTTTGTCTTAGTGATTTTGTACCAGTCTTTTGGGGGCAATGCAGCTGTGTCCAGGAGGCAGAGATTTGCTGCTTTATTAGAACCATTATATTCTCATTTATCATAGTCCTCCTTATCTAGCTAACTCTAATGAGGCTTTTGTTTATTTATTTATTTAACTAGAGTATTTCCATAAGGTTTGGAGAAACAAGTGTTCAAAATGCTTTCTGTTTTGGGGATCAAAGATGCAAAATTTGCGAGGATTTTGGAATTGGTGTCATTGTAAAAGACCTGATGTCTTAAACTTCATTTGACCCATGAATTCCAACAGAATTTAGTTATAAAAATAACAAAGGAACTCATCTTGCAAGTAACGACCTAGGAGAATCTGTCCTTAATCAAGGCATTTGATAAAGATCAAGCCACTTATTTCTCACAGGTGTCTGTAGACAGCCCTTTACTTTTTACAAAGATTAGGGCATTTTGGCTTTTTAAAGTAGTGTTGCTGGGTTCAGTACATCTTTGTGGACTGGAGGAGACCCAGATGCTAAGCTGTCTTCCTGGACAGAGGCGACTCACGAAGAAGGTGCCCCAGCCGCTGCAATTTAGCATGTTGGTCTTTTCCTAAAAGGTTGTCCAATCCCAGCCAAAGCACTGGCAACCAGTTCTCGATCCCGGTTCCAAACCTACAAAGCACGTCACCGTGCAACAGTAGATGATACTAAAGAATAACCTTAATTTGGTCGGAGTGGCAAAGATTGTGGGAGTAGGGTGGAGGGTGAGTGGGAAGAAGACCAATTCTTTCAATTAAAGTGTGCCAATATCCAACCTTTGTGAGGTTAGATTTGAGAGGGAAGGTGGAAGGAGCTTTGCAGTCACTGCTGGGAAGCTGAAGGCAGTTTGGATTTTCCTAACACAGAAAGAGGAAGGAGGGAGAAATAAAGAATGATGAAGGGGGTCCGAAGAAACCAAGTTTGAATCTGGCTTCATCTTTGCCATCTCCTCTTTGCCATCTCCTCTTTGCAGCTTCTGTCAGGTCAAGGCTCTTAGCAAGTTGGAGGTAGAAGGAGGTTGTATGAAATCTCCTGTTCCGGGTGTGACCAAACTGGACGGGACGGGATGGGATGAGAAGGGTATAAAGGGCGGGGGAAGGAAAGACCTGTGCGCTGGCTCCTTCGGCTGGATGAGCGTTGGGAGCGCAGCCACCGACTGCCCAACCTTCCTCCTTCTCCCCTCTTCTGTCCTCTAGTCTGCTTTCCTCTCCTGGACCTCAGCTAGCTGCAGAAAGGCCGGGAAGTGGGTGAGTCGCTGCAGGTCCCAAGAGAAAGAAAGGGGTGGGTGGGGGGGTGTCCTGGAGGCGGATAAAAGGGGGTGGGGGACCCCTTGACGTCACGGGAAGGAGGTGCCCAAGGGAGGAGGAAGATCGGATGGGGGAAAGGTTATAAATCGCCCCCGCCCGCTGCTCGGCTCGGAATTGATGTCCGCAGGAGGCTAAAAGGAGCGCACCCCGCGGACACTCCCTCTTTTCCTCCTTGGCAGCGGTGGAGGCAGCAGCAGCGGCGGCGGCGGCAGCAGCAGCAGCAGCAGCAAAGACTGCCGCGGCGGTGGTGGCAGAGGAGAGCAGCACGCGTCCGAGAGACGCCGCAGAGGGCTCCCGGGGCACTCACCAGCCGACTGGAGGCAAGCGCGAGTTTGAGGATTAAGAATTGAATGGTTACCCTTTTCCTGGGCCCGAGCAGCTACGCTGCCTAGAGCGACAGAGAAACTTTGAGGACCGAGAACCGAAGGCACTGGTGGAGTTGAGCCGGAGCGCAAGGGGGCCCATCCGGCTTTATTTATTGGCTCCTCTGGGAAAAGAAGGAACAGACACCTAGCCACCTCGCCGTGTCCCTTACCATGTTCCACTGGCTGGTTACCGGGGCCGCGCTCTCCGTCCTACTGGGCTGTCTGCTTCTCACAGGTAGGAGTTCGCAGCTGGCCGCCGTCTGCGTGCCAGGGGCAGTAGTGGCAGAGGGAATGGAGGATGGAGAAGGGAGGGTAAACGGAGAACAGAGGAAGAAGAGCTGAAATGAGGAAGAGTAATGGGGTTCTAACTCGCTTCCAAGGGAAGATCGAAAGGTGAGGTTGCAGGGATATACTGAGGCGGCAGGTGTGGACTTTTGAGAGGCCGGGAGTAGAGAGCAGGCACGCAGGCAGGCAGGCAGACTGGGCAGTGACGCAGGGGACGCCTTCTCTGTCTCAAAACTACTGAACTTGCCCGTTGGTCTTCACTTCTATCGAGCTGGGGGTTAGTGCGAGTCGTGAATCAAGGGTGGTTGGCTCTGGGGAGCTCCAGCTCTCAAAAGCTGAGTACTCACTCAATCTCAGTGGTCCGTCTCCCACCAGTCCAGATTCCGGAGACCCTGTTCCGCCTCCCTCTGTTCTCCACCTGGTTTTTCTCAGCCCCAAGGGGAGCACAGCGGCGTGGCGTCCAAACCAGGGATAGCGAGCTCACTCCGGGCTTAGGCTTGGGGCTGCACATACTACTGGGTTATGGGTTATCTCTGGATTTAGCAGGGCTAATCCAGAAATTCTCTTGGAAGTTGGAACACAGGGAAGGAAGGAACTAAACCCGCTTAATTTTCCAGACTGGGAAAATAAGTGTCCGGAGGAGACCCAAATATTTTTCCAGAGTATACAACATTCCCCAAGACCCCACACATAGAATTGGATCAGAGAAAGCAGAAGGTCTCCGTGGTGTTTGTTAACAGAGCCTGACTGACCCCAGAAACTTTTACCGAAACTTAGTCACGTCATCTATGAAGAGCGGCTAAGTTTGTCTTTGGAGACAGACCCCAGAGATTGGAGACCTCAGCCCGTTATCTTGGCTTAAGCGAACTGGCCAGTTCTTCCCCAACTACTGTTAAAGAGAGTCACTCAATTCTAATCCTAGTCAGAAACGAAAAGTTCCTTGCAGACTTGGTTACTTACTCTTCAGTATTACAGCCCCGGACTCAGATTTTTCGCTGAAGTGGGCAATATACACTTGCTTTAATATTTCAGAGATCCACAGTTTCACTGGTATGGGTATTCCCCATACCGATACAGAGTGGAACCCAGCAATACTTTAGCAAACTGTATTCATAAATTGCCGTGGCCAAAGGGAAAAATAAAATTATCACTTGGTAGACAAGCTACTGTTGATGACATTCTCCAAACTTAAGTAGGTTGGTCCTTGGAGGACAGTCGGTCCCCATCTATGCTCAGTCTTCCCCAGCCTGGATGAATTTACATTCCAGCACTTATATTCTGCCGGCATAGCCGTCAAGAATCCCAGGGTCATCTCTCATAGTGTCTTTTTAGGCAAGAGGAGAAGTAGGATTTTAGTGGCAGAAGGAATGAATAGAATTCAGGAAGTGGACAAATACCTTCTTAGAAATTAGATGGACAAGTTCGTCATTGAAATCAAATGCGTCTCCAAAATTAGTTCTTCTAAGGGAATTAAAGAAGTTAGGTGGTTAGACAACTTGGAGGTTAAGAATATAAAGGAGGTTTAATGCAATGAATGAAAAGTCCCAGACTCTCAAGAAAGGTCGAGACACGTTTTGTGTTATTTGTGTTTTACTTCTCCCTTTCCAACATCTAAATGGTGAAGGGATTCTGTGACTTCTTGTGGAAGGTAAGGGTCCCACCTCTAAGTGACTCCTTTGCTTGTCAAGAAGAAATGGTAAAAGTCAATATGAGACTTCATAGGAGGGATGTTAAAGTAGCAATATAGAGAGGGGAAATGTTAATTAATTTTAGACCCAGCTAGAAGGCAGTAACAGTTGAATATTCTCCGCAGGAAGACCAATTAGACTGTCAGATCTGAGTAGCAAGTAATAAGTCCAATTAGACTGCTTAAACTATTAAACTTGGAGTCAGGACTGGTTTGTTAGGTCCAGGAGTGCCATAAAGGTTGGGGAAATCCCCAAAATAACTGTAGTAAATTGAACATTCTGTTTTCTGCTGCTAGCTACATTTTTTTTCCAAAAAATTGTCTGTTAAATGGACATAAAGTCCTATTTGTACTCATTAATTGATCACTTAGAAGGAATTGATCTTTGTAATTTGTCTAGATGTTGTGCAGCATCCCCTTTTAAATTCCTCTAGTTTTACTTTAGGTGACCAGAAATATTGCATCCTTTTCATGTCTTTAAAAATATATATTCGGTGAGAAGAATTTGGAACAAAAAGTTGTCATGGTGAAGGAATAGGTTATTTATTACTTTAAAAACTTGCCAGCTACCCTCTGGTCATCATACCTGGTACAATATGCTCTGAAGTTTTCCTAGTTGACTTTGCATCTTGTGGTGCAATTTATTAGCCTTGATTTCTCATTATCTTTTTCTAACACCCTGGAAAATAACACAAATTTTAAAAGAATACCTCTAATAAAAGAATAGAAAACCTCAAAAATCTGAGTACATTGCAACCTTGTACACAAACAAATCTTTTTCAATGGTGTAGGTTTTTTCTTTTAAAAAGAACTGGAAATTTTCTTTCTTTATTTCCATTAGCTAAAGGTTTATTTCCTAACTTTTCAGATATTATACCTGGAAAAGAAGGAAGTATTTCATTTTTATTTTCAAGTTAACCTTTAATCATTTTTAAGAAGAAAGGTCCTTGAGATGTTTATAGATTTAAGGCTATAAGTATTTAGTTGATATTGGATGTCAGATACTAGCATTGAGAACTAGGTGAAACCAATGTGGGAAATGATAATGAACATTCAAGTAAATTAAATGCTAGATTAAGATGAACTGTTATTTCCAAATTGAAAAATAACTAAATTTTAAGGTTGGCATAATTTTTGCTCTGTTTTGTATGTTAAACGTCCTTTGTTCTCCCTTATATACTAATGGCAGTAAAAAGGAGATTCCAAAAGTTTGAGTTGAACTCCAAAAGCTACACACAACAGAGTGTAGCAGTTGAGTATCTTGTAACCTACGTTCTTTACAGGTGTTTCATAAAGGCATCTCTCCTATAAGTTGATTTGTGCTTTGATTAATGCATTTTACAATGCCATTAATCCATTCCCCAAAAGGAAAGCCCTTAGAAATGTATTTAAATGCCTTCTTCTTATTAATTGCACATTTGAGATCTATATTTCCTAGACTTGGGTCTATGATATTAATCTATAAGTGATGCTTAAACTGCCTTGTCGCATAGAATGTGGGCAGATCTTACTCTGTACTTCACATTTGTGATGGGTTCGAATAATTGCCATGCAAAAGTTACTGAAACACTTGGTTATAAATTATAATATTAAATAATAGCTGTCAAGTTTCTGCTCTAAGAAAAGTTGTATTTTCTTAAGTATATAGACTTATTCTCTGTCTGTCTCTCTGTATATACTTCAACTTTGGAAAGGAGGAGGGAGTGGAATATCATAAAAGTTCACATATTTTATCTCAAAATAACTTTCTAGTTAGAGTTTCTTTGGGTGGGGGGGGGGGCTGAGCCTCCAATGCCAAGTTTAGCCTACATTGTATGGCTTATCTTATTTTTAAAAAGAGAGTGCTTTGTTCTACCTTACAGTAGTAAGGAAACTGTCAAGACATGACTTCATTTACTTTGGGGACCCCATTATAAGTATTGAAAATGACATGTTGGAAAAAAATGCTTTTTAAATGGTCTAAGAAAAGGCTAACTCAATGTCATCAAGGAAAAGTATTCTAAACTACTGTTACTTTGGTTTGGTAGTAATGTTTAGGTGGTTAAGTGATTATTATATGTTAGGGGTTTGTATATAGGCATTTTATATTTGAAAAAATAAAATTTTGATCCTAAGATTTACTATTGTCTATGACAAAGTAAGTTATTCCCATTAATATCCTTGTTTTATGGAATGAGGATAGAGATGGATAGAAAATTACTAAGTCACAGGATTCAAAATGTAATTCAATAACATTAATTTTAAAACCGTGTTATTTGAATACTACTTACAATGGTGATTTTTCAGTGTATTTGTCACTAGGAGAAGATCAACTGAGATTCAATCAGATTCTTAATTTCAATTTACAAAAAAGATGTTCATGACTATTGGATAACTGTTTTTTGGATACTCAGTATGGTTTAGATGCTTCAAAGGACAGAATAATCTATTCAGTGGTTATAATGTTTTGGAGAAGGCTGTGTGGGAAGGACAACATATCATGCCTGCTGCTTTCCAGAACAATTGTTCACTCCTGACACTCTCGGGTGGCTTGGAAACTGCAAGCTGCTGATGATTAAATTACTGGATTTTATGCCAGGCTGAGAGAGTGAAAGGAAATAAGAGGGATAGGGGTAATTGAGGAAGGACTTGAAAGGAAGGGCTCTGGCTCAGCTTGTAGGACTGCAGTGGGGTTTCATTAAGGAAATGGTTCCATTGAGTCTGCTAGAGATAGTGGGTTAGATTTCCTGCATCACAACTGGGAGCAGGAAGAGGGGATACAGCAAGACTGCCTGGGGCTTTCCCACTGGGTTTAGGAAACCTGACAATCTAAAGGACATTTCTTCTCACAGAGCCAACTCCTCTTTTGCCACAGTGGATGCAAAAGTTCCCTCATAGATCTGGGCATTTTTCTTCTGGGAAAATAAGCAGTAGGTATTCCTAGCTTGTAGTTGCTTAACAACACATGGAAAAGTATGGCTAGGAGATAAACATTTTCAGGGCAAAACATCTTTAGGGCATTTATAGTGGAAAGAACATTGGATTCTAAGATAGGAAAACTGGATTCAAATTCCAGGTTTCCTCCTTTAATCACTCTGTGCCTCAATTTCCTGATGCATAAAATGAGAGAGGACAGAAGAGGTCTGAATTAGATGGTCTTTAGATTTCCTTCCAGCTCTAAAAATATAATCCTTTTGAATAGTTTTGGCTGTCATAAGATAATACTCTGATTATCACAGAAGAAATTATTGTTCCTAGCTTCCAAGGGCCAAAATATAAGATGAGTCCTCACTTAAGATTAGTTTTTGATGCCTTCATTGCTACTGGTACCTTTAGAACAGGTAGTTCCAATGAACAATTTTTTTTTGCCAACTGAAATTTTAGAGATAGGTTGTCATCTACCTAAGAGAACACTGCTCGTGCAATGAAAGCATAATAATAGCATCTTAAAACATGGAAGGAAAGAATCTTAGATATCCAAAAGACTCATTTTATAGCTGTAAATTGATGCCCAGAGAGGTTATTTGCCCAAGATGACACAGTTAAGAAATAATCTTTGAATGACAGCTTTATTTAAATATATCTTATCAATAACTTAAAAAAAGACCAATAGCTTCCAGATTCCAGTATACAATCAGAGATTTACTACCCAGATGAAAATGACTCAGGAAAATAACAACTGGCATTTCTATAAGAAATCAGTATTTAAGATAAAAGGCATAGTGAAAGTTTCTTATGAATAATAATTTCAATATTAGGGTACCTCTGCCTTTGGCATGTAGGTACCTAGATGGAGAAGTGGACAGAATTCTGTGTGACCTTGGACAAGTCAGTTAATCTGCTTCGGTTCCTCATCTGTAAAATGATCTGGAGAAGGAAATGGCAAGAAAACCCCAAATGAGGTCACAGAGTCAGACATGACTGAAAAATGACTCAATAGCAAAAGTTTTGGGCACTTTGTGCCAACTGACTTCTTGAGGAGATAGTGGTATATCATAAAACAATCCTGCTTCCCAATGCTGACGGTAGGAACCCAAAGTTCAAAGGATGGCCAACTCTGTAGTTTCTCCAGGTTTGTGCCATGGGATCTCTGATCTTGGAAGCTCCTCTCTGGAAATATATTAAAAAAGAACTGCATTATATCCCTTTAACTTTTCTAAGGAAGAAGAAAGGAGTAGGTAACTAATAGAAGGTAGAGGTGTGCTAGTTTTTCCTTTACTTAAAAGACATTGCAACTCTGGAACTTTGCTACCAGCAAAGAATAGGGGAAGTCACTGAACCTTGTATTGAAGAAGTACACTATTGCACACAGTAGATGCTACCTGGCAAAACAGTTTAGCAGGTGGAATAAGG
This sequence comes from Pseudocheirus occidentalis, assembly GCA_028646575.1. NCBI lineage: Eukaryota > Metazoa > Chordata > Mammalia > Diprotodontia > Pseudocheiridae > Pseudocheirus > Pseudocheirus occidentalis. The sequence goes on from CM053596.1 coordinate 150,366,514, forward strand.
ATAATCACAAAATCCTAAAAACTGGAGGCTAGTATAGATCCACCAAGTCAGAGAGATAGCACGGCTTAGCATGGAGAGCAATAGATTTTGGATTTGAAAGACCTGAATTCTAATTCCAAGCTCCATATCCTACTCCATGGGTGATTTTGCTAGAAGCAAAATAGATAAATAAATAACAACAAAAATCCTTAATCACATTTGTAAAATTATAGAGATGGAAAACAATCAAAACTAAACATAGTAAAATTTCAATGGACAAGCTTGACATCATTGGAGAAATATGAAAATGTACTTCCCTTGCCTATTTTGCAGAGAAGCAATATGGGTATGGAACATTGCATAGAATGTCAGATTCTGTTGATTTTATTCTTCATTATGGGTTGTACTTTTACTCATCCCAAGATTTCCATAACAACAAGTGTTCATCTTTTCAATACATTTTGCTAATTTTTGCTGTGAGGCAGCAAGACCCGGAACAACACTGCCTCTGAAGATCTCAAAATGAGCATCACACAGAGTGTGATGAGAAGGCATGTCGTTGTTATGAACAGGCTGCAACATAAAGTCAAAGAGAAATTTCTGAAGAACAAGAATAATGGATATTTTATGAATTATTTGACAAAGACAAGGACTTTCATGTAGTAAAAGTGAGGAATGGACAGCCAGAATGCTCTCCTGGGACCCTCAAGATGTTGGGAAAAGGTGCTTAGGACAATGAAGGAGACACTCTGTAGAAAACTTTTGGGAGGACATTGAACAGGAGGGGCAGACATGGACAGGTTGCAACCTGCATCATTGGAGAGAATTCCTGGATTGAAAGGATCAGAGATCTATTTGAATATTTTGGTTTGCTTTGTTATAAGAATGGTCTCTTTGGCAGGATTAAGTATGAGGGATATATTGGGAAATGTAGGTGATAAAAAAAGATAATTTTTAAAAGATGATAGTGTTAGGCTAGATAATCTTGAAACTGTCCTTCAGATTTATCTTTCTAATATTTACATAGCCCTATGGCCATCTCTCACATAACTTGACTTGGAAATAATTCAAGTTGCTTAAATAGGGTGAGAAGGACAATGTGAGACAAAAATTCTCCTAAACAGAGTATTCAACGGCCATGACTTTGAAATAGCTCATGCTTCCTTCCACCAGGTTCCTTTTCAGAATCCTGTTTCCTCTCCTTTAAGGAGCTTTCAGATCTTAGGAGCCCCAAAGGATCCATAGTTCTGTGCAGCTGCTCCTTAGTGAGGCAAGGGCAGGGGCAGCTGAAGGAGGATCTTGAGACTTTTCTGACCCTGAATGCAGGTGGGAACTGTGTGAATCAGCAGACTACTAAAATACATCTCCAAGGAAGAGAAAGGGAGGAAATGTGTATCAAGGAAATCTTGAATGAGGAAGAGATAGTGGAATGCATAAGGAGAGAAAAGCAGGGACAGAAGGTGGAACAATGGTCTACTTTTCACTAAGGATTCTTAATCTGAAGTCCATTAACTTGGTATAGATCTTAGATACAAATAGATACAGACACACACATATGTACGTGTGCATGTATATATATGTACATGTGTATTTCGTATATAAAATAGATGTATATGTATATATGCAAATATATTGATAACTGCATTTTAATATAATTTGTTTTCTTTATAATCCTATGTATTTTACACATCTTAAAATACTGTTTTAAGATGGGGTCCATAAACTTCATGTTACTGTTAAAGGTGCCTGTTACACAAAAGAGGTTAAGAACCCTTGTTTAGGCAAAATGGGAATTTTGATTCTGAGTGGATGCTTTACTGTTTCCCAGACTGAAAAAGAGGTAAGTGTGCTTAAGCATTAAGATATCGCTTTTCAGTGTAGAATATCAATAGGTTTCTATTTCGTGATTGATTTCAGCAGATACTACTGTCATCATAAAAAATAAATCTTTGCTTAGCACTAATCTTCCCATGGGTCTGGTCTTACTTCAAAAATTTCTTTTATTACATGGGAACTTCAGAGAAGGCTAAATCTGCTTTTTTCTGCCATTTGCAGTGGTTTACTTTTCAAGACCAAAACATGCTCACATTTATTAGAATTTGTGGAAGCTATGTATTATGCCACCTGTAAAGTAGTTTTCATCCTATGTTTCTAAGAAATATCTGGAGAATAGAATTTTCTTGGTAGTATTAGATGGACCACTAGAATGGAGGAGACTATCTGGAATTGAAAATATTAATACCCTTTAGTTTTTGTGGCTGTCTTCTTTTTTTTTTCTAAAATTGACATTAGAGTAATTATAACTGAACATGAGCATTTGGAAAGGGGTATATATTTGAGAGGATTACAAATGAACAAATTCATCCATGATGAATTTCATTCTTCTACTTGAGAGATGTGGTTAACTTTCCTAATTAAAGACTCAGGCTGGACCAGATTGTTTGTCCTTTGTAAGTTTTTGGAAACTTCTGCAGTTTAACACACTATCCATTGGGAATTATCATTTAATTAGAAATTAGGAAAAATATGTGGGGATTTAATGTTTGCATCAGCCCTCATCTGAGTTTTAAGTCATGAATCAAGTCACAACTTGATTGAATCTGAAAATCACCTTAAGTACCATTGTTTAGCTACCTAATTATCTCATGTATCCCTAAATTTTTAAATGAAAACAGATTCTATGCAAAGTATCTGACATATAAGGGCATTTAAAAAATATTTGAAAATTTCAGGATATGGTTAATACAGATGGCCGTATTTAGGAAGGATACTACCTTTTTGTAGGCTAGTCTGAAGTTCAATTAATCTGTATCTACTTACAGATTATTCTAGGGATGAATTTCTCAGGATTCAAGATGAAAAGGTTTTTTTGTTTATTTTTTCAGGGTTTTTTAAAAATATGCATTTCCTCTTCAACTTCAAATGACCTACTGGTGGGACTGAATCAATTAGTAGCTTAGTTAACAATGTGAGTTAATAGTTTAAGTATAACCTTGGTAAGAGAGATTTCTCTAAAGAAATAGCTTTGATTAAATTACTTTAGAATACTGTACTTCCCTACTGTGAGTTCACATTGATAAAAATAAAGTATGAAAAGAAAAATAAAACTGAAATGGGATGGTTTCTAAATGGCCAATTCAAGCATATGGTTGTTCCCTTACTAATTCCTTTAATATTTTCCCTTGGGAGCACCTTAAATATTTAACACTTTCTAGTCTGTCATGTCTATACTTCTGGTATGGCAGTTGTCTGATGTCCTATTTGTTCTCTCATGTGAAATTTATTCTCGCTAATATAAATTGGTCAAGAATTGACACTTTACTAATTTGCATTTAGAAGATATCTTAATACGTTTCCTTAAGTTTCACTTCTGTGTTGTTTGGCAAATCCACTGCCTACTTACACCTCACTGGTTCTTTATAAAAGGTAAATAGTGCAGAATGTGCTGAATCTTTAGAGTTTAGAAGGGCTCTGGGGTGTCAGGGATATTGCAGCCCCACCTTGATCCTAGAATAACTTTATAAGAATGAATACTTACAAAGAAGAGGGGATACCCAGGAGGAGCCTGGGTGGCAGCAATAAACCCCAGGATGTGCCTCCTCTCCCTTAGGTTTCCCACTGAACCCTTTTACACCCCGGGCAATCCTAGCCCTGCTCTGTTGAACTGTTAACTTGATTCTAAGCACAGAGCAAGGTCTTAGTATGTGAGTCATAGGATTTAGAGCTGGAAGGGACCTTGGGGATCATGAAATCCAACCCCCTCATTTTACAGATGTGGAACCTGAGACTCAGAGAAGTTGATTTGCCCAGGCACACAGTGGCAGAGTTGAGATTTGAACTCAGACCCATTTAAATCTAAATCTACCCCTCCTTCTGTTGTACTACACTGCTTTTGACTCTTCAGCAGCTAAATCATTTCTACTACCCTGAATTCTAATGGAAATATTTATTTTAAAATTAGTATATCAAAATGTACAAAATAGTGATGGGTCAGTATTTTACTGATATTCGATCTGATGAGATGCAGCATCCTAAAGAGCTGACCTTGTCAGGAAGACCTGAGTTCAATACCTGCCTCTGTCCTGACAGTGGAGTGCTACAGGCAATTGAAACTCTACTTGTAAAACTTGGCTCTGTGTTGGCAGAGGGAGTTTTTATACAGGGAATTCCCTATTGTAATTAAACCACACAACCAGGTCAAAAAATAAGGTCAATTTTACAGGAATTTCTGATGACTAGTTTTGATTCTGACGTTTATTAACAGCTATGGCAAGTCACAACTTTTCCAGTCTCATAAAATGGCGATAATAATTGACTGGCACTACCCACCTCAAAGTAAAGTGCTTCATAAAACTTGAAGCATTATATCAAAGAGTCTGACATATTTATTTGTTCTTACTCCAAAAACAGTGTCTTCAAGGTAACCTAGAGTCTTCAACAGGTCCTGGAGTCTGGATGAGGTTTACAACCAGCCATTCTCTTTTTGGCTAAGAAGTGATGATTGAAGAGGTTGGGGGCGGGGCATACAGTGGGTAAAGGCAGGGAGGAAGTGGGCAGAGAGAGATGGGAACAGTCTCCCTAAAGGATAACTCATCTGGTAACAAGATTTTCTATCCTTTCTCTAATTCTTTTATTCAACTCTTCACCAGAAGTCTGAATCGCCCATCTCTACCTCCATCTTCCATGATGTTTCTACACAAAAGCACAAAATAGCAAGGGTCAGATATCCAGAAGTCTTAGAAAGATTGGTTTTTTTGTTTGCTTTGGTTTTTTTTCCCTCCCAGACAATTGAAAGTGAATGATATGGAGGATACCTGGGGTTGCTTTTCTCTTTATAAGTAACTTGTAAACCAAAAAATTTGAGTAGAAGAAACTAGTAGAGCTTTTTTCTTATTTTAAAAGCTTGAAATGAAAGGAATGTTAGGAAGGCAGGAGGAGTCGTTAGACAAGTATAAAAGAAAAAATGAGATAAAGGCAAAGCTATGCTGAAAAAGGCATGGAAGAGGGGAATAAAAAAGTTTAAGCCATGTATGGACAGATGAAGGAACAGAAGAAAATCTAAAGTTCTAGAGAGAAAAAGGAAAGACAAAATGAAGGGTGAAATAAAGGGACTGTGGGCCACTGGAGAACAAAGTAGAAAGTAAAAGCACGAGCTGGTTGGGCACAAGGGAAAATGGCCCAAAAAAGGTAAATAAGAGACAAGAGTTCTATGAAGTTATGTTTGCTTAACTGGCTATACTTTGGATCAGATTTTAATCCATTTCTAATTAATCATTATTATGGTGTTTTATAATATCTGAAAATCTTCTTTCCTAAACAGAACAACTGAAATTGATAAAAAAAATAAAAGTAAAGTAAAAAGTTCAGGCCAAGGGCACCACATGGGTTAAATGTTTGGGAGTATTCATACTTCTAGGCTCTTAATGATTTCAAGTGGTCTTAGACATTTTTTTTTCAGGAAAGACCTATCACTATATGATAAAATATACTGACTACAATAATTTAGCATATTACTCCTCTAGAAAATACCATTTATGATGGAAACATAATTCCTCCAATGGATATAAGCAGAAGAATGCTTGTAAAATCTTAGAAAGGGCGCCTCAATTAAAATATTTACTACTCAAGAGAGCCTAGAGAACGTATTAAAATCATAGGAATCCAGTATGGAGAAGACCTATTTGGTCAACAGGCATATTCCTCTGCTTAAGGAAGATTACTCTCTAAAGCATGTGCAAGGAAAACCAATTGCATTTCAGCCTGTTAAGTTTAGAACAAAATTTAATTTGACAATAGAAAACACAATGGTCTAGTAGTGTTGAATGAGCCTTAAAATATATGCAAATGCAGCATTCAGGAAAGGATTCCCTGTGATAGTTTTATTGCTAAGGGTTGGCAACCTAAAGCCCAAAGGTCAGAGGTTTTGAATATGTTTTTTTGTGGCAAAGATCTTTCTTAATTTACCTCCATTAGTATCTGGATTAAAGACATCTCCAATGGATAGGCTCATGTACTACAGGAAAATCTCTTCTTGGTAGATTAAACAAATATAGGGGAAAGAAAAAGAGAAAAATAAGAAATTTGTGATTCTCAGTTACCTGGTAAAGATTTCTAATATGACTTCTTTCTAAAAACCTCATCTTGGCATTATGGGATAGCTTATTAAATAAACTTTTAGCTGAAAATTAGAGAACTGAGAACTAAGATATAAAAGGGCAAAGATAAAACTTTTTTCAGTCTTCTCTTCAGAACATATGGGTGGTAGTAGTGTTAATGCATTATATATAAACATATATGTATGTATGTGTGTATATGTATGTATACATATATATCACTACTGTTTTGTGTTTAGAATGTAATGTTTTAAATAGTTGTGAAGAATTTTCTTTTTACTCTTCTAATTACTAAAATTAGTAAAAAAATAAATCAGCACAGCTCAGAAAAAAAAACTGAGGCTGGGAAATTTTAAATGAATCAGAAGATTGGCTAAGGAGCCAAACTCATTGGGCCTGGATTAGAATTCAAGTTTTTCAGTCCCAGTACTGTACTTTCCAAATAAGGTACACTAGGGAAAGAAAGCACTAATGAGACATGACCCTTTTCTCCATTCTTTTTTCCTTCCCAAAGAACCCACAAGGAATCCATACAACATATTCATGAAGTTTCATGAGCATGCTGTCACTTTTCAAAAAGAAGATAACAGTGCCATGAGAACATCAGGAGAGAGAAAACTGGGACAATGATAATATCATGACCAAGCCGGTCCTTATAGCAAATGCTGGATGATTTGCTGCACAGGGTTAAGACCTTGAGACTGATAACACTGTAACATGTGTTAAGCACAAAGTTGTCAGGAAAATACATGGCAGAGTTCCCTTGACAGAATCAAAATTTGTCATTCTAAATAATCTAGGAATTTAAAATTTGACAATAAGGCAATCGAACTATTTTACCTGGACTATATCTCAAAAATATAGTCATGTGGTACCTTACTGTTTCTAAGGTGCTCTTATTATATAATTATATTATATATATATATATATATATTATAATTAGATTTATTAGATATTCAAATGAGGAACCTTGAATGAATGTTTTAGGCAGTCAGGACAGTTATTATCATCCCCATTTTTTTTCCAGATAAGGAAATCAAGGCTTAGATAGATTAAATGACTAGCCTGAAGTCACAGGATTTGGCAGTGGTGGAACCAGGACCAGGGCCAGGAGATTTCCGACTCCTAATTCAACGTTCTTCCTGATCAAAATGCCTCTGATTTAGAGACTGATTTATAAGTAGCTAAATCAGATGTTGAAAGAGAGGTAGGACTAGAGGAGGGATTCTTAACATGGGTCCTTTAGGACCATCCCCTTAGGAGTCCATAGATAGATTTCAAGGAGTCCATGAACTTGAGCAAGGGAAAAAAATTACATCTTTACTTGAATATAATTAGATTCTTTTGTAATCCTATATATCTTATTTTGTACATTTAAAATATTCTTCTGAGACAGAATTCATAGGCTTCACCAGACTGCCAATGAGTCTATTATGACACCCAAAAAAGGGCTCAAGAGCTCCTGCACTAGAAAAACTTACAGATTCATTTTTTGAAATATAAACTTTGAATAAGTCATTTATGTAACTCCCAAATCCTGTATATATGTAACCTTGCCACTATCTAGGTGTCAATATTTACTGAAATGTTATCTCTCTTCTATGAGGCAGCCAGTTTTCAGGTTTTCTTATAAGAGAGTTCAGCAGACATGCATGAAGCATAACTTGAAAATTATTCATATATCTATTTGAATAATAATATAACTGGCAATTATCAGTCAGATTCTCACTCGATAAAGTAATATTAAAAGTGTTAATATACTGACCAATATTGCTAACTTTTCTGAATGAACAGAATACAGAATTAGCCCCTCTAGAGACAAAGCTTCCTCTAAGCATTTTCATGGGAATGATGATCACCTTTTGCTCATCTCTCTATAAGTAACTAGCTACATGGTGTGCCAGATTTCTACACTCAACACTTTATAAATTTTATTTTGCATCTCCCATTCTCTGACTGTTAGGCAATTCAGATAACTTGGAACATTGTATGGTAAAGTGAAACGATACATTATTAAACACTTCTGTGGAGGGTGTTACTTCCTTTTATCTCTCCAATAAGTCTGGGGTGTTAGGAGTAGGACATTTTTAGGGGAAGGTAACAGCACCTCGTCGGCAGGAGATTTCTCACTGACCAACCTTAATTAACTGAGATTGTCACAAGAAAAGAAGCTGCACATGGGTGTAGGTCATTTTAAGGGTAGGCTCTTTAAGGTCTCCTGGTGACAGGCATAATGATAAATGAATGTGCCCTGTTAAACTATGACCCCTTAGAGAAGCCAGTGTCAAGTAAAATGCAGTATAGAGAGGCCCACTGAAGATGTAGTCCCCTTATAAATATTGACAATAGGAATTTCTCTGTTGTCTTATTTTTCCTGGTAACAATTCAAACTATATAGAAAATTCCTTTAAATTGTTTTTGTAAAGTTAAAGAAAAATGAATTAAGGTAATGGCCCAGTAAATGCATGTCATGTAAAAGTTTTAACTTCTTCCATGCAAAGTTCTTTTTGGTGTTGAGACAGCCCCCTATTCTTTGTACTATGTACTTTGAATGCTATCATAGCTTCCATGTTTGGCTTTTGTTGAACATAATCTAAAATACGTGGTTTATTTCAAGTCATTTAAAAATAATAAGGCTACAATGGAATTATCGAAATTTTTTGAGGGTAAGTGTTCGTGGTTAAATGCTGATTTGTAATACTTGAAGGTAGTGACTTCTAAATTCTCAAGTGGGAATTCTGGACAATGGTTGATGAAATATGTTTAGGACTGGTAGTATATTCTGGATATAATGATATTGGGACTTTTATGATAGACTTGTTAAAATAAGTAAACAATTCCCGTTTTGTAAGTTTAGGTAAGGGCTGGAATAAATGTCTTCCAAGTCCAACTCTCAGGCTGATTTTCTGCTTTAAAGTAATGACATCAACATAGTAAGCAGATGTGTAATAAAATAAAAATCCTTCGGAGTTAGATATAATTTACATATTAAATGTACTAATACACATTTCAAGTCTGAATTCCTGTGCTGGACAGCTACTTGAATATTTCTGCTCTGCTGGCTGCATAGGAATGAAGATCAATTACCTAGTCTAATCTAGAGAGTCTACAATCTAAGTTTACTGTCTTAAAGTTGCAAATAACCTTATCTGCACAAGAGATTAGTTAGCACTGAGTCAGAGCTTCATGCTATCTTAATGCATGGGGTGATTTCTCAATCTTGGCTTAGGAAGAACTTCCTTCACACTCTGCTGCTCCAGCTGAAAGAAAAAAATGTAATGAATAAAACTAATTTCATTGTTTAAAAAAATAGTTTTCAACTTTTCAGAGAAACAAAATTGTGTATACAAATACAAACACACAAACTTTATCACTTCTATAACCTCTTGCCATGAAGTCAAAAGTTTTGGAAACAGAAAAATTAATATTTTTTTCAGTTAATATAATGATTAATTTCACTCACCATTTTAAGTGCTTTAAGATTCAAGTTGTACTACTACTATTCCACTTTCTGTGGTTTTGACATCAGCTATTTAGACTTTAAGAAAAACAGAAAATAAAGCTTTCAACCCACTTTGAGCCTTTGAAAAAGGAAAACAGAGTACTTGTCTCCCATGACTTGGGAGTATTCTTTTTTAAGTTTAACCAGTGAAATTTAAAAATGAAGAAGAAATGCTTTCCTTAACTTCAACTTAAAAATCCCCCAGATTAAGTCTGGATAACCATACACATTATATAGGCATATCATTATATACCTGAACCTTTGAAATGAGCCATAAAATCCAACAATTTTTATGGCCAAGCTTTACTCATGATGTTTTTGAAACTTAATTTCTAATTTTAAAACATTTTCTCATTAAACTAAATATAGAACAATGAAATGTAAGAGCTATAAAAGGGATTTGGCAATTATCTATGTAAGTGGTTCCCATTTAGTAATTTGAGAACTCTTGGGGGAGTGAGACAATGCTCCAACAGGTTCAAACTAAAAACTCTCTAATGGTGACTTAAAAAGTAAATAATTGCTCAATTATGTTACATATATCCTTCTTCTGTGGCAACAAGCTATGTGCATATTAAAAATAGTTTAAGTTAGTTTCTACAGTAATTCAAAACCACCACAGTCAAGTATTCAACAATTTTGATGTTTGTGCAGTGATTACATTGAACTCTGCTTCTAAGTGCTTTGTGTTCTTGTAGTTTCTCAGCATGTCATCAAATTGTTTGCAAAAGGTCAGAAGGGTTTGACATTAGATTCCCAACATAAAATACATGTACATACCCACATTTGTGTTCTGTTTACTATAGTTCCCTCATCTTTTCTGTTACCTTGTAATCATGCCCCATCAGCTCTAAGTACATGACTAAGATATTACCAATGCCTACATGATGACTAGGAATGCACATTATAAGTTATTTTGAAATTATCACAGATCATCATAAATGTTCTACAGAAACAAACCTTATATTGCCTCTCATTAAGGCTATTTTTCCATTGGACTTATATTCCATTTACCTTACTTTTCTATTGGTTAATTTTCAAATGAACTGGTTGGCAAGAGTGGTTAGCTGTTTGGTAAAGTTTTTTTTTGAGAACATTGCTAGTGCACCACTGGTAGAAAAAAAGAACATCACATCTGAAGATTTCCTTACAGAGATTAATTTATATGTATAAATAATGTATCCAATTAAACTTTAAGTACATTTATCATTTAGTACAATGTTATTAACTGGTAGAAAACAAATATTTTATATCATACTTAGCTAGCCACTATTTTGCCAATTAGATGGCTAAAAATTTTTAAAATGAATTCCCATCTCTCAAAAAAAATCCCATAGCTTATAAAATTCTCTTATTTCCCACCAAATATTTATGTGAGTATTTTCACTTTACTCTTGTTTTGTATCAAAATACAAAAATGAACTTGATTTGCAATCAGGTTTAAGACTGTCAAATATTGGAAACTCTTGTTCAGATAAAAAGTCAAATATTGAAATTAAGTTTATATATAATTATTGTATTATGTTGAATATTTTCCAAGTTGTTATTTATTTCATTTAAAATATTATTTGATGTTTCACATTATTGTATATGTATAACCTATCTTGGGGAGGAAAAGGGGGAAGGAGAGAGAAAAATTTAGAACTCAAAATCTTTCAAAAAATGAATGTTGAAAATTGTCTTTGCATGTGATTGGAAAAATGAAATATTATTAAAAATAAAATGTTATTTTATTCAACAAAAATAATTAAAAGTAAATAAATTTAATATGAAATCTTGCAAATAACAGGAAGCATATGAGGTTTTGCTATATTACTTCTTTTAATTCTTACAGAATGTCACATAAAAATTCATAATTTCATAATTAAAGTTTTATAATTTTATATTTATAGTTTTAACAAGTTTAGTTAAGATGCAATTTTATATTTTATAATATATAATGTAAGTTTTTATTTGGAGTGTTGAAGGGCAAAAGTTATCACTGTAGTTACTGTATTTAACGAAGAAATCTAAAAGAATGTTATGAATAGTATATTAAAAAAAATCTCTGGGGACTCACAATAGGTTTTATTGTTGCTGAAATGGCTCATAAAACAAAAAACACTGGGCAACATTGATTTGAAGAAGAAAATGAAGCCTAGAAATATTAAGTGACATGTGCACTTGGTCATCTAGGTGGTGTAGTAGATATACCTGGAGTTAAGAAGAGTTGACCTCAGATACTTACATAGCAGTGTGACTTCACAAGTGACAACTTCTCTCAGTCTTGATTTCCTCATCAGCAAAATGGGGGTAATAATAGCACAGGATTATTGTGAGGACCAAATGAGAGAATATATTTAAAGGACTATCCAAACCTCAAAGAATCCCCTAAATGCTAGCTATCATTAAATCTATCCAAGGTTACAGACCCAGTTAATGACAGAGTGAGAACTTAAATCCAGGCATATTACTCAAAATCAAACAAGGAAAAATGTAGCTTGTGTTTCAGAATTTGTATTTCTACATTATTCCTTGCATTGTGGCAGAATTTACTTCATTATTTTCTGCTGAAGTGAAAGCTTTGACCCAATTTTAGGTAAAGAAGGGCACCAAGTTCTTAATGGAGCCTAGCAGGAGCTACATTTTTTTATAGCTATCATAGTTAGCCAAGTAAAATGACCTAGAGGAGGGTGTCCAGCACATTAGGCACATTTTCTATGGAGGATGTATGAAAAAGCATGGATAAGAATCTCACAGGAGCAGAAAGTATGGCTGGCATGTGATCTGCACTGATGGAGGAAATAATAACTCATATTTGTAGAGCATTTTAAAGTTTTCAAAGTGATTTTCTCACAACAGTCTTGTAAGGGTGGTAGTGCAAGTATTATCATACCCATTTTACAATTGAGGAAACTAGGGATCTAAGATTTTAATTGATTTGCCCATAGTCACAGAGCTAACAAGTATTTGAGATAGGATTCAAATTCAACTCTCTATTCACTGTGTCACTGTGGTACAGATTCCCTGAGGCATTTAAGTATCCTGGTAGCTTGGAAGGATGTTAGAATGGACATTAATTTTTTTGGTTACATTTTGTGTAATTGTAACTCTAAGTTCAGATGCTTCTCTTGGCCACCACTCACCACATCCATTGAAGTCAAATGAGCCATTCGGTTTTACTTTTAATATATAGCTTGGGGTGGGGTGGGGGTGGGGTGTAGTCAGAGAAATGAGAGGTGAAGCTCAAAGTAATTTCTGGATAATGTTGGTGTTTTTTTTTAATCTGTGATTTAGCAAATGAATCATTAAGGACTGTCATAAATTTACTAAGGAATGCCCTGGATAGTTCTCTCCATCTGTCAGCAGTGGACAAATGATAAGACAATTTGGTATTGGATAAGAAAGAGTGGCTGAAATAGATTAGGTATACAATATAGAAAAGTAAATGGCTACAATAAGCTAGACAGTCAAAATTAAAAGGAAATCAGGAAACTGCGAAATAGTTTTAAAAGCAAGTTTCTTTGATAAAAGTCCTATTTCTCAAGTATATATAGGGAACTGACCCAAATTTATAAAAAAATAAAGAGCATTCCCAAATTGATAAATGGTCAAAAGACATAAACAGGAAATTTTCATGAGAAGAAATCAAAGCTATCAATAACCATATGAGAAAATGCTCTATATCACTAATTATTAGGAAAATGCAAATTAAAACAACTCTGAAGTTCCACTTCCCACCTATCAAATTGGCTAACGTGACAAAATAGGAAACAAATGCATTGTTGTAGAGCTATGAACTAATCCAATCAGTCTTGAGAACAAATTGGAACTGTGTCCAAAGGATTTTTAAACTGTGCATAACTTTTGAGCTAGCATTACTGCTACTAGCTCTATACTCAAGGAGATCAAAGGAAAAGGAAAAATACCTGTATATACAAAAATATTGTCTTAGCGTTTTTGTGGTGACAAAGAATGGGAAAAAGAGGGGATATTCTTGAGCTAGAGGATGGCTGAACAAGTTATGGTGATGGAATGAATGTGATGGAATACTACTGTGCTGTGAGAAATTATGATTTTAGGAAAACCTAGGAAGACTTAGATGAACTGGTACAAAGTCACATGAGCAGAACCAGGAGAACAATGTACCTGGTAGCAGTAATATTGAAAAGATAACCAACTGTGAAAGACTTCCTATTTCTGTTCATTACGATGATCTACCATCACTTCAAAGGATTCATGATGAAAAGTGCTATTCACACACACACACACACATACATATATTTTATATACATACACACATATATATATATATAAACTAATGGACTCATAATGAAGATTGAACCTTTTTTCTTTTTTTCTCGCCCCCCCCCCTTCCCAAACTTGACTAGCATGTTTTGCATGCCTTAATACGTATAACAGATATAATTATTCTTGCCTCCTCAATGGGTAGGGGAAGGTTGGAAGGAGGGAGAATTTGGAATTGAAAATCAATAAGTAGTTTTTCTTAAAAGGAGGGGAAAAATGGTCAGGTAACCTTCAGCTCCATAAACATTTACTGAAAAAATACATGCACCTTTAAAGCAAATAAACAGAAAACAATGGACCAAACAGTATGGAGAACATAGAGTGCCTGGTCTCTTCACAGACAACTAAAGAGCAAAATTATTTTCTGTCTTTTGCCACTTGGAAAGCTGAACTACACAGAATGCACTGTGTTATAAAGGAAACAGGATTGAATTAGGAGCCAGAAATCCTGGGGTTCCAAGGGTGAATTTACTGTTCACTACTTATCTCACTTGGGGCAAGTCTCTGGGTCTCAGTTTCCTCATCTGTAAGGTGAAAAAGATTCATTTTATTTTCAAGATTCCCAGGGACATTATTATGACCCAATAAGGTTTTGATGGCTTTCTTAAGAGTAATGAAAACAATAGTTTCCAGACAGACTATTTCAAGGGAGGGGAAGGGAGGAAGTAATTCTTTTTATTCAGAGAACTCAGGCTGCTGAAGTAAAGGAGTGGAAAATTCCAATCTCCTTTAGCGCTCCACAGGGGGGTAGTTACCTCTTAAGCTTCACATGAGATTTACACTTGGAATCACCTCCTAATAATGTTACAATAAGGCAGTGGGATTCAGTGAATGAAGAAAAAAAATTAAGTTGAATAGAATGTTGTGTGACTACCTAATCTAAGGTATATCCATGTTTCAGTTTAATTCAGCAAAGATTTATTACATGTTTACTATGTGTAAAGTCCTGTATTAGGGAAAGGAGATTCAAAGACGGAATAGTACTGTTATTTTACGTAAATCAATGAATGAATGAATGAATGAATGAATAAATGAACAAATGAATGAATGAACAAATGAATGAACATCAAGAGCTTCCTGTGTGCAAAGCGCTAGAGATACACATAGAAAAATAAGACAACCCCTGCTTTTAGGGAACTCACATGCAATGGGACAACAAAATATAATATACATGGTACAAGGAAAATTGAGATGGGAAAAAAAACCCACCAGCAACTGGGATGGGAGTGGGGGAAAAACCATGGAAGGTTTCACAGAGGAAGGGGATGATTAAGCTAGACTTCAAAAGAAGACAATGTTTTCTTTAAGAGGAAAATGAGCAGGGAGGACATTCTAAACATGAGGGAAGTTCTGTGTGATTGTATGCAGGCAGAAGATGGAGTGTTGAGTTTGGGAAGCAGCAAGTAACACAGTTTGACCAGAAGGTAGAGGAGAGAAAATGAACAAAGGCTGATTGACTGACTTTCATGAGGTGCTGTGGCCAACATTCTGGCAATGAACATCTCCAAATTTAGTTAATCAGGTCCTCAGACAGTAGTCCATCACTAGGTCCATATTTGCTGGGCTGTATTCAGAGTCTCTCCAGCTTAGTAGGACTTTCCAAAAGTTACACTCCTTAAACAGAGAACCTAAGGTTATATCCATATCATGATGAGGTATTGGTATAAGATGTTAGTGGAAGGTAGCAACTTAATACCTTAAAAATAAACATTAAAATATTCCCTTGATACATGGAAATAGCCTCATCATTACAATCTGCAGATAGGGATATTATGGCATTTAGAGAATTAATAACTTTGTTTTGCATATAGGTAAAACAGAGCAGAAAATAAGGAGGTAGACGTAGAATCTCACATTTTTGTCTTGCAGACCTATAATTCAGCATTTAAACTTGCTAAACTACTCTTCTATCATCTATCATGGTGTACAAGTTGATGTAGTAAGGTAAAAAATTTTTTCCCAAATTGGGGTAAACATATATAGATTTGCTTTCCCAAACTGTCTTTATTTTAAGGATCTATAGCTAATGAGTAATAGAAACAACTTAAATTTTCTCATTTGTAAAAAATGGGTTAATAATTAAAGTTGTATGAATCAAATCATATCTGTCAATAAGTCAGTCAATAAATATTTATTAAATACCTACGATGTGGCAGGTAGTGTACTCGAGGCTAGGGATACAAAGAAAAAAGTGAAATAATTTCTGCCCTCAGGGAGCATATGTTTGAATGGAGAAGCCGACTTGTAAATAACTAGGCACATACAGGAAATATTTAGAGTCGATGGGAGGTAATCTCAGAGAAGAAAACATCAGCAAGTGGGTAGACCAGAAGATGAGATTGGATCTGAGTGTTGAAGGAAGCCACCAAAGCAAGGAGGTGAAGGTGAAGAGAGAGTGTTCAAGGACTAGGGGACAGTCAGTCAGTGCAAAGGCCTGGAGATGGGAGATATCATTTTATGTGAGAACCTATGCCAGAGGAACTGGACAGTACAACATGTGGAGAGAAGTGAAGTGTAAGAACACTTTGAAGGTAGGAAGAAAGAGGTCAGGTTATAAAAAACTTTAAGGAACAAACATAGGACTTCAGTAGGGAACCACTAGTGTCTATTGAGCTAAGGGTGGGAGGGTGTGACATGGTCAGACCTAGGCTTTAAAAAATCACTTTGGCAGCTAAAAGATTATGGTGGGTAAATACTTGAGATAGATAGATCAAATGAAAGGCTTTGGCAAGAAGTCTAGACACAAGGTGAGGAGAACCTGAACCACGGTGGCAGTTGTATAAGCAGAGACAAGAGAAATTATATTGTGAGGGTGAAATAGCAAGGTGTGGCAATAGATCAGACAAATAAGGTGAGTAAAATTAAGGAGTTTAGGATACTCCTGAGGATGCCAGGCTTGATAACTGGGAGAGATGATGGTGCCCTTGAATATAGGGAATTTTTAAGAGGGGGAAAGATGAGCCATGTATTGGACATGTTGAGTTTTGGATGTCTATGGAACATTGTATTTGAGATGTCCAAGAGGCAGTTGGTGATGTGAGACTGGAATTCAAGAGAGAGGTTAGGGCTGGATAAATAAATTTTCAAAGGACTAATAATTGAACCCAGAGGAACTGATGAGATAACCAAGCAATAGTATAGAATGAAAGGAGAAAATATACCCTGAGCATGATGTGGAGAAAGAACCAGAAAAGGATGCTGAGAAAGAGACAAATAGGAAAAGTTTAAGATGAGTGTGATGTCACAAGAGCCCAGAGAAGAGAGAGAATCCAGGAGGAGAATAGGGACAAAAGTATCAAAGGCTGCAGAGAAGTTAAGAAAGATAAGGATTGAGAAAAGGCCATTTGAAGCACCACTGACAACTTTTTTCCTTTCTTTCTTTCTTTCTTTCTTTCTTTCTTTCTTTCTTTCTTTCTTTCTTCCTTTTTTGCTTTTTGGAGGGGGAAGGCAGGGCAATTGGGGTTAAGTGACTTGCCCAAGGTCACATGACTAGTAAGTGTTATGTCTGGGGTCAGATTTGAATTCAGGTCCTCCTGACTCCAGGGCCAGTGCTCTATTCACTGAGCTATCTAACTGTCCCCACTGGTAACTTTCGAGAGAACAGTTTCAGTTAAATGATGAATTCAGAAGCCAGATTGCAGAGTCCAGAAGTTAGTACAAGAAAAGGAAGTGTGGAGGCAGAGAATATTGACAGCTTTCTCAAGGAAAAGTGTTTTGTAACTGTATGTGAAGCATTATTCAAATGCATTATTATAATTATACATATATATGAATATTTAGTTTTTAAAAAATATATAAGCCCATAATTCCATTGGTATAGAAAATTTCTGCTGGAGGAAATTCCATGTGCCAGATAATTTCCTGGCACACCAAGAAGTTTAGCAGTTTCACTGTGGTCACATAGCTAATGTGTCTCAAAGGCAAAATTTGAATCCTGGTCTTCCTGGCCCCAAGCATCCCATAGCCAGGATGCCAAGCTATTGCTTCTCATTTGGACATAAATAGCAGAGACAGAATTCAAGGCACACTTCTGAGAGAGCTGCTTTCTACTGTGCCCTCAGCATAACACTCTATCTGCTCTGTTTTGTAAAGAGTGGAACAATTAAGCCTTTTTGCTTCTAGAGTATATGGTGTCAGTTGATAGACAAAGAACTTTTCTGTTGTGGAAATAAATCATACCAAGAGAATAAAATTCAAGAAAGGTCTCAGTCCTATCAATTATTGCTGCTACTGGCTATGTGATCAACATAACTGGGGACTCTTATCTTAGAGAAAGATGAGGGAAATTCAAGATGAATTGTTCTCTGGAATGAAGGTAGAACTGAAAGAAGAAAAAGGTGGGGGCCACTTACAAATAATAATTTAAATTTTTTTTTCCAGGATCCAGTTCAGGGTCAAAATTGAAAGGACCTGAACTAAGTTTAAAAGGAACACAACATGTCATTCAAGCAGACCAGACGTTATATCTTAAATGCAGGTGAGTGATGGGGTTGGTTTGGGAGACTGAATTAAGCACATACTGGTTCCAATATTTCCTTTCCATGTCTAGTCATTCCCTGGTACCATTTTGAATTAGTCTCATTGGGAGTCATAGTGTGTTAAGTGATCCCCAGTGTCCAAAAAAGGTGAAAGTTACTTCAAGAACACCAGTTCGGTTTAATTCAGTTCAATCCAATTTAATAAATCTGAATTAAATGCCTACTGTGTGCGAGGAAGGCACTGTGCTAAGTGCTGGAGATACAAAGATGAAAATGAAATAGTCCCTGACTTCAAAGAGTTTTTATTCTCTAGGAAGAAATAATACATAAAGTAGTGAGCAAATACTACGTTGTATATACATATTCACACCCATATGTGTATATTTGATATATATAAAATTATATATAAATATATAAAAATACATATAAAAATGTGTATATATATATATATATATGCATGCAAATTAAATTTCAAAGGATCAAGAAAGACCTCATAGAGGAGGTAACCCCTGAGGTAAATCTTAAAGGGAGCTAGGGATCTCCAGAGGCAGAGGTAAGGAAGAAAAACATTTTAATCATAGGGTTCAGCCTGTAAAAGGCATGAAGCAAAGATATAGGTGTTTGTGTATGAAGAACACCAATAAGGAAAATCTGACTAGAATGTACCATGCATGAGGAAGAATAATGTGAAATCAGGCTAAAAAGTCTGAACTACATTGCAATGGACTATAAATGTCAAGTGAGGGATCTGTATTTTCATCCAAAAGCAATAGGAATCACTGATCCTTTGTGAGTAGGGGAATGACATGGCCAGATTTGTGTTTTAAGAATATTGGTTTGGTAGCCATGTGTAGAAAAGATGAATTGGTGAGGAGGGAGGCTGGAGGCGAGAATCAACAGAAAGTTGTAATAGCTTCACTGGTTACAGTAGCTGTGTAAAAGAGAAGTGGACAGCTTCAAGAGATATGGAGGTAGAATTGACATCTTACTGACCCCAAGCATCCCCTAGCCAGGATGCCAAGCTGTTGCTGATCCTCTTTCGGGCAACTTACTGAATATGAAGGATAAAGCACAGCAAAGAATTGAGAATAACTCCAAGGTTGTGAACCTGGTTGACTATAAGTATGGTGGTACCCTTGAGAAAAGTAAGGAAGCTAGAAAGAACGACTGGTTTGGGGGAAATGGTAATAATCTCTGTTTGGGTCTTGTTGAATTTTAACTATTCATTGAACATCCAGTGAATGGAGATAATTAACAGACAGTTTGTAATGTAGGATTGGAGCTCACAGAGTTAGAAGACTTGGTATGTTGAAAACAGCACCTTTGGGAGCCGATAAGACAGTCAAAAGAGATCCCAGGTCATACCCAAAGATGGAAGGTCAGACATGAATGATGATCCAGCAAAGAGACTGAGAAGCATTCAGACAGCTAGGAGGAGAACCAGGAGAGAGCTATGTCATAAAAACCTATGGAGGGAAGGATGCCAGGGAAGAGGGCACAATCAAGAATGAGATCTGAGAACAGGTCACTGGATCCAGCAATTAAGAAATAATTGGTAACCTTGGATAGAGCCATTGCAATGAAGTATAAATATGGAAACCAGACTTCAAAGTGTTAAGGACAGGGAGCTGAAGAAATGGAATTTAGAGGAGAATAGATGGCTTTTTTAAGGAGTTTGGCTATGAAAGAGAAAAGAGATTTGAGACAAAAAGTTTGAGGGAGTAGCAGGGTTAAAGAAAGACCATTTGAGTATAGAAGAGATCTGGGCATGTTCCCAGGCAGCAGGGAAGGATTCAGTAAAGAACGATCTAAGGTCAGAGAGGAAGGGAGTAACTGAAGGGGCAAATTCGTAGTAGATAGAGGCAAGGCAAGCATCAAGGATCTAAGTAGAAGGGTTGGCTTTGGCAAGGACAAGAGTTCAACTCTTTCTCTGTGAATGGAGAAATAGGGAAGAGAGTAAATAGGTGATAGTTCTGGGAGAATTTGAGGTGAAGAATGGAAACATGAAGGAGTAACCAGATTACATTTATTACTTTAATATAAAGTATGAGTCAGGATCCTCTGTTGAAAGAAGGAGAAAAGGGGAGGTATAGGGGGCTACAGAATGAAAAGGTTTTGGTCTGCTAGTTTTGGGTTGTTGTTTTTTTAATAGACTAAGGAGAAATCGACTCCCAAATCTCTTTGACTCCTTATTTTAAGCATTGTTTTAAAACTTAAAAAAAAAGTATTGCTCTTGTGTGAAGAGGAAGATTGCTACAATTAGAGAGGACCCCAAAATAGCGAGTGGAATAAAATGAATAGTTGGGAACTAAGGCTGTGCCACAATACCCAGATGTAATTGTTTTTTGTTTCCTTATCTTTGATTGCAGGGGGGAAGTGGCCCATTCATGGTCTTTGCCTAAGACTGTGAGTAAAGAAAGCAAAAGACTGAGCATCACCACATCTGTCTGTGGGAGGAATGGTAAACAGTTCTGCAGCACTCTGACCTTGGCCAGGGCACAGGCCAACCACACAGGCTACTATAGCTGCAGATACTTATCAACACCTGTTTCAAAGAAAAAGAGAACAGAATCTACAATCTATATATTTATTAATGGTAAGAATGCCTCTTTTTAAGTGCTATTTGGCATTGCATCCCAACTGGCCTCAAATTAAGCTTATGTGTTTAGAAATGGGGATATTTCTACTTGATGTGAATAAGATTAATGGAAATATCAAATATCATTGAAATGAGAACCCATAAAAAGCATTAGGGAATGATGAGATTGATTTTATCAATTTCCATAGATATTTTAAAGGGCTAAACGATCATTTTGCACAATTTTCTCGAGGCCCAAATAAAAAATAAAATGTGTCACGCAGAGCTACAATAGCCTCCTATACATATTCATTACTGTTTGACCCTAAAACAATTATTTAAATATTGTAACGCAACCCTGTTACCTATACAAATGTTTCCCTGACAACTTTGTCTCTGTTTTTATTTTGGAAAATCTAATATATGGTGCTGTTTGCTCTTAATTTAACACTGACCTTGAATTTTCTGGCAGGTAACAAAATGTATTCCAACGATGTCAGTGAATTTCATGGTCAGTGGCTAAGCACTAACCACTGAAATACCTTTCTAGATAATTAGCTAAAAGACAAAGAGGACCACTTTTTGTTGTCATTCCTATTTTTCTTAGATTTTATTCTTATTAACAGTAGGTAAATTTAATTACACGATAGAGAGAAAAATCAAAGAAATTAATACATCAATTTTGTAGAACTTGAAGAAGTACAAATTGACAAGTTTGGAGGAAAGGATTTATGTTTGTCTGGCAGAAAGAGTAAGGAAACTGAGCTATTGTAATTTCGTGATTACTTAATGGGAAGGGGGTGGATCACTGATATTCTCAGAGTTTGAGAACTAAAAAAAAAAATACTAAGCCCTTAGTGACCTTGTAATGGAGATCTCAGTCATAGACAGTAGCCAAAACCAATCATCTGCACTGGTGGTACAGGTACCCTGTGTGAATCTCCTCCCTTGTAAGTTAGCTTTGGAAAAGCACTGACAAGTCAGTGGGACTTGTCTAAATACAAAAGGGATTCATACCTTTGATGAGGTGCCCACTGACTCACTGAAAAGTGACTCCCCTACAAGGGAATATACTACCTTTGACCATTTGTACACCTATTTCAAGGTTCTGTCAGCATCTTCCAAAACTCTTTTCTTTGTGTAGCCTTTCTAGTCTTCCTATATGAGGCAGGAGGGGGTTCCTACTTCAATTCTTTGGCAATTGCCTTTATAATGAGCATTTTTGTTGTCCTGGGTTTGTACATCTTTTCTTTCCACTTTTTAAAAAGAAAATTAAGAGTGGACATTAATTAAAGGACTAGCCTAGAGCAGAAAATATCAGTGAAAAGCTTATTTTCTCAAATTTGAAAGATGTGGAAGTCTATGGGAAATAAGGTCGAAGCTATTGAAAAGCAAAGGGTCTGATTGAAGGAAAGAGAGAAGAGAGAAAAGTCAGAAGAGAGATAAATGGATTAGTGAAATGAATGTATACAAACAAGATTGCTCTGATTGATGCCATGTAGGGAGTTCTTTCAGGGAAGGGTTAAAAAAAATAAAAAAACTTGGCAGGGCAATAATTTTATAATAAGGGTAACTATGTGGTATAGTGGATAGAGTACCAGACCTGGAGTCAGGAAGACTCATCTTCATGAGTTCAAATCTGGTCTCAGACACTTATTAGCTGTGTGACCCTGGACAAGTCACTTAACCCTGTGTATCAATAATGAGATATTCACAACACCCATGATGGTTATGAATATGTTGGTGTAGTTTTGGATCACAA
>CM053596.1:150389712-150451735 GCA_028646575.1 Pseudocheirus occidentalis
CAAGAGGAGATGAATGATTCTGAAAAAAGAGGGTAAGAGTCTATAGTGGATTAGGGAAAGTCATACCATATTTTATATTCAGGCCCATTCTCCTTGTCTAGTTACAAAACCCACTCTGCAGGGTTGCTGAAGCAGGAAGCCCTTCCCCCATTTCCTTCATATGGGAAGAACAGAAAAATTCTTTCTCTAAGACCAATTCCAGAGAACTTCCTTCTAAATATAGAAAGGATGGGCAAGGGTATTGCCTCATTTGGACACACCCAGACTGCAGCTGGAAGTTCTTTCCTCCATCCCTCCAGTTACTCACATTCTTATGCTATATACGTGATCATTTCTGCGTACAACTTTGCCACAGTCTAACTCGTGGACTAGAGAACTGAAATGAGTGTAAATGACTTTCCTTTCATTCACCCTGCCTGGAAAATTACATGTAAGACACTGTAGACCCGAAAGTGTTATATAAATACCAATTACTTAAATTTTTTTTCTAATACTTAACATATTTAACTCATATTTGCATCACAGCCCTCTTAGTGCATGTACTCCATGGCCACAATTATAGAGGATCCCAAAATAACAGTTCCAGTAAAATGAACGGTTGGCATCTTATACAACCCCTTCCCCAATAAAATAATAATTTCTTCACCAACCATAACATAATACAGTAGATCTTTGAAACTCAAAGTGAATTTTTGAAAGTGTAAGATTTTGTCATATCACACAAGATAGTACACCATGCACATTAATGGGACGTTAGGATCAGAAGATAGTAAGTAAATCTGCCACATAGAATATTGGTCTGGGAGTCAGGAGGATCTAGATTCTTATGCTGTCTCCAATGCTTACTGTGTGACCTGGGATAAGTCATTTAACCATTCTGAGCCTAAGTTTTGACATCTACAAAATGGGGTTAATAATATATACTATTGACCTTTCAAATGCTGTGAAGCTCAAATGAGCTAATATATGTAAAACATTTTGCAAATTTAAAGTGCTGCATCTTTGATAGTCATTATTTACTGACTTCATAGTGCTCAATTTGTGTGTTGAGTTGTTTTAGTTGTGTCCAGTTTTTCATGACTCGTCCAGGGTCACACACCTCATTAGTGTATGAGGTCATATTTGAATTCGGGTCTTCCTGACTCCAGGTCCGGCACTCCATCTGCTTTGCTACCTAGCCACTTAGCACACAGTAGGCACTTGTTAAATGGTTTACCGGGTGTGATCAGACTAGGAGAGCAACAGGAGTTCCCAATACTGTGGTCTTTCCATCATTTCAATTGAGTCCAACTCTTCAAGACTCCATTTGGGGTTTTCTTGGCAGAGATAATGAATTGCTTTGCCATTTCCTTCCCCAGCTTATTTTATGAGTGGGGAAAATGAGGCAAATAGGACCAAGCGCTTGCTTAGGGTCACACAGCTAGTAAGTGTCTGAAGCCAGATTTCAACTCAGGAAGATGAGTCTCCTTGACTCCAGGCCTGCTGCTCAACCCACTGAACTACCCAGCTGCCCATAGTGCTCACTACTATACTACTGTACTATTATGATTATACTATACTATACATATATACCATACTATACATATGATTAAACTATACTTTACATAATGATTATTGGGTACAATAGAAGCAACCTGGAAAAATACTAAATTATTATTTAGTATTGTATTAGTATTAGTAATTACTATTAGTATAGTATTAGCAAATGATTAAATTAAACATTATAAAGTAATAAGATGCATTTTAAAAAAAAACTTTATAAGTGAGTTGCTACTGTTGTTTTCAATGACAGTGGCCTTACTGGAATGACTTTTTTGCAGAACACTTTTTAAATGGATCTGTTTTGAGCATTTAAATGGGACAGTGGATAGAGCACCATACCTGGATCCAGGATGACTGGAGTTCAAATCTGGGTTCAGACACTTGCTGGCCATGAAGTAACTTAACCTCTATTTCTTTCGATCCACTGGAGAAGGAAATGCCAAAACACTCCAGAATCTCTGCCAATAAAACACCAAATGGGGTCTCAAAGAGTCTGACATGACCAAACAGCAACAACAAAAATGTGATGTGGTAAAAAGAGCTTTGGGCTTAGAATGAAGATCTGGGTTTGAATCCTCGCTCACATACTAGTTGTGTGATCCTGGGCAAATCACTTAGCCTCGGCCTGCCTCAGTTTCCCCATCTGTTAAATAAACTCTTCTAATTCTGTCTATGATCCTGAATTAATGGTTATGCAGCAGTGAGTATATCCTATGCATTTCAGGGTTTCACGGAAATGAGCCTGGTAACAAGGGATGTGACTATAACATATTAGGATTTCAGAGCTGGAAGTGACTTTAATTGTAATCTTGTCCCCTTGTTTGACAGATGAGGAAATGAAGCCCAGAGGCATTGCATTTGTTTGCCATCACAAAGTGAATCTGTGCTAGTGCTGTGACTAGGATCCAGCTCGGTCCAGTGGATGGAGGACTGATATTGGCATGAGGAAAGCCTGTTGTCAGATCCTGCCTCCGGCACTTACTGGCAGTGTAACCCAGGCCGGGTCACCTCACTTTCCTATTCCGGTTTTCTCATCTGTGAAACAAGGGGGGTTGAAGAGCCTCTGAAGGCCCTTCAGCTCTGAATCTATGATCCTATATGACTCCCAAGTTGGCTTGCTATTCATTGAGCTAAACCATTCTAAGGGATCAATACGCCACATGGAAATGTATGATCATTTTGTACTTGGACCATATGAATCCAGTGTTTTATGGGACTTTAAACTCCCAATTTCTAATTTCAGTATTTCTTACTGAATTTTTTTTAAAAAACCTCTTCAGGTAGGTAGCAGGGAGCTATTTCTGAATGTAGCTCCTACATTATGATTTCCAGGTTGGTTTCCTAGGCTTCACAGGCACTATTTGAGCAATAACAAACAATGCCAGTCAAATCACAGGTTTGGATCCTGCTGCCAGCAATTTTCTTTTCTCCTACACTACAGTGCACATTGTTTTCTCAATAGATACTTGATTGATTTGCCATTGCGTTTAGATTATTTCCTTTCCTGGAACCTATTTTTGAAAAGGAAAATTAATTTTATGAGCTGTGATTTAACTATGTATTTTTTTTTAAAAAGTACATAGGAAGCTTGTCTGTTTTCTTTTTCTTAAGTAATCATTCTCTGTTGATCTTCCCTTAAGTTGTTTTGTCTCCGAGTTTATGAATGTGAATATATCAAAGCATTTTCACAGCAGGCTAGATTTCTCTGCATTGTGTCTCCCACATGTATAAACCTGATGATATTTATATAACAGCCCAGTTTAAGGTTGAAATGGTACTGGATGCACTGAGACTATAGCCAGAAACTACAGAAAAATAAGGGAAAAATTCACAGTCAGCAAATACTGAGGGCTATCCTAATTATCAAGAATATCTGGCTTTACAGATAAGTGCATGTTTTTCTCCATGGCACCATGGAGTATATTGGTGTTGAGTTTTAAAACATCTCAAACTGTTTTTTTCCTTCTCATAAATAAGATGAAATTGTTCTTTTATTTTGTAAAAAGTCTCTCCGTTTTTGTTGTTGTTGTTGTTGTTTCTAGTTTTGGTGGAAGGAACAAAGTCAAGAAGTGGAAAGTTGGGGTTATCTTTTGTTTTAGTCAGCTTCCCATTAGCTCTGTGTAGATAAGCTATGTGCTTCTTTCCTCTGTTGGAGATAGTCACAAATGAAGGAAGAGTTGGCACTCTATTTATATAGTGAGTAGATAGTTGTTGGTCTTTATATAGGAAAATACCACCGACTGAGTTCATTTGCATGCCTTTATTTGGGATTAGGTGGGAATGGAAAGTATCCCTTCCCTACCAGGACGAATGTGTAGCTTTAGCTGTTTTGTGGCTTTCTGAACACACCCACGTGTTTCCCAAAGATGTGTTTTCCTCAAAGTAGGTTTAGCCTAAGGAAAAATGTAAGTGAAGTTTAATCTGTTGTATTCTCTTCCATTTGTGCTAACACAAAACCTGCCAATTTATCAATCAACAAATGTTTGTTGTTCTACTTTCTGCAGGGTAATGTTCTTGCCAGTGTAGAAGACAAGGAGCATTATTACAGAGCCTAATAATGAAGTTTAAAAGGGCTGTAGCATCCTAACTTTAAGGAAAGATTGTATTTAATGAATCTTATGGAGATGTGGAAATTCATAGATTTAATAGATGGCATACACCCACATCTTTATAAATGCATATAGCCATACCCATATGTGTTGTATATACATGTATATATACATTCATTCACATATACGTACTCATATGTGTGCATGTCTGTCTGTCTCTCTCTCTCTCTATCTATCTACCTATCTATCTAAACTGCTGCCTGAGGTACACAGTAAATGCATGCCTACTACAAATTAAGACAACTTAGCTCAAGTGAGTTTTGTGATATGAATGCAGCATTGCAAAGTAATGATTGTAGACTCAGCATTTTTATAGGACCTTATGATGGCATTAACGTATTTTCTCCTGTGGAACTTAAAATATGAATTGACAATTAACAGTGCCCTGCATTTCTCAGGAGAGTCAGCTTAGCTTGGTGGATAAAGAAAGGACTATTCTCAAAATCTGAGTTCAAATTCTGTCTTGAACACATACTGGCAGAGTAACCAAGTCACTCAGAGCCTCAGGCAACTCAGCATGATGAAAATGTGTGTGTTGTGTGTGTATGTGTGTGTGCCCCACACTGGGTGTGTTCCATGCCAGTAAAATCACAGGTTTAGACCCCTACCTGCTCATGAAAAACTGATTTTCCCCTGTAGTACAATGGACATTGTCTACTCTTTAAGTACTTGATTTATTGATTGATTTGTCAAAACGTTAAGATTATAGATAAGGATAAAATGAAAAGAATAAGCAAGCAAATCTGCACATTTACTGTGAGAAGCCTAGTGGTTTTAATATACTTTTCCCCTTTAGTAAGTGGAAGGGCACTTACCATATGTAAATATGTGCAGGATCAGAACTATTCATTCAGAGCTGAAAAGGAGGTGTTAATGTTTTGGCTTGTTTGGCTGACCTGTCAGACACACTGCATTATGCAATGCTATTAATGCAGATGGGCAGGGAGAACTTTGCATGACTGAAAGGACTTCCAAAGCTTCTAGAAATTTTCAACAGTGTCATTGTTTTGTGAAGAGAAACTTTGAAGTGAAAACATTGGTTTTATTCATGGGAAATTCCTTAGAAGGAAAAACAGTCTGAAAAAGTTTACATTTTGTGGGAAGAAAAAATTAGGACACACACACACACACACACACACACACACACACACACACCCTCCAAACTTGTAGCCACACTGGTTAGATGAATTTCTTGTAATTGAGTTACCTCATAATTCTCTAAAGTTTTGAAGCTTTAATGGCCTCATTATTTCTTCTTTGCAGTCAATTTCCAAAGTTTAACCATTAAAACAAAACAAAACAAAACATGGTATTTTCCTGTACTCATTTTCTTTCTCTTGGTCAGTCTTCTTCTCGTAGTAGTCTCTAATTATTCATTTGAGCTATTTCTCTCACTCTTTGCTCTTCCTGCCTGCCTTCTATAATGCTTTTCTCCCAACTCTGTCTTCCAGTGAGAACAAATTTCCCAAACTGTTAAGTATGGAATTGTCCAAGATCACCCACTCTTTTAGCCACTAGATTGAATAAGAAAATGAATTAATGAATTTACCTGGTGGCAAGAAAGAAGGTGAAGCCATGTGGGAAAATATTTGCTTAGTTTCTCTTCTCTAAATGGAAAGTTGTGAAGACTGGCCTCTGCCTCAGGGAGTTTCAGCTTAGAGGCACAGAGCATGTGATAGACTGTCTTAAATGGCAGCAGCTGGAGGAACAAATCAGAATTTGCAAAATTCTGCCTCCTGTTGCCTGAGAGCTGGGAATTTTCTGGTCTTGCATTGTACACAGATTTATGTAGACACAGAAAAGGAAAAATACACGTTTGCTCCTTGAAAGTTTTACTGTTTTCTAGGAACAATCTATCCAGTTTCCTTCATCCAGCAGGACAATACCAAGAAATTGGGAAATTCAATCAAATGCCAAGAAGTGGGGAGATCCAGTAGTACCCAAGAGAGCAGGAGAAGCAGTACTGTCTAGGAGAAAGAACTCTAAACTGGGAGTCAGAAGACCCAAGTTTAAATTATGGTTCTGACAGTAGCTATCTTTATGACCTTCTACAATATAAGTCATGTTACCACTCTTTTGCTATTAGATGGCTAAGAGTTTCCTACCTTCTTTATATCTATGATCCTAAGTGATGAATGAGGTCCAATCAAATGCCAAGAAATGCCAAAGAAAGTCCTGTTGGGTGCTGAGAGGATAGTGAGGTTCAATCAAGTACTAAAAAATAGGCAGGTCCAATCAGGAGCCTTGCTGCATGTACTATATAGTCTACCCAGAGGTGGTTGAACTAAATAATTCTGTACATGAGTTATTTTTTGTAGAAGTAGGCTAAGGCTTTTCCCTATTCTTTGTCAAGGATATTATTAGAAAGACATGTTTAATTTCTATTCATTTTGTACTATTTTTCAGAAAACAGATAAATATTTCCTTTTAGGGGTTCAGAATACATGGTTACCAAATTGTTGAGAACTCCAAAATTTCATTTTGGAGAGGGGCTTTTTGAACAACCCAGCCCTTTCTTTCCCTGCTCTGGGTGCCTGAGTTCGTTTCTGACTACCTCTCTCTCATTGTCACTCTGTCTCTTTCTATCTGTCTTCTTCTTCTTCTTCTTCTTCTTCTTCTTCTTCTTCTTCTTCTTCTTCTTCTTCTTCCTCTCTCTCTCTCTCTCTCTCTCTCTCTCTCTCTCTCTCTCACTCTTTCTCTCCCCCTCCTCTCTCTTTTTTCTCTCCTTTTTGTCTCTTGTGTGTTGTCACTTGATAAATCTGCTTTGATAAGAAAGAGATTCCAGTGCTGGGTGGGCCCCCAACAGTCCAGACAGAATAGCCAGAACATGGAGAAGAGAAGTCTGGCTGTCTAAGTTTCTCTTTTTCAGTGACATAAAGTATGGCTTCAGTTTTTTCAAGTCCTCTTAATTCAGTTGCATTTTGTGACAGACTTTTTGAACCTTCTCTGCCAGAGAAATCTTGACTATAGGTTCATAAGATAATTAACTTATAATTAATAAAGACCTTAGAGGTTGGCAGCATGGGACAGTGGAAGGATTCCTGAATTCCACAGCAGACAGCCTTGGTTCAACCCCTGGCTGTCACTACCTGTGTGACTTTGAGTAAGTCACTTAGTGTTTCTAAGCTTCAGGTTTTGTAGCTGTAAAATAAAGAAGATGAATGAGACAACTTTGAAGGTCTCTTCCATTTCCCATTTTGATCCAATGTTCAAGTCCAAGCTTCTATTTTACAGCTGAGGAAGATGAGTCCCAGAGAGGTGAAGTGAATAGCCTGAGGTCACACAGAATAGTGGAGATGGGGAAAAGGCTTAAGTGACACCAAGTCAGAAACCAGTTGCTTTGGGAGTGGACTGACTACTAGAAGTCAAGAACCTTGGCAAGTTCTTCTCTGAAGCAGTCCCTGCTTCAGAGTTTTGTGTTCACACAGCTTATCCCTAGAATTTCATTGTAAGCATAATTTTTTTGGCCCCTGCCAGGTCTTCTGGCCACTACCTATTAGAGGACTTAATGGCACTGCCAGGGCTCCATTCTGTCAGTTCTGAGTGTGCCAACTTGACAAGGCAACATTAATAATCCAGGCTATTGACAGCACAGTTAAGTACTTCATGCTACTTAGTGGCCCTCATGTAAATGCTGATACTAAACAAAAGAAACAGTGTTGAAGTATCCACACAAAATGAAACTTAGAAAGATTGTATAGAGGGCGCTAAGGTCTACTCTTTGAATTCTGAACACAGGGATGAAGTCCAAATGAAAGAAAATTAAGCATATTATCTCCTCCCCCCCCCCACATAAGATGGTGTCAGATGGAAAATATGAAAGGTATTCATGCAAAATACTTTTAAAAGTCTGAAGAATGTTTTGATGTGTTTGTAAATAAAATAAATGGACAAGTTTTCCAAAAAGGAAAAGGAAAGAAAAATACATTAAAATTTAGAAAAATGCCATAGGTTTCTGATGTTTCGTAACTTTCTTTTGGGCAAAAAGTAATCTGGCATGGAAAGAAAATATCCTTCTGGTTTAAGTGAGACCAAGACTGATCAGTAAAGATTTCACAAGGTAGGCTGTGTTAGAATTTGGCCTTGAAGGATTTTTACAGATTAATATGGGGGAGGGGCTATCTAAGCAGAGGGAGAGACATGATAAAGGGATGAAGGCAGTTAAACAGTGTATGTTCAGGAGACAGTGAGTATTCCCATTTGCCTGTTAACACAGGGTCTACTTAGGGGAGGAGTGAGAGGTAAGACTGGGAAAGTAAGAGGGGACCAAATTTTGGAAAAACTTGAAATCTAAACAGAGGCAGAAAAGCTGATGTAGCTGAAAATGGGGGTGGGGGGAGAGATTGTAACAGGAAATAAGGATTCATTGTAGCTTCCTGAGCAAGGGAGTGATATAGTGAAAGCATATGGGATATTAATATAACATTGTGAGTACTACATGAAAGCATGCAATGAGAAGGACCTGAAGTAGGATGTTGGTATTGGGATTAGAAAGGAAGAAACAAATTTAAGAAATTGTATAAAAGAATATGTATTGATGTATTTGTCTATTTATACATATACGCATGTGTATATTGTGTTTTATTTTCTTTTATATATGAAAATAAAGATACTATAGCATTACTTTTAAAATGAAGATGCAATTGGCCATCTGTCTTTCCATTTTACATACATGTAAAGACTATATTCTTTTTACTGGCAACTGACTTTTTCTTACCTGTCCTCTGTCTGCTCTGAAATGAAGCTAGAGGATCTGGGTTCAAATCTCAACTCCACTGCTACCTCTATGACCTTAGGCAAGTCCCTTGACCTCCCTGAGCCTTAGTTTCTCATCTGTAAAATGATGGAATTGGTCAGTGAACCTCTCCAGTTCTAAATACTGTGTGCTAGAACCTGAGTGCATTTGTTCAACATGAACCTAATGCTTTCTGGTAGACACTCTTCATATTGACTGTATGGGACTTAGCCACATGGCAGATCACTCTGCCACTGTTTTTACCGCCAGTCTCTATATTATGACTTTGTATGAAACTTAAAATGGTGCCTTACTCTGTCCTTTTAGAGTGTTTCTTTAGTCTAGTTCTAGATTTACCCACCATCATGCAGTTTCTCAGTTATATTTCTGTTGTCTGTGCTGAGACTGTGCTATGGAAAACATTACTTTAGTCTGGGTAACGTGGCTGCTTCGTTCTTTATTGCCATCTCCCTAGGTCATATGAAGCATATGGCTCATAAGTGATGCTAATGAAAGTAATCATGCAGTCCAAAGAGATGTCTGTGGTGGACACAAGCATCCATGCTATTATTTTGGAGCTTGCTCTTCTGTGTTGGCACCACTATAAACATTAACTCTAGAATTAGGAATCCTAAATGAGAGAAATAATTATGAATAACCAATTACTAGTAGGAGGAGAAGGAAATCCAGTTTTCCCCCTTCCTATTTCTTCATTTAGTTACTAGGTCAAGGCAACCTCTGAAGGACAGAGCTGATTATGAGATTGAGTTCAACCTTGAGTGGGACCCCACCCAACTGGCAAAGCTTAGTTTTGATTAAAGGGTATGGACTGTCTTATCTAGGTGGAATTCTTACCCCCCACAAGTTCGGTAAGACCTGCTAGAGCTTTTGCTCCATGGAATGAGCTTTAATGACAGCTATGCCTCCAATGACATGATAAACAGCTTGTATTTAAACAGAGTATCCCAAAAGTCTTCATGCAGTTTTAAGCTACTAAAGCCCAAGTAATTAACAAAAGCTAATACTTGCAAACTTAATATTTGCTATTAAAGCTCAAAACTGCACAAAGACTTTTGGGACATGGTGTATAACTACTTCTGGTATTTACAAAAATATTTTGCAGAAATTCCAAGTTGATCTTTGTAACAGTCCTGTCCAAGATTACATACCTGGACTAGTGAGAATCAGGAGTCAGTCACTGGTCCTCTGACTCAAAAGTCAATAATACTCTTTCCATTATGTCCTGCAGCCTGGGGTGTTCTAGATTCCTCCTCATCCTAGTCACCCTCTACTTAATGTGTTCAAACTTGTTAATATGATTTTAAACTATGGTGCCCAGAATGAAATACAATGCTTCAGATGTGGTCTGACCAGTGGCAAATGTAATGGAAATATTATCTCCTTTGTTTTATAAATACAACCCAAGGTTGCATTCATGGCAGCTCTCTCACACTGTCAACGAGGTTGCAAGTCAATGAAAACTTCTATGTCTTTTTCATAAAGATTTTTGTCTAGTTAGTTACCCCCTGCACATACTTATTCAGTTCATTTGTTTCTACTTAAACATGAGATTTTATATTTTATATATTGCCTTTATTAATTTCATTTTCTTAGTTAAAGCACACAGTTTAAAGCTGAGAACTTTTTGGATCCTGCTTCTCTTGTCAAGGGAATCTGCAGTTTTCATCAGCATACTCCCTCTGTTTTCATCCAAGTTGCTGATTAAACACATTGAACACAACAGAGTCAAAATCATGCCATGCCATGTGAGGCTGTTCTTCCCTTCTATGCTGATACTGATCTATTAGATCTTTTGGGTCTAGTCATTCAACCAGCTACCAATACAACAAACTATACTAGGATTTGTCCCAAATGCCTCCAGTTTTTCTGCAAGGAGATCATGAGTCACTTCTGCTTCAGCAACTAGTTGGTATTAGCTCAGTGGCAACATGGATATACCAGGTACTTCATCAGGGTTGGGGTAAAGGTGGAGAAAGAGTTGCAAGGGAGGGATATGGGGAGCTTTGTTTTTATTTTTGTGTTGGTCCTACCTTCCCTACTCTTCTTTCTTTCACCCTTCCTTCTTCCTTCCCTCTCTCCCTCTTTTTCTCCCTCCTTCCTTCCTTTCCTTCCTTCCTTCCTTCTTTCCTTCCTTCCTTCCTTTCTTCCTTCCTTCCTTCCTTCCTTTCTTTCTTTCTTTCTTTCTTTCTTTCTTTGTTTCTTTCTTCCTTTCTTCCTTTCTTCCTTCCTTCCTTTCTTCCTTCCTTCCTTTCTTTCTTTCTTTCTTTCTTTGTTTCTTTCTTCCTTTCTTCCTTCCTTCCTTTCTTCCTTCCTTCCTTCCTTCCTTTCTTTCTTTCTTTCTTTCTTTTTCTTCTTTTCTACCTTCCTTCCTTTCTTTTTTCCTTCCTTCCATAAACTAAAATGGTTCCTCATTTCTCATTTCCTACCACATTAACCTCTCTGTCTGGTTTGTCTGCCTATTGTCACATAGCTAATAAGTAGCAAAGACAGAGAAAAAACTCATTTTAAGGGTAGGGAAAAACAGGGAATGTTTGTAGACAATAGGAAAGGAGTCAGTGAATTAACATAGCCTGAAGACTGGAGGAAGAAGAAAGAGGGGGGCAGCAAGGGAATGTTGGCTTTGGCTTTGGCTTTGGCTTTGGCAAGAAAGACATCTCTTCAAAGATTCTGGAGAGAAAGCTCTAAACTCTGTAGAGTGGAGACCGTTTTCTGTTTTCTAATCCCACCCTAATTTGCCAAATACCTGCTACCTCTTAATACGCACCTTCTGCTCCATCAAGGCTAGTCCCCTCTGATGTTTTCACCAGCCATGTTCTATAGGCCCTTGCTCATGTTGTCTCCTCCACTTGGAATACTCCACCTTCTCTTCAAATCCTACTCAGTCCCAACTTCTTCTTAAAGCCTTCAACCACTTGTGAGCACACTATTCTCTTCTTTCTCTGAGTCCTGTTGGTACTGAGCACTCCACTGCTCTCTAATTGATCAACACATATTAATCTGTCGCCACATCTAAACTGACCCTTCAGGTCAGGGACCTCTGATCCTTCTTCATATTTTCCAAAACAACTAGTATAATTCAGGCACATAGTAGGTATTCAATCAATATCTGCTCACTAATTGATCATTCTAAGTCACTCCATAAGTAGGGGCAGTGTGTTATAAGGTACAAAATATTCAACTTGGGTCAAAGAGAACTGCTTCTGGCTTCACCATTTATCAGCTGTGTGACAGTAGGCAAGTCCGCCAACCTCTCTGAGTTTTCATTTCTTCACCCATAAAATGTGCATAATACTATCTCCCTCTTAGGGGCTTTGCATGCAAGGCCCTTGGTAAATCTTCAGTTGCTACATAAATGGGGATTGTTGCTATTGCTGTTGCTGTTACTATCGTTACTGTTATTATTAAGTCAATTTAGCAAAAGAAGAGAAGTACATTTGAAGGATAAAAAAAAGGTGGTGGTAGAAAGGAAGCCATGAGTGAAAACAAGATAAAGAAAAAGAAAATGATTTCCTTTCTTATTCTTCTTCCCTGCATTTCTTTTCTTCTTTCTCGTAATCTAGGTAGGCATTGCCAGCAGAGCACTGGAGTTCTAGGAAGCTCTTCATTGTAGTCATTCAGTCATGCCTGATTTTTTGTTTTCCTACAGACCGTACTGTCAATGGGATTTTCTTGACAAAGATACTGAAGCGGCTTGCCATTTCCTTCTCCAGTGGATTACAGGAAATAGACGTTGAGTGACTTGCCCAGAGTCACACAGTTAGTAAGTGTCTGAGGCTGGATTTTAATTAAATTCTTCCTGACATGGAGTCAGGAAGACTTATCTTCCTGAGTTCAAATCCTACCTCAGACATTAGCTGTGTGACCCTGGGTAAGTCATTTAACCTTATTTGCCTCAGTTTCCTCACCTGTAAAATGACCTGGAGAAGGAAATGGTAAATCACTCTATTATCTTTGCCAAGAAAACTACAAATGGGGTCATGAAGAGTCAGATATGATTGAAGTATTTGAACAATAACAGTATCTTGCATATACATAGTTGTTTATTTGTTGTCTACACTATACAGCGTTTAGTACTTTCTCTCAAGAACCTCTGAAGAGATGCCCTTCTTGCCAAAGCCAGCCTTCCTGATTTTGTCCTTGATGCCATCCTCTTTCTGGCTTTCCTGGTTTTCAGGCTATGTTAATTCAATGGCTTCTTTCCTATTGCCTACAAACATGCCCTGTTTTTCCGCCCTCTTAAAATAAATAAAATAAAACTTCCTTTGACACTATCATCCCCATAAGCCATTTTACTACACCTCTCCTACATTGAAAGCTAAATATTTAGAAAAATTAACCTTCTTGTTTCTGCTTCTACTTCTCACTCTCAGTTTTTAATGCCTTTGCAATCTGGTTTCCAGTTCCACCAACTGAAACTGCCTTCTGCCAGATTAGCCGTGGTTCTTAATGGCTAATTCTAATGACTTTTCCTCAGCCTTCATCCTTTTTGACCTCCCTACAACTTTAGATTCTGTTGACTACCTTCTTCTCCTAGTCCTGGGTTTTTACGACACTACTCACTCCTGGTTTTTCTTCTACCCATTTCACTGCTCCTCAGTCTCCTTTCCTGTGTCACCATCCATGTCCATCCCTCTATATTGGTTATTGACCATAACCATGGCTCTCTACCAGCCTTCTTTCCTTTCTCTCCACATTGTCTTTCTTAGTGATTCAATCAGCAACTTTGGTTTAAGTTATCATCAATGCAAATTACTCCCATCTCCCTCCTGAGGTTTAAACTCTCATTTCCAATTGTCCCCTGAACAGTTTCATCTGGGTGTTCTTTAGGCTTCTAAAGTTCAGTATGTACAAACAAAACGCATTGTCCCCTATGTAAACTTAGCCTTATTCCTATTTCTGTCCTATTTCTGTCAAGGGTATCAGCATTTTTCCAAGCATTCAAGTTCACAAACTCAAAATCATACTTGATTTAAATGTTTCTGAATAGTTGTAGACATGTCTTATAATCTCTATAAGTCAAGTTGGAACCAACAAACTTTTCAAAATAAATAGTAATGATTCTGTTTTAAGTAGCATATTTTTAAGGTCACATTTCAAAGAATAGTGTTGTCTCAATCAATTTAAAATCCTTCATTTAGCATCTATGTACAGATAGTGTTAGGAATTATGTAGACAGGAGTCAATAGACCAATCTTTGAGGGTTTATACTCTGAGAATTCCTTCACCTGGGTACTTCTGTCTTCTAGGAGGGGGTTGGTTTATTTCTACCCTTTACTCTCAAAGATGAAACCAACTCCCATCCTCAAAATAATCATTAGGTGCCCTTATGCTTGCTAAGAAGAAGAAAGGAAAATGAAATCAAAGGGAGTCAGGAAAAAGGCTTACAAAAATTATAAGAACATAAATGTGCTAGGAAATAAGATGTTTATTGTTGGATCCTCTTTAATCAAAACCAGGAAAATGTCCTAAATGCTTTGTGCCACCCACCGCCCTGAGCAGAGTAATGGAACTCCCAGCTGATGTCAGTGGGAATTCTATGTGGAATGAAGGTAGTATCTGGGCCCTTTATGTTTGAATACTTTTAACCTAGTGGCATCATCATTGCAGATTCAGAAGGGGAAAAAAAGTCTTTAAAAAATAGATCCTAAGTCCATTAATAGGAGCAGGAACCCATGTTTGATCTTTGCCTCTTTGTGAGTTGAAGAGTCATTGGCAGCACTGATACTTCCAGGCGAGAAATCTTAACATTTGGTGCCAGTTTCCTGTCCCTACTTTAAGCTTGGAGAGTTCATAGAGGTTATGGTAGGATGGTCCCCATCTAGATCTCTGTTGGCATGGACCTCTGGTGACAGCGTGTCTGAGCCAACAGGACACCGGTAGTCTTTGGAGCAGCTCTTCCTCACTCTTGAAATGGTCAGGAGATGTGGATTCAGGAAATCACTCTGTATTGCTGGCTGGTTTTGGAAGTCATTTTTAATTTCATGACAAATATAAATGAGTCCTTAGGGAGCCGTAAGTGGGTTTCACTGGTGATGTTAAAGGAGCAGTGACCTTTTCCGTATCTAAGGTCTTTGCAAAACAAACCCCAAAAAAACATTTTGTGTTATAGCATGGCAGGCAGGTTCATTCTTAGTCTTTCCTTGAATCGAATTGCAAAGGAAATGTTCCATTAACAAGTCCACAGAGTATTCTTGTTGCATGTGCAGTCATAAGCTCATGTAACAACACAATAGATTATATCCCTCACTATTTACTAGCCTGTGTGTTTCAGATGATGTCTTTTTTACTTTTGTTGGGGTGTATGTAAATCTCTGATGTTCTAGCATTGTAATTACAAGGATCCTGGTACTAGGACTATAGGTTTTGTTTTTTAAGTACAGCTAAATGAGAGGTAATAAAGTTTACATTTTTGGAAGAGCTTCATTAAGTGATGAAGGAAACAAAATTTAAAAAGCATCATCAAATCAACCTTCTCTTATTTTCATTGGGGATTGGCACTCAGTTTGGTAAGAACCATGAAAATGGTTACTGTTTCCTGTAGGAACTCCTTATGCCAATGGCCTTTGTTGAGGATGATTACTTAAGGAGACAGTCAATTATAAGTGAAGGATTTACAGTTTAGTTTAATGAATTAAACCATTTCCTGGCATTTCCATTTACCTTGGGACTTACAAAGGAGACAAAAATATAGACTTGCAGTAGGAAGGAAAGGAATGATCAAATCCCAATAGTCACTGCCTGAATGTCTGGCTCAGCAAATCTATTTAGAGAAGGAATTTAATGCTGATAAGTGATTCCTACTTCAGTTTTAAAAAGAAAAAAAACTCCTCCGAATATATGAGCAAGCACACAAAACTCTTAATGAGCAAATAACTTCATTAACGATGGCATTTTATGGGTCTTTCTGGCATGCCACCCCAAACTAAACTTTACTAAAAAATGTTGCTTATGTGAAATCATCAGCATGGTAATAATACTATTAGATATTTACATTTATTATATCACTTTAAAGTTTGTAAATGCTTTCCTCACAACAGCAGCCCTGAAAGACAGGTAGTATACATATGATTGTATTCATTTTGTCAGTGAAGAAAGGCTTTGTGTAGAAGGTAGAACTTGATAGGGGTTTTAAAGGTGAAGGTGAGGGGGAGATCATTCCAGGTCTGGGAAAAAGCAAATATAAAGGCATGGAGAGAGCAGAAGGAGTATATTTTGTGAGGAAAAGATCAGTTTGGAAGAATGAGTAGTAAGGCATAAAGAATGCTGGAAATGTTGGTTGGGTTCAAGAGGACTTTCAAAGCTAAACAGAAGAGCTTGTATGTTTGATCCTAGAAGCAATAGAGAGCCATTGGAATTTCTTGAGTGAGAAGAGGGAGATAGTCACACCTGAACTTCAGGAAAATCACTTGAGTAGCTATGTGAAGGATGAATTAAAGTGGAATGAGACTTGAAGTAGAGAGTCTTAATAGAAGGCTATTAGATGAGTTTACATACTACTCAGTGGGAGTAGACAGAATATAATGTATATACAATTAAATAAATAAATAATGTGTGAAAAGTAAAACAAAGACATTAAAAGGGGAGAGAATGATGGATGGGAAGAGAGGGATCAAGAAAGGCCTTGTAGAGCCATACCTTGAAGGAAGACAGAGATTCCATGAAACAGAGACAAGTATATTCCAGGGGGAACTACTTACGTCAAGGCACAGAGATTGGGCATGGAATAGTGTATATGATGAATAGCTAGTATACTCTGTTTGACTAGAATAAAAACTGTGGGAAGAGTTATATGAAGTAACACTAGAAATATAGATTGAAGCATAATTGCCAGGATAATGAGTTTATTTTAACCTGGAGGCAACATATAGTCATTGAAGATTTTTTGAGTTGGTGATCAGATGTGAGTTTTAGAAATATTAATTTATCAGTTTATAGATAGATGAATTAGAGAGAGGAGACACTAGAAGCAGGGAGGTGGATTAGGAAGCATTTGCTTCCAAGTCAAAGGCTAATGAAAGCCTGAAGTTAGTGCTATATGAAGCTCACTTAAAGGAACTGGGAATGCTTAGCCTTGAGAAGATTGAAGTGGAATGGGAGGAGGAAGGAGGAGAAAATAGCTGCCTTCAGATACCTCATGGTCTATCTTCTAGAAAAGGGAACAAACTATTCTCCTTGACCTCACAGGGGAGAGCTGGGGTAATAGGTCAGAGTTGCAAATACCCTTCTTTAGGCTTGAACTAAGGGAAACCTTCCTGACCACAAGAGCTACCCAGTGGAATGGGCTGCCTCAGGAGGTCAAACATTCCTTTTCACTAATATCACTGTTAGGGATATTGTAGAGATATTGTGCAGATCTGAGTTGGATATGAGGACTTCTGCATTCTCTTTGAACTCTGAAATTCTGGCCTTCTGTGATTTTTCTTGACTCACTTCTTTCAGTAGTTCATACAGCATGATCTGGTATTTGAATTCCACATTGAACACATGAAAATTTTATTTTGATTTGTCATAGACAAATGAACTGGAGAAAAGAACCCAGGGAAAATGAAGTAGAAACCAATGGTTACTTCCAAACTAGGAAGAAACCTAAGAGCAGGACCTGAATGGAGAGTTCTATGGCTATCATATAAAACACGGAAGCAACTGTATACATAAATTTAAACCTTTGGCTTTTGCATATTTCCTCTTGGGGGTAGGAAGGCTCTACCTCTTAAATGTGTAATACTTGTTCTCAAAAACAGGTACCTGAAAGGCCATGTTGTAATGGGGGGAAAACACTGGACTTGGAACCAGAAAATATGTTTCAAAGCCAATTTTGCTGCCTTATAAACTTGGGCAAGTCAACCTTATCTGGACTCAGTTTTGTCATATGAAAACTGAGGGGTTTAGACTAGCTTGTCTACAAGATTCCTTCCAGTCCTAATATTCTCTAATTCTTCCCCTATTATTCTATGACAGACTGGTTGATCCTTTGCTGTTGTTTCCTAGCAGGCACCAACTATGCCATATTGTTTGAATTGTGTTTCACTGAGTATTTAAAACCACCTCTCCTTTCTTTGCCTCAGTTTGCCATACATGGATAGGTAAAGTATCCTAAATAAAAAGTTGATATATGTCATTGGTTTCTGCCTGCTCACTTTTTCTAGTCCCTCAGATGACTTCTTACTCAGTATGAACCAAGCAGTAGAATTTAAACCACAAAGCTTCTCTTTTAAATATTTTTTTACTTTCATTTAATTCATAATCTTCACTCTGAATGTAAATCCCTCAGGATCACCCCCCCCCCCAGCCTCTTGTCATCTCTACTTCAGACAGAGATGGCTTTCCTGTTTTACCTGACCCCCTATGACTTCTCACAATCGCTCTGGATGGCATTTCCTGATTCATTTAGCATTGTTAGACCAAGGAACTTATGCAGAAATTTCCCTGCCCCCACTCACAGCCTTCCTTACTTTGAGACTTATTTCTACATTGCCTTAACCCCTTCTCATTGATCTATCCTCCCAAGGAAACAAAGATAGAATAAGGGAGTAGATTTGGTAAAGGAAATATTTTAGAGCGGAAATACAAAGTGTGTGTGTGTGTGTGTGTGTGTATTTTGCATACCTATGAGGAAAGAAGTACAGAATGAGTGACATTACATTGATCATTTTCATTTCCTAAGTCTAAAGATTCATCTGCTATAATTTATATGTATATTTATTTCAAGAATTCTCATTTTGTTTTTGTTTTTCTCATTTCAGACACAGGCAGTCCATTTGTAGAGCCTCACAGCACCATGCCTGAAACTGTACATATGACCGAAGGACAGGAAATGATTATTCCCTGTCGAGTTTCAGCACCAGACATCACTGTTGCATTGAAAAAGGTACTATTTAGCAAAGCCAGGTTCCTCACGTAGCCCTATAAATGTGTGGATGGAATTCTAGTTAATTAGTTCTATGACAAGTGGAGCCTCAAGGTGGTGGTGGTAATGGTAGTGGTGGTGGTGAAGGTGGTGGGTGGTGGTGGTGGTGGTGGTGGCAGTAGTGGTGAAGGTGGTGGTGATGAAGGTGGTGGTGGTAGTGGTAGTGGTGGTAGTGGTTTCGAAAGACATTGTATCTATTAACTGACCAGTCCAGCAACAAGCACAGAATCTGCAAATGAGAAAATGGAAGCATGTAATGATAAAGCCGGAAGTTTAAATTAACATATAAAATAACTTTTATGTTTTATGTGATCAATACATAAGTCCTGCTCTGATGTTTCTTCCTACTGTGAAAGTGACCATTGGTTTCTACATACCCATTTTCTCTGATTCTTCAGACTACCAATACCTTTCTATTCAATGTTAGCCAAGCAGTGAAATTTATCCTACAAAACTTCTCTTTTAAATTTCCTCTATTTTAATTTAAATCACAATCCTCCCTCTGGTTTTTAAATCTCTTAAATCTCACCCCCAGCCTGTGTTCTCAAAGTATATGCTATGGGGCATAAGCTTTGGCAGGTCTGCTAAACTAAAACATTTTCAAAGGTAGATTAATGATAGACTATCACCTGGGAACCAACCTAGCTGTCTGCACAGTAATGACTTTTTTCAACCATACAAACTCTCAGAAACCTTTAGTAAGTTATAGAAGGATCGCAATCTTCATTGGTAGAGGTAGCACCCACATCAGTGAAATCACAAATTCTTGAAGGATTTTACAAAAAATATGACATCCATACTCCAAGTCTGCACTGTGAGTGACTATCTTTCTCCATCAGCTCCAGAGGGCAGGAATTCTGTGTCAATATACTATGCCTCTCTCCCAGTTAACATTATCTGTCAACTGTGTTTTATCCTATAGAGAGGCTAGCAAAGAAATTAAATATTACAAGTTTTTTGGATAGAAATATGACATGCATATGTATGTATGGTGGGAAATTACAAAGCTTATCATTAAGGGTAAACCTATGTGAAAGTAGATCTGGAATGACCGAATTTATCTTTCTATCCACTCATAAAATTATTTAACTACACAAGTAATAAAAGCCTATATAGTTTGTAACATGTCAGAGAGGGGGACTTCCAGTGTCCTGCAAATTGTGGAACTTTTTAGCTTCTCAAAGGCATATAAGAATGATCGACTCAATTGAATCTGCTATACATGGTTACGTCTCTCTTATACCAGGAGGTTTACATATATAGTGTGCGTGTGTGTGTACAATTATATATATGAACTATATAACACTGTG
Source organism: Pseudocheirus occidentalis (assembly GCA_028646575.1). Classification (NCBI taxonomy): domain Eukaryota; kingdom Metazoa; phylum Chordata; class Mammalia; order Diprotodontia; family Pseudocheiridae; genus Pseudocheirus; species Pseudocheirus occidentalis. The sequence goes on from CM053596.1 coordinate 150,409,837, forward strand.
CTTATATAGTCATATATACATACATATACATACATACATACATGTGCACATATACATATATAAACATAAAGATAGACATAGACAGTTGGGAAATAGTAAGTCTTGTGGATGAGCCTTTCCTTCTCCTGGCATGGAGATTGGTAAACATTTACAGAAAAAAAAAGAGAACCTTCAGGAAAGAAAATAAATGCAAGCTTATCCTTTGTAATGTGTTGGAGCCTGTGTGTAGGCAATGAGAAATAGTATTAAATAATAAAATATTATGGTGAAATATAGTGTTCAATAAAGGTTTGTTGGTGATGATGGCAGAAGGCTTTAGACAAGTTGTTCACTTGATTTTTAAGTACATGCATTGTTGACTGGAATCCCGAAATCTTGACATTCAGTGAGGATGTCTCCAGCCTCTTTTTTCAAATTAACTTTTTATAGAAGTTCCAAATGTAAAAGAAAAAAAAATACCAGAGAGGAGAACATTTTAATATGAACATTTGAATACGGTATGTTATAGATTGGTTTTTTGCTCCATTTTCAAGGAGGAGAACTAAGGAGGGAGAGAGAAGGGAGGCTGAGGGTGGGGGTGGGAGAGGGACAGAGACAGTCAGAAACAAGGACAGAGACAAAGAGAGATCATCAGGAAATAAAACTTCCATAAATTTAAGGACTGAAGGGACCTGAGAGATTATCTGGTGCAAAGTCCTTTTTTCATTCGTGAGGAAGTAGAGGCCCCAAAAAGTTAAGTCTCTTGGCCAAGATCACCTAGCTCCTTGGAGAAGTTAGGATTGGAACCTGACATGCCTAGCTGTGGGTTCTCTTTCCACTGAAATTAGTGATTTCTCCATAAGGACAAGAGTAAAGGGGAGGGAAGATCTTACTTCCTTCCCTATACTTGGTTTTGAAGCCAATGTTAGTTAGAGCACTGGGCCTGGAGCTAGGAAGACTTCAGCTCAGCTCCCACCTCATCCACTTACTACCTGTGTGATCCTGGGCAAGTCACTTAACTGCTGACTGCCTTAGTTTCCTCAACTACAAAATGAAGGTAAAAAGAGTATTTACCTCCCAAGGTTGTTGTGATGATCAAATGAGAAAATATTGTAAAGTGCTTAGCACAATGTCTGGCATCTATAGTAAAGTGCTTAATAAATATTTCTTTCCCCCCCCTCTTCCTTCCTTCCATTCCTCTTTCCCTCCCTCCCTTTCTTCCCTCCTCCCTTCCTTCCTTTCTTCCTTCCTTCTTACCTGTCCTCCCTTATTTCTTCCATTCCTCTCTTCTTCCTTCCCTTCCCTTCCCTTCTTTCTTCTTTCTTTACCTCCTTTCTCTTCCTCTCTCCTTTCCTTCTGTCCCTCTCTTCCTTCCTTCCATCCCTCCTTTCCTTTCATCTGTACCTCCCTTCCTTCTTTCCCTCCCTTTTTTCTTCCTTCTTTCCCCCTCCACCCACCCCTCCCTTCAGCTTCCTTCCAAATCTCTCTACATCTCCAATAACTTCGCATTACCCATATACATGATATGTAACCACATTTTTAAAATAATAACATGCCAATTCCAACTTAAGGTAAATAAAAACTTTATTTATGGCCATTCCCTTTCTCAAGAGTCCTGTTTTGTTGTTAAGGGAGCCAAAAAACACAAATCACTCACTCTAGAGCTTATTCTCTGGTTTCTTTGGTTTCTCCAGATTCTAGAATCTAGCTAGAACTATGCATTGTGGAGCATCTAGACTTCTGTAAGTATGTAGAAACAGAAAAGAAGGTGTTAGAGGGCAGGAGAGACTTTTCTATGACACATGAAGACTTGTTGCAGCACAATCCCAAATGTGGAAGGAAAAATGATGGGCATATAAAATGAATCTTCAGAACACATTCTATAGGACAGAGGTCCTGCCCTTCTAGCCTGGCATTCAAGGACTTCCATGATGTTCTCTTCAATTCATCATTTGTTATGTGCTTCTTATATGTAAGGTGACAAAGATGAAAAGGGACAATGGTTTCTAATCAGCAGCTTACAAGCAAATTGAGGGAGACAGTATCCAGAGATAATGCAAGCGTGATGAAAGATATAAATAAATATATTTACAAATACATAGAATCCAGGGGTGAAGGTAATAAAGACTAAGGATACATCTGGACAAAGTGCTAGGACAAACCTGAGTAGGGACAGATCAACTTCACCTGAGGGGAACTAGGGAAGAAGACCCTGATATGTCCTTCTAGACTTACTTTCACCTGTTCTGGTTCATGCATTCCCTTCAAGCAGCTGGGTGTGCAGTGGAAGATCTGGGCTCAAGTTTAGCTCTTCTTAGCTCTGTGACCCTGGGCAAGTCACTTAGCAACTGTCTGCCTTTATTTCTTCATCTATAAAATGGGAATAATAATAGCACCTACCTTCCAGGATTATTTTGAGGAAAAAAATAAGGTAAAAGCCCTTTGCAAACCCTAAAGTTCTAGATCAGTGGTTCTCAACCTTTCTAATGCCATGACCCTTTAATACGGTTCCTCATGTTGTGATGACCCCCCCCAACCATAAAATTATTTTTGTTGCAACATCATAACTGTAATTTTGCTACTGTTATGAATCGTAATGTAAATATCTGATATGCAGGATGTATTTTCATTGTTACAAACTGAACATAACTCACAGGTTGAGAACCGTTGACCTAGATGAATGTTATTGGCCATGATATTCTTAGTCATGCTTATCTACAAGTTTCTACCCAGTAATTTAACTTAAGTATTTTAACTTTAAGTAATTAACATTACTCCCTAAACATACCTTGACCTTTCCTACCTCTGAGCTATCACTTATGTTGTTCCCTACTATGTGAAATCCAACATCTTGTTCAATTTTTAAGACCCAGCTTAATGTCATTTCCTTGAGGAAGACTCCTCTGACCTCCATAGTTAGATAGAATTCTCCTATCTGCAAGCATATGTTGCAGCATTTTGTGTATTTCTTGTAGCACTTAACACATTCCAATTCTCTAGTGCAAGGGTGGAGGACCTGAGGCTTCGAGACTACGTGTGGTCCTCCAGGTCCTCGAGTATGGTCTTTTGACTGAATGCAAACTTCACAGAACAAATCCCCTTATTATAGGCTCCCCACCTCTGCCTAGTGACTTGTATAACACATTTGTCTTCTCCTTGCTATAAACTTGTTTTGTTTTCCATAATATTTTGTATAGAATAAGTTCTCAACAAATATTTATTGAGTGGAATTTCAAGCTTAGTTTTATAATGTATGTAAACATGGCAGAGAAAGAAAATTCAGGACATTGGCTTGGGGTGGGGTGGGTGAGGGGAGAAGCGCATCACACAGAGCCACAAATCCATCTTTGCTTGTGTTTAATCTTTATGTCTTGTCATAATATGTCATAGGACATTTTAATGGATCTGTTTTAAAAGGGGGTAGAACAAATAGAGATTATCTTCTGGTCATCAGGCAGCAACTTATGAAATGTCATGTGATTTTTTTTCAAAAGAAGAACCTTCCCCCACTGGGAAAAAAGTCATAGCTCTTGTCTGTGACTGCTAAAAACTGTTTTGTACCCTGGCATTCTAAAGAACTTTGGGAGCCTGCTTCATAAAGGTACAATCCTGATTCAGCCTTAAAGTAGAATTTTTATTTTTAACCTTATGCTCTTAAAAACACCCTTTATTGTACGTACACTCTCTTTTAAAGCAGGAAATAGTATGAGTAGATAATATGACCCCATATATTCTTTTTGGGGGATGGAGTCAAGCTTTCCTATGTTTTGGATTCATTCTTTCCAGCTTTATGACAATGCAAGGGATAGAAGGGTACCTGTGAAATAGCATTTGAAGATGCTGAAGTGTGGGAATGACTTCGTGCTCTACCAGCTTTTCAAGTCCACTGACTTAGGAGTAAAGTAAAGCTATTTCAGTAGCTAAATCAGTTTTTAAAAATTAAGAAAAAATGTGAAATGAGTTATAAGGAGTTTATATATGTGGGGTTTGGAGAGTCAGAGTGTTTTTTCATTGCTAGGTTTGGGCTAGGCTGATCAAAAACATGCGTGTGTGTGTGTATGCTTATTATAAATTGACTATTGAAAAAGAATTTAGGGAAAACTTTGTTCATTATGAATTTCATTCATTTTAAAAAATCTTTTGGCTTTCTTTATGGTCACTGGTTTCCCCTTTATATGGCACAACTGATGCTTTTTACTATTTTTTCTTTATGAGCTAAAGGTGATTTGGAGCATGTTTGACCCATTGATTGCAAATGGAATATTATGGGTCTTTTAAGACTTGGACTAGCTAAACCTGCAAAATGGAAGAACTTCAGTGGTGAAGATAAAGCATGATTTCATAAAAAAAAAAACCAACAACAGATGATCAAGATAAATGGGGATAATCTGGCAGCCCCAATTTTAAAAAAAATGCAAATTGGTTCCTCAGTTGTTCTACAAGGATAGTTTATTGCAAATATTCCCATCAGCAAAGAATTTTGGACCATTAACTGAAATTTTGACATAACTGCTTTGCTCACATGTACTATGTTCATTGGATTCTGAAGAGCTAATAAAGCATTTATATCTTTTAATTTTATATGAAAATTATTTTGACACAATAATACTGTCACTATATGGAAATATAATTTTGTGGGTAAATCTCTTCAGTTTCAGATTCCTGATGTGAAGACCATGATTCCTGATGGGAAGACAATAATCTGGGACAATAAGAGGGGTTTTATTATACCAAAGTCAACATACAGATTTATAGGACTTCTGAGCTGTGAAACAACAGTCAATGGCCATTTGTATAGCACAAGTTATCTAACATATCGACAAGGTGAGTGATGTTGTATGGTCATTATGATTAAGCATCACATGTGGCTTTCCGACATAATTTATCCTGTTTTCTTGTGACACGTTTGCAGACAATACAATCATTGATGTCCAGTTAAGTACACTAAATCCAATCAAATTACTGAAAGGTCAGACTCTTGCCCTTAATTGTACTGTTACTGCTGCCTGGAACACGAGAGTTCAGATGACCTGGAATTATCCTGGTGAAGTAAGTAAATTTTATAACTGTTTCTGTTTTTTTTTCTCTACAATATTTTTAAAATCTGTAAGCAAAAAATAAACTTTTAAAAAAGAAAATAAGCAAGATAATATGTTTTGCATGGCTTCACACATATAATCTATATCAAATTGCTTGTTTTCCTAAGGGTGGGGTCTAGGAGGGGGAGAGAGGGAGGGAGGGAGGAAAAGAATTTGGAACTCCAATTTTTAAAAATGAATATTAAAAATTTTACATGTACTTGAGAAAAGACAAAATAAAAAAAAGAAATAAGCAAGATCTCTATAATTTGCTGAAATATATTGATCTCTCTAACAACCATAAACATTCAAGAAATTTATTTTAAGTGCTTACCTTGCTTGGCATTCCCTGATTACAGTATTCTTACATATGTTCTTTTGATGTGTGATGAGGTTTGTGGTTTTGTTTTCTTTTTTCAACTAATCATACTGGTGTTCCTTTTGCATGACACTGAGTAGATGCAAGGATTCTTTTTTCCTTGGAAACTATCTTCTAGGATTTAGAGATGAGAGGGAAATTTATCACTGAGAGCTAAGCAGAGACTGTCTCTAGTAACAAAAAAGAAAAGTTTTCAGCAAAGTCATCTAAAAGACTAGCAGACAGTCAGGCACCTGACTAAAGCATGTTTAGAAAAGATATTACAATTCAGCAATCCAAATTGTATCAAGAAAAAATTCTTTCCTCTAGAAAATAGTAAGAATGATCTTGAATTGTGTTCTCTATTTTCCCCTGATTTGAAGAATCCTTGCAAATAATTGTAATTTTAAAAATAATTAGCAGGTAATACATGTTAAACAGATTTTGAAAAATTGACAATTTGACTGAAAGTCAAAGAAACCTGGGGCAGCCTGATGGTCCAATGGACAGAGCACTCATCTTTATGAGTTCAAATATGACCTCAGGTACTTAATAGTTGTGTGACCCTGGACAAGTCACCTAGCCCTGTTGGCCCTAGTTTTTTTCATCTGTAAAATAAGCTGGAGGAAATGGCAAACCACTCTGGTATCTTTACCAAGAAAACCCCAACAGGGGTCATTAAGAATTGGGCATGGATGAAAAGTGACTGAATAACAAAGACAACCAAGGAGAGAAACTCAGGGATTCTAGCCACTAGTTTTCATGCCAGGAAGATTGAAGTGTCATAATCCAAGCATGTCCATTTTTAAGTCACTCAGATGCTTATGCACAAAGTTAGCTTATGATTATGCTCTTTATGAAATATTAATGGATGCATCTCTGGCTCCTGCTAATCTTTCACCAGTATTTCTATCGGTAATAACAATCAGCATAATAACTTGGCAACAAAAAAGTATGACAAGTGCTCTACAGTTTCAAACTAGGAATTTATCTACCTTTAAAGTAGAAAATGGACAATACTGGCTATTTTCTAGAAAATGTCATCATTTTAATGAAATAAAAAGATTGTAATTCACATCAGTGTTTTCCTAGTGTCAGCTGAAATGGAATCATAGAAGGGACCTCAGAGGTGACCCTTCTCATCTGTATCAGAACAGGAATCCCCTTTGTAAGGAGTCTGATAAGCTCTTTTTGAAGATCTCCAGTGATAAGGAACTCACTCCTCAAGAAATCCCCTTCAATTTTTGGAGTGTTCTGATTGTTGTTTTTCCTTATATGGATAAGAAACTTGCCTCTGCCATATCTCCCCATCATTCCTAGCTGCATCATCTGGGGCCATGCTGAACAAGCCTTCATCATTCTTCCTCATGACAGCACTTTGAATGCTTGAAGCCCATTGTCATGCCTCCATTAAGTCTTTTCTCCTGGTTCAGCATTCCATTTTCCAGACCCTTCACTATCTTGATCATCTTCCTCTGGATGTACTCCCAGCATGTCAATGTTCTTCCTAACTCATGCTACTGAACACTAAACATAATACTCTAGATATAGTATGAGCTCCCTCAGTGTAAACTCTTTTGATTCTACCAATGAGGCTGAAGATCAAATTGATATTTCTGCTGGAAATGCCCCATTGTTGACTTATATTGAGTTTTTAGTCCGCTAAAGTCTTATTTTGTGTGTCCTATTGACTAAGACTTCTTCCCAATCTGTGCTTCTGTAGTTGAATCCTAGTGTAGGACTTTACATTTATCCCCATTAAATTCCATCTTTACCAGATTTGGTCCATTGCTCTAGCCCACTAAGATCTTTTGGGATCCTGTTACAGTTTTGGGGGGTCAGGCTGTATAGGTTTCACCTATACCCTTCCTCAACAGGCTTCGGCTGTCCCCGGCTCCTGACTTCCGCTTTCTCTGGGAGAAACAGCTGCACAGAAAACTTAAGACATGGGGCTTGCTTCTAGCTACATTCTTTAAGCTTGGAGGCTGGAACTTTCTCTTCTTTAGAACACATCACTTGCTTCTAGCTGTGTTCTCTAAGCTTGGCGTGGCTGGAACTCTCTCTCATTCTCTAAACTTGGCATGGCTGGAACTCTCTCTCATTCTCTAAGCTTGGCATGGCTGGACTTTCTCTTCTTTAGAACACAACACTTGCCTCTAGCTACATTCTCTAAACTTGGCTTGGCTGGACTTCCTTCTGCCTCCGGGTAACCTGTATTTAAGTCCTTTCTCCAGGGCCCCTTAGGGCCCCTCCCCTGGCCTTGCCCTCGCCACAGAGAGCCAATCGAGCCAATCATGCATCACCCTGAAGGTGGAGAGATAATCCTGCTTATCACAAACAGGTGCAACCTTCACATTCTGCCCCCAGGTGATCACGTGCCTGTTAGCTGAGGACAGTTCAACCCATTACCAACAAGAGCCCCATCATCATCCCATTTCTGTTGTTCAAAGTTATTCTTCCCAGCTTCAGGCCAAGTACAAATTTTGCTAAACATGCCATCTATACTTTCATCTGAGTCACGAATTTTTTTTTTAAAACTGAATGGAAAATTTCCAAGAATGTATGCCAAGGGCTGGAGGTTTTCTGTTCCTAATACTTCCACTCACTTGTTTTATGACCTTGAATGAGTCACTTGAGAGCCTCAGTTTGCTTGAATGTAAAATGAGGTGTTCAGGCTAGAATGGTCAACAGCATTCTATTGAATGCTCTTTGTACACCTTATTGTAAAACTAAGGTGAGAGGAGGAGAGAAAAAACTCCTCTTTGTGTTTCTGTTGTCAGTAATAAAAATAGTATTTACTGAGACCAACAATTTTCCAAAATACAGAATTAGTACAGTCTTCTACCAGTAAGCTCACAAACTAAACTACATAAATATAAAAGAAATTTAGAGGAAGGAGAATAATTCCTAGGAGAGAACCCTTCATAAAAATAAGTATAATAGCTAACATATCTATGTGGATATATATATATCTTTTCAAGCTTTACAGAATGCTTTACAGATATAATTTCATCCTCAGAACAACCCTAGGAGGGAGGTTTTATTATTATTCCCATTTTTCAGTTGGGGAAACCGAGGCTGAGAGGATTAAGTGACTTGCTGAAAGTCATACAGCTAATAAGTGTCCAAAGCTGAATTTGAACTCTTCTTCCTGACTCCAGGTCCAGTGAACTATGCCACCTAGATGCCTTTTTTTGCATCATAAAATAGAACTTTAGAATTTTCTTTTGTCTTTAATCCCATCATTTTAAAGCCTTGAAGGTGTTGCTCTAACTTTTAGTGGCTGGAGTTAAGATTTTTTTTTTCTCAAACTGGTCCTAAGAAAACATCCTGAAAAATGAATGAAAGAGGCTGAAGATAACCCTTTCCTTGTTCCAGTGGAGAGTGAAAGGGACAAGTAGCTTGAAGTGTGTGAAAGAGAGTAAGATAGTGAGCTAGCCCTAAGCCCAAAGAATCAACAGAACTACTTCCTAAGACTTCAGTGCCAGACCATTAATAGGAAATGTACATATAATACATATTATATATGTACATATTACATATATAATATGTATTATATGTTCATACACATGTATTATATGTGTATACATATATACATACATACACACATATACACACGGCTACATAATCTTCCCAAACCTATTTAATATGGTTGGGGAGAAACTTTCAGGTTCAGAGATCAAGGCTAAAATAAGAATACATTCTCAAGTCCATTAACAACATTATTTAGACTTAGCAGAACTCGCTTTCTTATGTTCCTCATTTCCCTCAACACCTAAATGTGTTCCTAAAAAAAGAGCTAATAAAATATATTGAAATTAATCCTATACCTGAATAGCATGTATTTATTAGCTTATACATTATTAAATATTATTGTTACATCTAAATCACTCTTTTCTCTCTAGGCAAATAAGAGAGCTTCTATCACTCCACGAATTGATCAGAGTAATTCCCAAGCCAATGTATTCTACAGCACTCTTATAATTGACAAAGTGCAAAGCAAAGACAAAGGACTTTATACATGTCAGGTGAAAAGTGGACCATCCTTGAAATCTGCTAACACAACAGTGCATGTATATGGTAAGAGATGTTTCAGAAAGGCCAGCACACATCCTGCTTGTAATCACTGTGGAATCTTTGCTTATCTGTAGAACTCCTATCTATTTCCTTTGGCTGAGAATCATGCTGATGTGAATAAATACAAGTTTGCTAGTTTAAAAGCACATGAAAATAGCATTCAACACTCTTGAAAATGTGATGCTTTTGAACTGAGCAAAGAGACTTTTTCTTTTGTGAATTCCACATGATGCAAAATTCTGCTAGATCATTAAAAATTTGCATATGAAATATTTTAATCATTTGTGAAATCATCAAATGAAACAAAAGAGAATATCAGTTTTGTCACGTATTGTTTATTTATGCAAAGATTTCCTTGACACATTATTACAGTAATTACAAAGCTGAAAAGATACAGTAATGAATTTTTACTTGGAATTAACACTAAATCATTTCAACTTAATTTGTTTTGTAGAATTCTTTTATCTTATTCTTCAAGTCCTCAAATAGAAGAGTTTCAAGTTAAATACAATTAGGATCCCACAGAAGAGTTTCCATTCTGTTTTCTCATTCTACTTCTGCTGATAGGGTGGAAAAACTACAAGGAGAAGAGCAGAAATGCCATCACTCATTCTCAGTTTAGCTTTCTCCTCCATCCTTATCACTTAATTTTCCAGAACAATCATTCCTTTCTTCCTTGCCTCCTTCAAATTGTTACCCAGAAATGTCCACTAGCTTTTCTGCTGTGATAATATCAGTATTTCAAGATTTTCACTTATTTTTGTCCATGGCTGCTTTCTGCCCATAGTTTACTTAAATTATGTGCAGCCAACCACCTCTTCTTTTAAGAACAAAGAGAATAAATGGTAGAGTTACAGTTACATGCATAGATCATTTTTGTATTGTATTGTGTTATGAAAATGCCTGTTTTGTCCCACAAGTTAAAAGTAAAATAATTTTTGAAAAAACAACGAATCAGATGCATTTTACTAGGCAGAGGGAAAAGAAACTCAGATGGTCCCCTATAAGCAATCTCTCCAGCTTTGTTATGAGGACTGAATGAGGTGATGTATGTGAGAGTGTAATAAAGGTTTGTACACATTTAACTTATCACTACTGTCATGAATATTGACCACAAGAATTTGCCCTGATTCATCAGCTCAGTTGTAATCTCAGTTCTATTCACTGATTCCTTTCTGTATCCTTCTTGAAGAAAGCACTAAGCTTATTTGAAATAAATATAACTTTTACTAATATGCCAATCACTTCTTCTTTAAAGAAAAACCGTTTATCACCGTGAAACATCGAAAACAGCAGGTGCTTGAAACGATAGCGGGCAAACGGTCTTATCGGCTTTCTATGAAAGTGAAGGCATTTCCCTCGCCAGAGGTTGTATGGTAGGAACACAATTATTCTTCATATCAGTTTGAAAGCTATGTTGTAGGTAGGGGAATGTACAAAGCTAAGTAATTTAACTTCCTGGGGAAAAAAACCAAGATAAGTCACTCAGATGCAACTTTAGCAAGCTGGGAACTGGACTCTGTGTAGAGTTAGAAGAAGGGGAAGGATAAAGGATAAAGGGGAAGGACTTCACTTCCTGGGGGAGAAAAACAAGAAATGTCACTCAGAGACAAATTTAGTAAGCTGGGAACTGGACTCTATGTAGAGGTGGAAGAAGGGGAAGGTTAAAGAGGAAGGTAGGATAAGGACTGGGGCAAAGGATTTTTTAAATATTCTTCAGTAATCATTTGTTTTGTTACCTACTCACTCACTGAGCCTGTTATCTTGATTCTGACTATGTTTCTTTGTCTGTAAATCTTGTCATTCTCCTTTGTGTTGTGTGTATTAGTCAATGATTTTAACATAGCCTATGTTCTGAAGAAAGTAGACTTTTCTCTAACAAGGATACTGAAAATATTTGGCATAGACTAAAATTTAAACCTGAGTAGTAATGTCCTGTAGGGAAAATCTGAATTTTGGAAGATCAGAAATCCTGGGTTCAAACCCAGACTCAAACACTTACCAGCTATAGGACACTAAGCAAGTAAGTTAATCCTTCTGAAGCTGTTTCCTCATCTGTAAAATGGGGGAGGGGGGAATAATGATAGCACCTACCTCACAGATTTGCTGTGAGAATCAGATATGTGTAAAGTGCTTTGCAAACCTTAGAGTCTTGTATAAATGTGAATTAACTGTATTTTAAAGTAAAATAAACATTGGTAGAATTGCTGGAACAATTCATTTTCAAGGGAGGATTGAATTACCTACTTAAACTAGTAAAGTTATTTTTTGGTTCAAAGACAGAATATTCAAAAAACCCTTAAGCAATGTTAGAGTTTGCTTTTTTTTAACTTTATCAAACACCTTTACATAAAATAATGTAATCTAGTTATGATCTCAAGTTATTTTGTTAAATCATGTTTAACACCAGAGTCTTTGGCTCAAATCATTGCATTTTAACAAAGAAATTGTTACCAGACTGATTAAGGAAGCATCAATACATGAATAGAAGTTAGATCTTCTCAGTCCATTTTTGCTTTAAAAATTACATTAATGCAGACTTTTAAATTTTAAAAATCCTCAGCAGTTTATGCAGGAAGTTAAAGGGAAATATTAGACTGAAAATATTATGTTTTCTTAATTCTTTTTCAGTGAAGCAAAGTTTAATTTTGTTCCCTAACATTTTTTTAAACCAAAGTCATTTGTCTACTGTGTTTAAAATAGCAAAGTCCCCTTAATTTTAACTTCTCCTAGACAGTAACCTCAATCATATCTCAGTCAAATGAGATCATATTTGTAAAAAGCAATTAGCACAGTGCCAGAAACATAGTAGATGCAGTATAAATGTTTATCCCCTTCCCTACCTAATGATGAGGGAGGTGCCTTAAGCCTTTTTGGATCCAAGTGGTACATTTCTACAGTAACTAAATGGTGTCCTAGTGACTTGAAAAAATAAATGCCTTTTCCAATATGCTTAAGTTAGCAACAGGGGGTAACTAATAGTCCAACTAAGTGGTCTTAGCTAGTTACTAAATAGAGCTTAATACATTTTAATGACTTCAGTACTGACATTTAGTTGTAAGAATTTATTTATATCTGTATAATATACATAAGGTAATTGTCAACTGATAAATATTCCAGAATTCTAAGTTATTTAGAGCAATAAATTCCTAGCATACTGGTAGGACATATGTACAATGCATTTTAGAATTGAACATTTTGGTAGAATCATAGCTCTGTAGATCTGAAAGGTACTTAGAGATCATCTCAGATCAATGTTCTCATTTGACAGATAAGGAAGCAGAGACCCACAGACTTATTTGCCCCAAATCACATAATGAGTAACATAGCAAGACCCAGACCAGGACCCTGGTCTAACTTTTAGTACAGTGCTCTTTCCATTACAATGTGTGATAATTATATTGGGGTGTTGCCTCCTTTTTAGAAATGAAGAATTTCAAAATATATAGTCTATCCTTACTGTTGGCCAGTGCTGTTCCCCAAACATCTTTATAATATGTGATCCAATCGCATTATCTCTGTGTGGGTAAAAACTAAATAATAGGATGCTACAGAAATACCGAAATAATAGGTACTGTTAAAAAAAAAAGAAAAAAATGACCATTGACATTACTAATAAAAACACTCTTCTTAAACCAAACTGATTAATACTGAATGAAAAAACAAAGTTCCACCACCTGAACTCATATTGTCTACTTTTATAGAGTAGCTTCTTAACTGTGTTGTCTCTCCACCAATTCATCTCATTCTACCACTTAATACCTTTTTTTAACTTGACCCAAGTGTTCATGAATGTAGAATACTCCTGGTGAGTAAACTCCATCTACCAATGCACAGAATGGAAGGAAGAAATAACAATTTATTAAGTGCCTACTATGTGCAAATCACAGTGCTAAGTATACGCATATAATCTCAGTTGATTCTCACAACAGCTCTGAGGCCAAATTTGGACTCACATCTTCCAGGTATCTGTCCCAATGCTCTATCCACTGAGTCACCTTGCTACCTCTACAAACCTACAGCAACTTTGCAACTGGTAAACTTAGTTGTAAATAATTAAAACGTATGGTTAGATGATCATTTACAGAAAAGAAGGAAGAAGAAGAAAGAAAGAAGGATAGATAGAGGACAGAGACAGGCTGATGAGGAGAAGAGCGAAAGGAAGATGAGGAGGAAGAAAGACAAATAGAGGGACAGACAGACAGACTTGCTCAGGGTCATGGGCCATGAATGCAGGTCTTCCTTTAAATGCAGGTCTTCCTAACTCAAAGCCAGCCCCCTATATGTCATACTATACTAGTATAACATATACTACATATTATACTATTCTATACTATACTAGTCTTTTTTAATCTTCTAAAATATAGCTATGATCATATCTTTTCCCCAATTAAAACCCTTCAATGGCTTCTAGTTTCCAGCAAATAAAGTATGAAATTCTCAGACCAGCATTCGTGACTATTCCTAATCTGTCCTAATCACCTTTTCTGTCCTGCTACTTCCCTGCACATACCCCATTACACATTCAAACTGGATTATTCTCCACTCCCAGAACATACCTTGACCTCTTCCACCTCATTTATACTATTCCCTCAGCCTAGAATACCCCTTCCGCCCCCCCATTTCCATTTATCATAATCCTTTCCATATTTTAGAACTGAACTCAAATCCACCTTCTTTCAGAACCTTCCCCTATCACCTTGACCACAATGATCCGCCTCCACTTCCCTATCCTTTAAAACCTCCCTCTTCTCTGGAGCACATATCCAGACCAGCCCTGTGTGCCTTGATTATTTGGGTATGTTGTTTCTCCTACTAACTTGAGGGCAGAGATCTCACCTTATCCACTTCAAAATCCTACAAGTGCTTCCTCTTGATGCCTTATTCATAGAAGGCATTTACATATTTGTGGAATTTATTGCTGAATGAAGAGAAAGGAAGGATCCCTTCCTTTATTTTGTTATCTGTTAAATGCTCTGCATGATGTAACAGAGACAGGTCAAATATCACAGAGTGAAATCGGTAATATCTCATATAAATGTTCACTGAATGGCTCAAGAAGAAAAGGCTGGAGAGTTAAATACAATTGCCTTAAAGCTGATCTCTGAAGTTCAGTGTGCCGCCCTTTGAGCAACAGGCAGGTTTGTTAGAGAGGAGTGATGTGAGCCAGCAAGAGAATATTGTGCAGAAGCATCTCAACTGAATTTCCCTGCGGCTCCTACCAAGCTTTGAGTTGACTGACTCTCTTGGCCCATGTGTCCACAGTCTGGGGCTCAGAACTTAGAAGCATGGAAATCACAGAGCTCATGCACAAATTTAGCCACTGATATTATAGAGCTAAAGTAATAGACAGCTGAGACTTTATTAATGATCTCTCTCTGAATCACAGGTTAAAGAATGGGTTACCAGCTGTTGAGAAATGTCCTCGATACGTGACCCATGGCTATTCACTAATTATCAAGGATGTGGCAGAAGAGGACGCAGGAGATTATACAATCTTGCTGAGCCTAAAACAAGCCAAAGTATTGAAAAATCTCACAACCACTCTCATTGTGAATGGTAAGGTTCTTATTGGTTGTTTAATTAACTGATTAAAAAAATCAAATGAAAAATGTAAATGTTAATACTTCATCAAAATCTTGCTTGAACCTACCCAGATTTCCTTTTACAATACATTATATGGAAAATATGAGTTTTATTCTTAGGTTGTTGTTCTCCTTTTTTCCCCTGACTTTGCAACCAGTGAGAATGTTACAGGTAATCCTTATAATTACACCTACTTCACAGGTGTTATGGTTGTGAGGGATCAAGTGAGATCATCTATCAGTATGTATGAAGTAAAAAAATATATGTAAAGCACTTTGCAATTTTATAGCACTATATACATGTTAGATATTATCATTAACTCTTATTAGCCTGTGGTGCAGGAGAAAGTGATTATAGAAATTCTTAACATGTCTTTTTTTTTCATCCTTTACAGTGAAACCCCAGATTTATGAAAAAGCTGTGTCATCATTCCCAGATCCTAATCTCTACCCACTGGGTAGCCAGCAGAGCCTGACTTGTACTGTTTATGGTGTTCCCCAGCCTACAATTAAGTGGATTTGGCATCCTTGTAGCCAAAACTATTCCAAAGCGAGGTAAGGACATTTATTTACATCCTCATTCTTAAATGGCTGGTCAAAACCTGAGACTGAAATTCCTCACAGGTACTATACATTTCTTAAATGCACATATTTTTATGTGTTTCAGTATATTTTAAATAAATCTTTTCCCATTTGTTCATTGTGCTAGATGTGAAATGAGACATAGCATGAAATGATGTGGTTGCCACAGGTATTTCTCAATTATTCAGGTCTAGATGATGCAGTTTATAAATCTTTCTCCTTTTACCTTCTGCTTTCCATCATTGGGTCATTTCTTAGGAGCACTGTCTTTGGTTGTGTCCTGAGGGTGGGGAGATATGTTTATAATCAAATTCAAGAAAAATCTACATCTAGGCTGAGTAGAGTAACAACTATGCATTGGCCTTTACTATGAGGTACGGTTTTGATTGCTGTTGTTGTTGCAGAGTATTATAAAAAGAAAAAATACCCCAAAATATGATTAAAAATGATATATGATTGACATATAACTTAAACAATGAAAAATATCATTTCTTTCAAAATCTTTTTATATATACAGCTTTAAAAGAATTATTTAGTATTTTATTTTTCCCCACTCACATGTAAAAACAATTTTTAACATTCAGTTTTAAAACTTTGGGTTCCAAATTCTCTCTGTATATAGTCATTAAAAAGCATAGTTTAGGTGTATACAGTCCCTTCTATCTTGCAATTCAATGAATTTGCTCCAGTTGTCTCTCACTAAGCTTTACTGGAAATCAGTGCTTTTCTTTGTTAGGAAGTGAACCTGAAAACGCCTCATTTGTCTGGCATCATCAGGGAATGGAGCACCTGTCCCTCAAGAATGAATTTTCCAGATAACTGAAACTTCCACTTTTCACATAACAAAACTTTGCCATCATGTTGACAGTGTTTTTTATGGGAATCTTCCCATACTTCCCTGGTGTCCAAGATGATATGTGATAAATACTACTTAACCTTTTTTTGATAACTCAGGGTCTTCACTATGGACATCTATAATAGCATTGCTTTGTAAGACAATGTTGCCCTCGGGGACTCTTGAGGCATATAGAATTATTTGTCTCCATCCTATGTGGTCCTAAACTGTTATATTTTTATGCAGACTATTGTTTCATTTCCTTTTATCCACTGTTCTTTGTCACTTCTAGCTGTTGTAAAAATGTTTCTGCTTCTAATCTGCTGCCTATGTAGAGTTGTCTGCCCTAAGGGTGACTCTGTCTCCTGTCTCTCCAACAAGTCAAATGTCTAGGCTTTGTGGCACTTAAAAGACATCCAGAGGCCTTTTTTGTTTGATGTTAAATTCTGTGTTAATGGATATGTTGTGGATGGTTGAAGGGGATCAGAAAAATATCATACAGAAAAGTAAGCAATTTCTTTTTTGAGAACCTAAGATATGAAACTCCAACCTCAATTCATGAAGAGTTGGGTATGTGGCAGGAGTCAGGGTGGGTGATATAAAAGGTAATGGCAAATACTGCCTAAATTGTAAAGCATTATGTACACATGCCTTGTCTTTTGTGTGAAAGCTCCTCTTGGTTCATCTTTCTGTTATAATGATTGGGGGGAAAAGATAATGACGGCGAGGAAAGCTGCAAAGAGTGGTTAAGAGATCCTTGATAATCTTGAAGAGAGCTATTTCAATAGAACAGTGGGTGATAAGGAATTGAAGGGAGCTAAGTACAGGCAGGTCTTTCTAGAAGGTTGTCAGATACTAAAAGAGAGGAGAAATGTAGGATTGAAGCCCTGGCAGGGTCAAGTTTACAATTTCTTGTGTGTTGTTTTGTTTTGTTTCAAAGACAGGAGGCTCTAGGCATATTTATAGCAGTGCCAGCAGAGGGAGAGAGACTGATGATGAGGGAACAAGAGGAAATGATTGATGAGACAGGCTCCCTGAAGATGTGGGAGGAGGTGAGCCTGAAGGCACAAGTGAAAGGCTAGCCTTAACAAGGAAAATAGCTACCTTTTCTTCACAGAGGAGAGGGTGGGTAAAACTGGGGTGGTTTGGAGATAATGAGGAGGAGTAAAGAGGGAGAAGAGAGTAGCATTACTAAACTAATACCCAGTGTTACACATAAAGGCAAATGTGTGGGAGGATGTCAAGGGGACAGTGCAGGGACGTCTAATACTTGTTTCATGACTTGCAATGAATGCAGACTATTATTTGCAGTTTTCCTCCAGAGGCATGTTTGTGTCTGTTTTGATTTTCTATAAACTATAACTGTCTCTATTGGAAAAGGAAAAGATCCCTAAGGAGGGAGGTGTGTGTTACTACTTGGCATTGAGAAGCCAGGATTTCCTGATGGGGAATTGTACTTGAGTCTTTTTATCTTGTCCTTGGATGGTTTGGCTGGTATGGTATTTTATGAATTTCAAGTCCATTTTTATCTACTACTTGTGGGTGATTCTAGTTCAAGGATCATATATTTTTCCAGAACAAGCAATCTGAAGAATAGGATGTGAAGTTCTGGGCAAGGGGAACTGAATGCTCCATGTTGTTGGCCAAATCTACCAAAGGAGAAAAATGACATTAGCAGTTTTCCTGTGTCCCACTTTGGTGAGCTTCTGGGATTGGTACTGAAAGTGCTATCAAAATATTCTTATTTGTTTAATGCCTAAGAGGCAAGAAAATTTCCATTTGGTATAAAGAAAACATGCGGCTGCATCATTTTAGATTGTTCTTTTTATAAACATGACAAAGTGTGGTAGTACTTTGGTGATAAAATTGCCTAATAAATTTGAAAAAAATCAAAATAAGAGTCTTTGAAATACTCTAAAACAGGGCATTCGTTCACTTTCAAGTGTTTAGGAGTGGCCTTTTTTCTCTGCAAATCTTCTTTTATGACCTACTCTGAACCAACTTCACCAGCTGCCTCCCCATGCTAATGTAAGTATTGAGAGGACATCCAATGGAGAGTTCATAAAAAAAGCTAACACTTAAATTCAGTTGTATACAGAAATTTTAGTTTAACATTTCAGTATGAGGCATTACTTCTGAAAATTGATTTTTCATCTTCTTGCCATGCCTTCTGAACTCTTGTACTAATTTTTAAAATATTAATTAAAATAACATGAAGAAAAACATGTTTTTATAAAAACATTTAAGAAAAACATACTTTTATATTCTCTTTGCTCATTTAATGTAATTCTTAGGTGTTTCTTACATTTTGGTTCTATTTTTATGGACAAATATTTCAACATTCTGAATGTATTAATTTGTATCAGAACCTTGAATGCCTTCTTCAAAAATGCAGAAGTTTTGATTAATCAAATGTGGTCAACCTTTTTTTTGAGATTATAGTCAGAAAGATTAATAGATTTAATCTAATTTGCATAGTTTCATGAGGCTGTGTAAATACTTTTTTTCAGATTATCTTATATTACTCATCCAGTTTTTCTTTGTGGAATGTTGTGGCATTAGCAAATCACCAAAAAACAATTTTCTGCATTATTTTGTATAGCAGAGTATCTCATTTAATTAATTCTGTTTTGACTGAATTAATATTATTGTGGTTTTCCCTTCTCTGGATATTATGTTCTTGTAAGGCATTAAAAGAACTGGACATTTTAAAAGCGGAAGGGAAAAAACTGATTTTTAAAATCACTAAGCAAATAAGCCAAGAGAAACAACATACAACAAAATTTATTTTCTATTGGTCTGAATGTTGGATTAGAAGTAAAGGAACAAGGAGCAGCTAGGTGGTGAAGTGAATAGAGCACTGGCCTGAGAGTCAGGAGGACCTGAGTTCAAATCCAGTCTTAGACATTTGGCAGACTTAATTATATATTACAATTATTTACTAAAAATCTTCTGTGTACAAGGCACTATGTTCAATCTGGGTGACATATAAGGTTTAGATAAAACCCAATCTCTGACTTCAAGATACTTATAGTCCAACAGGGAGATGATAGTAGTTTACATTTATATACCACTTTCAAGATTTGCAAAGCACTTTGCACACATTATTTCATTGGATATACGCAACAACCCCATGAGATAGGTGCCATTGTTATCTGCATTTTACAGAAAAGGAAACTGAGCCTCCAGGCAAGCAAGTTGCCCATGTTCGCACTGCTAGTGAGTGTCAGAGGCGAGATTACAATCTGGCCCTATACTGACTTCAAAGGCAGCATTCTTTCCTCTTCAACATACTGCAACAAAGTGCAATGAAAAGACTGAGGGCGAGTTGGGACTGACCGGTGAAATCAAGGACGGTTTCCTATAGGATGTGGCTTTTGAATTGGGTTTTAAAGAGTGAGGAATTCAGGAGAAGGAAGAGGGCATAAGGTTGAATAATGTTCCCAACCCATGAAAGCACAGTGTGTGTTTGAAGGGTAAAGAGTAGCCTGATTGGGGTGGAATATGGATTGTGTGTGAGAGACAAATATTAGAGCATCCTGAAAATGTCATGTATTGCTAAATCTTGTGGCAGCCCTTGAATGCTAGGGAGGTGACTTTGAACTTGACTCAACAGGAAATTAATATTTTGGAGAAAAAGTGTGATATGATCAGATCTATGGGTAAGGAAAATAACTCTGGAAGGACTAATTGGAGGTGGTAGACAATGAGAGATTGCATAAAGACTTTATGGGCTTACCTAAGACCCTACATCAGTGCAATTGCTATGTAAAGTGGAGATAATATGTGGACCAACTTCCCCATGTGCTTCTGGTCAATATCAAGTGAGAAAAATGAAATCCATTTATGAGTACAGAACCTTTGTAAATCAATGCAAGGAAGAGATTGTTTTGATGATGAAAGGGAAAGAGAAAGAGGTCAGCATCTTTTTTAAAGGTGCTAGGCTTTTTAGTGTCTCATCAAAGAAACTCTGTCTTCTCTTGAGGGCTGGTTTTACAGAAAATTTTGAGACTATAAATTGTGGGAAATGCAGGGCAAGTTACTATATATATCATGTCAGCATATTAGCAACATTAGGAATATAATAAATTGGAAAAATTGTACATTTGAAGGAAAATGCAATTTTAAAAATGTATATATGTGGGTTTTTAGGATATGGAAATTATGGAAATAACAAATAAAAAGAAGATAAACAATTGGATTAGAGTCACTTTCCAATTTATTTTGACTTCCATTTATTTATTTCAATTTCCCACATGAAAAACTATCAGGAAAGGGTGCTGAGAAGGAAGTGGCCATGGCCAGGAGGTTGTGGCCTGGAGATGGGCCTGTAGGTGAGTCCTACCCACTTGGTAGGACTAAGTCTTAGCCCACATCAACTTCTTTGACTTTTCCCAGCTCCCTATGAGAAGCTTATTAATCTTTCTACTGTTCGGCAGAAGAACAAGAACCCCTAAGTTATCCTTGTAAATAGTCACTCACTTATCCACTGGTTCTGCCTAAGAGCCCCTCACTAAGGTGCTACATTTTAGGCATGGTCCTTGCTTTTAAGGAGTTCATAATCTCTTTTAAAAAGGATAATCTAGTGAGAAAATAAAGGAGCTCTTCCTCTCCTGTTTCATGGAGAGGGCTTTTCTAGGGACTTGGGTACCCTGCTGGTTGGAGTTAAGGGACAGATTGGTAAAGAAGAAATTTGTTCCCAAAATAAACTTATTTTTCAAAATAGTTACATTTTCAGAGCAAATCTGAAGAGATGAAAAAATATTTTAAATAACCTAGTTCATTGTTTTTTCCGATTGTCTTGTCCTCCAAAGAGGTTCTGAAGTCAATTACTGGAAAATGCTATGCCCAAATAAGTCTACAAACTAATTCTCAGCTAATATCCTCATGTCTTTCTCTCTTGCTCCTGTCTCCTGAGCCTGTTTTTTTTACCGAGATATTGTTGTAGATCTAAATCTAATAATCATAGTGATGCTAGGACCTTCTTATCTGTCCATCAGTTCAGTCCATATCCATTTAGTGATCAAGTTCTGGACAGCTGCTGTAATTTTTTTAGAAGTACCCTCTACTACTTTCCCCACAGTTGCAGTTGTATTGAACATACTAGAAATCTTCTGAGTCCTTTCTATTAGCAACCTCAAGACCATCAACTTTTCAGTTTGTGTACCTCTTAAATTCTCTCTCCCCATAGAACAGTTCCTTTACTGGTGAGTTTCAGTCTGTTTCTTCTTATAGAAGCCTAAACTTTCTTCGAGGTTGAGCTCAGATGTTATTTCCTACAAGAGATTTTCCTCATCCTTCCAGGGTTATTATTCTTACCATTGGAAATTACCTTGTATATATATATATATATATTGTATTTGCTTATCTGTGGTCATGTTGTTGCCCCAACCCTCACCACCAAGGCAAAGTAAGCGTTTTTAAGGCAAGAAAGATAATGATTTTTCTTTGGTTCCCCAATACTTATGTTATAGCAGGTGATAAATTAATGAATTTAATAAAATGAAATTTAATAAGCATAAATGTAAAGCTTTACTCTTGAATTTTAAAAAACAGCTTCACAGGTACAAAACAGTGGAGGCACATTTAGATTCTAAGTTATCTAAAAAGGATTTGTGGGGTTTTATTAGACTGCAAACTGAATGCAGGTCAACAGTGTGATATGGTATTTAAAAAAACAAAACAAAACTTACAGCTTCCAGGGAAGGGAATTAAGGGAAGTGAATAACTGTGCTCTGCTATGGTCAGGTCACAGCTGGAGTATTGTGCTTAGCACCAGCACCACAGTGTAGGAAGGACACTGAAAACTGGAGAATGTCCAGAGAAGGGGCACGAGGCTGTGGAAGGTCCATGTCATATAAAGATCAATCAAAGGAATTAAAGAGGTTTAGTCTAAAGTAAAGAAGACTCAAGAAAGACATGATGGCTGTGTTGAAGTATTTAAAGGGTGAAGGGGGCTAAGAACTGTTCTATGTAACGCAAAAAGGAGAAGGAGGAAAAAAGAAATGATAGAAGTTGGGGTGGTTAGGTGGCGCAGTGAATAGAGCACTGGCCCTGGAGTCAGGAGGACCTGAGTTCAAATCCGGCCTCAGACACTTAACACAAAAACTAGCCATGTGACCTTGGGCAAGTCACTTAACCCCAACTGCCCTCTAAAAAAGAAAAAAAAGAAAAAAAATTAAAAAAAAAAAGAAATGATAGAAGTTGCAAAGAGGCGAATTTAAACTTGCTTTTAGGGAAAACTTGCTAACAATTAAAATTATCCGAAAAGGAACGGGCCTCCTTTGAAAGTAGCCTTCCCTTTCTGGAGGTCTTCAACCAGACACTAGGTGACTACTTGTCCACAATGATGTAGAGGGGATTCATGGCGTGGCATGGGTTGAACTAGATGACCAATGAGATCCTCTACACCCTGAAATTCCATTATTAAAAATTGCAGTGTTTCTTTCCACTTTACCAGACTGTATTACCAGTTAGACCTACTAAGCATGTATTTTCTATCCCATGGTAGCATACTATATTTTGATTAAATAATTCCTTAAAGACATTGGTACATTTTTACATAATGTAGGCTTCTAGTGGAAATAAAAAGAATTGAGCCTTAAGAAGTTGTTTTTAGTAGGTTTTTCATTAAGTATATATTTTTAAAAATATGTTAGGCAAGTTTATTACCCTCTGTTTACTTATGTTGTTGTTGTTCAATTGTTTCAGTCATATCCAACTTTTCATGACCCCATCTGGGGTTTTGTTGGCAGAGATACTGGAGTAGTTTGCCATTTCCTTCTCTAGTTCATTTTATGGAGGCCAATAGAGTTAAGTGACTTGCCCAGGGTCACATAGCTAATAAGAGTCTGAGGCCAGATTTGAACTCAGGAAGAGGAGATTTCCCAACTAAAGGCTTGGCACTCTATCCACTGCATCACAAATACTGTGACCATCATCACCATTTTATCATTCTGAATTCATTATCTTTAGTGATTAGTTAGTATTAAATAATTATGTAAAAATATATCAAATTAACAACCACTTTCTCAAATATGCACACTTGCCTGAAATTAATAGCTATTAAATGTTACTACATGGTTGGGATAAAAAACAGGGAATCAAGAAGACAAAATTCTATTCTTGGCAGAGCCAACAATTTTTTTCTATATGTCCTTGTAAGGTCATTTACCTCTCCATACTTTAGACTTCCCTTCTGTAAAATGACTGTTGCAATACTGGTTCTTGGCCATGACCCATACAACTATTTGTGAAGTGTGTGTGTGAGTGTGTGTGTGTGTGTGTGTGTGTGAAGCTCTTGGAATGGAATTCTACTCTGCTTCTAGAAAAATCTGAAATAATCACTTGTCTAAAAGCTTTTTTCCCACTTGGTAAATGCTAACATTTATCGTATGATTTTTTAAAATTAGCTTATAATTTTTTTATAATTTTAATTATAATTTTAAAAATCATAAAACTTTAATTTCTTGAAATTTCTCAATGAACATTAATAAAATAATTTAGTGCATGAAAAAAATTATAAGCTGATGTAACTACCAACTATCATTCCAAGTTTCATTTTTACTGAATTGGATATTTCCATATTTACTGAAACTTGGAAACATCATGATATGATGGAAATAGCACTAGAACGAGAACCAGAGGAGCTTGGTTCAAGTAACAGCTCTACTACTAATGTAATAATGTAATAGCCAGCATCTATAAACATTTGATCCGCACAACAACCCCGTGAGGTTTTATTATTACTCGCATTTTACAAATGAGGAAACTAAGGCTGAGAGAGGTTAAGGGACTTGTCCAGGGTCACCTGGCTAGTAAGATCTGAAGCAGGATTTGAACTTGGGTCTACCTTCTTCCAAATCCAGTACTCTACCAACTGTGCCACATTAGTCTAGTCGCTAAATCCTTTTAACCTGTTTCTCCATATGGAAGATGGCCTTGCCTATCTCATAGGGTTGTTGTGAAGGTGAGTAAGTTTATCTAAATAAAAACACTTTATAAAAATAAACCTCCATGCTGATGTCAACTGCTATAATTATGATTATGAATAATTTAACTTAGCCAGGAAGTTCAGTGCCAGAATAAATGGTAGGTTATCTCTTTATATCTATGTTCTTACTCTCAGTGTCTACTTACACTAACACAGTTCTGAGACAAAAAAAAATCATAATTCAGTGATAAGGGCAAAATACGACCAGCTTTCTGTGATTCATGTATCAGCCCAGGTTTCCTCCTGTGCCAGTCCCTTTGGCCTTTGGCCATTGTATCCCATTTTCCATCTTATCTGTATGAACAAAAGCGTCCTTGGTCCTGTCAGATCATCTGTAGACCGTTCTTTGGCGGCTTCTTTTAATCTTTTGCTCATGAGTCCAAGCATCTAGATGGTAACAATTCAGTTGAATTTTTAGCTAACAACTTTTTTATTAGGTTTTCTTTTTTTCCAGCTAAAGTGGTAGATTTTCTAAGAAAACAAAATTGATATACTTGAAACCTCAAGGATGCTTTCTTCTAGATCTCTAGGTCAGATTTGGAGTTTGAAATAGCTGCATGCTTTCAGAGCTGAAAGGAAGTAGAGAATGTTAGAAAATACTAATATCTGGAGCATTGTTTGGTGGCTCTAACAAAGTGACACAAGGTCCTATGAAGAATCTCATAAAACATTTCTTTGACAAATTGTAGTTTGCTTCTTCCTTTTTTTGGCCATTGTCACTGATTCAATGTAGGAAAGGCAAATGTGTCCAGAGATTCTGTACAAAGAAGAATAATTGCATTTCTACATTGTCTATACCGACAAATTCACAAAGAATGGAAAAGCCAGAGTCATTAGTGATGTGTTGTGACAGATTTCCTGGGGCTAGCATAACGGTAAGTGTCAAGGGGGGGTAGAAAAAATTAACAAGACAAAAACAAACCAAATGTTAATTGTAGTTCATTTGAAATGTGCTTAAAATTAAAATACAATTTTCTGTAAACATAGATGCCCTATTTTGGGGTTAGGACAGTTTTAATTTCTATTCTATTTTCCATCTACAAGGTGAAAGTTCTGGCTGTTTAAAAACTTCCCCCTGAAAGTGACCATTTCCTAGGTGTAAAAGTAGGTCAAATGCAAAAGGAAAACAAGTAATTTAAGAAAACTTTTTAGGAAGATGACCAATATGGCCTTTATCTTAACATTCCTTATACATTTCTTGGGTCACATGCATACAAACACAACACAGAGTGTTGATATACAGTATATAGCATGTGTTTGAGTATAAGAATGTGGACCCAGACGAGGCATGCTAAAAAGAATTTTAATTTGTGACAAAACAAAACCTTGAGTCAATGAGAACTTTAAAGCCCACTTCACCACAGAACACTTTACCAGGACTTTGTGTTGAGCAAACAACCAAATAAAACTGACTATCTTACACAGTAGGCTTTCATCCCAAGCCAAAAGTGGATGTTCACTTACTAATGAGGAACTTCTTGCAGCCTATTAAATAATTACTGGGTTAGGAAGTGCATGCAGTGAAATGTGAATGTCCCGTAGAGGGACCCTTATTAATATTTCATAAAAGCCCTGAGAACAGAACCCCAGCCCGTTTGCCAATGCCTCTTTGCCAATTTTCTGTGCCCAAGTGTGATTTGCCACTTTCCTGCTTTTCAGCTCTCCTCACATTGATAGAGTGAGTCTGGTGAACAATTATTCCTGATGAATTAACTGTCTCCTGTAATTTCTATAAAAGATTTCATTGCGTCCTTTAAATAAAACAACAAAAAAGTCTGAGTCATGCGAATTTTATCTTGTATGAGTTGAATGATGAACTTGCTGTCATGAATGATGTAGCTTCCCAGGACTGGGAACACTGGAACATAATGATAGGAAATGTGGGAAGATGCATTGGAAATGGGGGATAGGATACTAGAATTTTGTGTATCACCAAATCTAACTTTATTCAGACAGGGAGGAGTCAAGTGAATATCTTAGTATTGAATCAGTGGGCTAATTGCTTGGGAGAAGATATTTAGGCAGTGTCTGCTAGGAAAATTATTTATAAATTGAAACAGAAAGCATCACAATTATTAAGGTATATTGTCTCCAGAAATATGGTGTTTAGGATGCAGTTTTGACACAACTTCACTACCCTTTTGGAGGAGGAAGTAGGATTTTATGCATTTGAAAGATGAAAAAGGAGTAAGAAATTGTGGGTTATAGGTAAACCTAGTCCTTGTCTCGTCGGGCAGCCTTCGTCATGGCAGTTGATCTTGTCATGATATTGCTTCTATCTAAATCAAGTGGGGAAAATGTGCCATTTACTTATATCTCAGACAGAGAAAGTACCTAAAGCTAAATGATTAAGGAAATGTATAAGGACTGAATTCTCCATACATGTTTCAAAAGCACAGTCAATGTTAGATGCCGCCTACAGACAACACCTATTCAAAATGTATCAACCGGTTACACCTCATGAATTAAACTTGATCTTGGCCAAAATATTGAAAACCATCTACTTAAATCCTACGCGGCTGTATCTGTATGTTATACAAGTAATCCTGAGTTCTCAAAGGCTACACCAACAGAGAAATTAGAAAGACTCTAAGCACTTCTAGGTAAGGTTCTGGATGTCTGCTGTTCAAGGGCCCAACCTAGCTAAGATCAGACATCTTTCACTTGGTTGGTTAAGGGGCAGTGAATAGTTTTGGAAACATAATACAAACTAATAATAATAGCTAGCATTTAAATTGTGGTTTAAAGTTTGCAAAGATCTTTATGAATACTATCTTGTGTGATGCTTACAACAGCCTTGGGAAGTAGGTACTATTATGCTCACTTTACAGATGAGGAAACGGAGGCAGACAGCAGTTAAGTGACTTGCCCAGGGTCATATAGTTAGTAAGTGTCCAAGCAAGGATTTGAACATTAATTCTCAGAGGCTGGGGCGGCTAGGTGGCACAGTGAATAGAGTGCTGGCTCTGGAGTCAGGAGGACCTGAGTTCAAATCCGGCCTCAAACACTTGACACACTTACTAGCCATGTGACCTTAGGCAAGTCACTTAACCCCAATTGCCCTCCAAAAAGCAAAAAAAAAAAATTCTCAGAGGCCATTCACCATGTACTAGGGTTGTGGAGAGGGCGCTTACACCAATGAAATCATAGGTCTTTAAAGTATTGAAATAAACAGGGTCCGGGAGATTGATGAGCATTAGCAGCTCATCACCTTATTAGATAAAGGGTGATAAATAAGCAAAATGTTTCATTAAGTGGTTATTTTGGTTGGTAGCTTTTTTTCTTTTTTGATCCTTCAGGTAGAGTTGGTCTTTGCAGGTCTCTAGATTCATGGGGCAGAATGTCACGAAGGGCATAGCTTCCTATTTCAGAGGGTCAGACCAGATGCCAGGTTCATTTTGGTCATGGAAGGCCTTTCATATCAAAAAAATTCCCCATTGAATCTCTATGTTTTGGAATCCTTCCCGTCTTGCAAATCCAAATGCAAGAGTCCCTTCCTCCATGGCACCGTTCACTGATCTCTCAAAGCACTTTGTTTATACCTGTCAATGCACTTACAATCTCGTTTTTGTTGTGGTTATTTTGTGCCTGTCATCTTCCTAACTAGACTTAAGCTCTTTAAAGGTGAGGGCTGTGTTTTATTCATTGTTGTATCCCTCAATAGATACTTAATAAATGTTTGTCAGATTGGACTGAAGTGAAAAACTGAAGGAAAAGTACATCTACTCTAGAGGCCTCTCCAGTGATTTGGGTCCAAAATGCCCAGGGCAATAGAATAACCAAAAGACATTAAAATTGACCCAAACTCTTTAGTGTCTTCAAGACTGAGGGCAATTGGGGTAGCCCCCCAAAACTGTTGTTGAGATAGACCCTCTGGGGAAAATACAGGCTGGATAAAACCCAACCCAAACCCAAGGAGTTTGGCCAAAACCAGACCAGTTTCTGGAATGCAGCAAGTCAAAAGTAGTTGAATACACTGAATTTGACTTGTTTTGACACTTTCAACTAACGGTACAGTCCTCTCCTTGTAATTTTTTTCAGCATGTGGGTGTGTTTGATGTCCTGTAGCCTCATCCTCTCAATTTATTGCCAGGAATTAATGTCCTAGACCAGAGGTCAGAAAACCCTCAGTTGTGTAAAACATCGGCAGAGGTACTGAGAGCATGGAGTACTTTGAGGGTCCTGGAGATGCTCCTATTCTTAGTTGAATTAGAAGGTACATTGGGATCATCTGAGGAGGGCTTTCACAGACAAGAGAAAGTAGGAGAGTGGTTGGCATGTAATTTTTCCAGAAGTAAAACCTTTCCATTTATTTTTTGCATGATCATGGAGTGGAGAGAACATCTAGCTAGAGGCATGGAAAAAAAGTGGAGAAAGGGCAAGGGAGCAGAGGGAGATATAGTAACGTGTCACATTGAAAAATCTTGACGCTGGGTCTCTTCCCTTTGTATAGTGATTGTGGTATGTGGGATGTTCTCATGCTGGTGCCAGTCCAGACACACCCAATATAATGGTGTGAATGGAGTGAGTAATCATGACATTGTCATATCAGACCCAGACTAGAATTGTTTCCCTGAATTTTATCACTATTACTTCCCCTATTAAATTTCATCTCGCTACTTTCCCACCACTACTGGATTCGCCTTCCTTATACAAAACAATCCAATTATGGCTTCCTGTTATCTACCAAATACAGGTCAGACTCCTTAACTTAACATTCAATACCCACCCCTACTCCCAATCTGGTACCACTCTGTCTTTCCAGCCTTGTCTGGTTTTTCATTTTCTTTTGACTTGCTGAAAAGCTAAACCATACCTGTTATATAGTAAGCTCATAAATAAATGTTCATTCATTCATTCTCTATGCTTCACAGGCCATGTTGTTGACTTTGGGGAAGATAATAGATGAGCATTTACTGTCATCTTGTTGGAATTCCCTTCCTGTCCAGAATGAGGATGGAATTAATTTCTTTCTTCAGTGATAGGGTAGTAGTACATATTAGATTTGTACCAGAGCCAGACTTGGGCATTTTGTAACAATGGAGATGAAGAAATAGTTATGGAACCTAGAAAAACTATCTCTAAACAGATAATGGAAACAGAACTTCCAAATAGAATCCAGCAATCCTCAAATGTAGCAATACCACTCATTGTCCATGGTTATAGCCCTACATATTACTTTAAAAATCTTTGCTTTAGTGTTCTATAGTCTCTTTATATTCTAGCATCAAGTCTGTGTGCTTGACATTTCAATTCAAAAGGCATTTGTTGAATGCTTACTATGTGCAAGGTACAATGCAATATAGACTTCTATGGTCATACCTTTTCTTTGGACCCTTGACTATCAGGGGTTTGTTGACAGAATATCACTGGCCTTTGCTACAATTAACTCACAGATGTCTAATTGATTATTTTTGCTGAATCTGTCCTGGTGATGTTGGCATCAGTTTTTCATGTGGTAATGCTGGGATAGATGGTGTACTTTAGGGTCACACATCCCCTTATTAACCTGCTACTTGGAGCTGGGGTTTCATGATAGGCCAGGGCTGCTGAGATATTGCTGAGAAGCTTCCTGAGACATGTCCGTTCTCTAGAAACTTCATGCTAAGCTCCCTGGGGGTTTTAAATCCCATTCCATCATCCATGGCTTGTGTAATTAGTGGGTGTCTGGTGTGGTCATTCACTGGTCACACCTACCCTTATGTAGACATTCTTTATCCACAGGTGTCCATGGTGGATAGATTTCAGGTAGTCCATGAATGTAGATGGGAAAAAGATTGCATTTTAATTTTCATCAACTTTGCATTTTACCATAGGTATTTGAAAGCATTCTTCTGAGAAGGGTTCCCTAGGTTTCCCTTGACTGCCAAAGGAGTTCATGACCAAAAACAATGGGTTAGCAACTCTTGTTTTAGAGAGCCTCTTTTATAGCTGCAATAATCCATAAATCCAATGACCATAGGTAAAATTGTGACTTAAGGCAAGTTTGTTTTTGCTATTCCATGGTGTCTTTTCTCACTTACCCCACTCTACCCCCACCCCAAGCTATCAATTTAATTCTGTTCCCAGAGATCCAGTGTTCCTACTTCAATGCTCTCTCAGGTTTGCCCTCCTAGTGAAGCATCCCATGTTCTCTTCAAAGTCCCTTTGAAACTAATATGATCCATATCCTATCTCAGGCCCTTTTGCTCCTTTCCAAGCCACCTAAACTAATCATCTAAAACTATCCTAGTGGGTTAATCCTCTCAAATCATGTACATATATTCTGACAGAGGGTAAAGATTTCTAGAGACGATATTTTAACCCAGAGTAATTAAAATGGATTTTGGGGGCACTGGAGCAGATTAGTGTCCATTAAAGCATATTCAAATCCCACTTCTTCCAAGAAGTCCTTCCTTATTAACTAACTACTTGGACCCACAATGATTTCTCTTTTTAAAATCTGACCTCCTGTGGCATTTATTTATATTAGAAAGCTAAACATTTACTTTCTCATATTGTTCTGGTTTTTTTCTATGAATCTATGACTTATCTCTCCAAAGAAATTGTAAGTAGGAATTATGTCTCGTACTTTTATTCTTATGGAATATGTGGGCTGTGAACACTTGTTGAAATGAATTGAAATACTTGCAGTGATCATGAGTTCAGTGTTTGACACTCTCATTGAGCAATTAGAAAATTGTTGCTATCAAGACAAAATCCTTACATTAGCATCACTGTATATATCTATATGTAAATATACATGTTTATGTATTGAAATTCCCCATTTTATCACTTTGTCAAATAGAAACTGTTGTGATAAGCTTGTCCAAACACCTGTAAGATGGCCTTTTATTTTCATCAATTTTTGTCATGTTAATAGAGGTGTGATGGCCCTTTTGTTTGTGGAATAGGTAGGAGGTTATCAAATGGCCCTTCCTTCCGAACTTTTGGCAAGTCTGAGATAAATGATTCTGTCTGATTACAAAGCTGACACCTGGCATCCAGAGCTCTAAAGAGAAAAGGTAGCTCAGGAGGAATATGTAACTGCCTTTTTCCATAAACTGTTCATGATGAAGAAGTCTGGTTTCATTCAGGCAGATAATGTCATATGCATACCTAGGCAGCTAACTAACTTGCTTCCCTTCTTTCTGGATAATTCACTCTCTTTGTCCCTTATAGGCCATTCATGTTCCATCATTCAGAGATTATTTTCTTGGAATTCAGTTAGCTTCTATTTATTTTTTGCATCACAGGCTCAGGATTTGTCGTAACCTGGCAAAGCTTGCCATAAGCGATATTTAGAACACTTGTTATGTGTTAAAAGAACTAGGAAGAGAGAAGTTCTGAGGTTTCTAGGGAGCTAGCAGAGGATTCTACCTCTCCTTTCACCATGAATCAAATCACAGCTTGCATCTACTTTCCTAGAACTTTTAGAAATTCTATCATCAATAACGTGCACTTGATTCGGTTTTTCCCCCTTCTTGTAGTGATAATGAGTTCTACTCTAAATCAGTAACTATATTTCAGCAGAAGGCATTGGAAGTCACGTGGGCAAGCTAAGTCTAAAGTCTCAAGCTGGAGAATGGTTGTCTTCTTATGTCTTGTTTAGTGAAGACATTTTCTGTATAATTCAGTGCAGTATCTATATGTTGCTGGTAAAATTGTGGGCCATCTTTGGAGGGAGAGAGGGGCAATGAGTCCTTCTCCCAGTGACCTAAGGGATAGTCCTTATGTTTTTCACTATTCATGGAATAAGAAGAAACAACAATGCCATACTCATATGCCATGGTGGGGATTTGCCCCATGGAAATAGTCATGGAAATAGTCCAATCCTGGGTGTGTGGGTCTACTTTTCAGATGATTAGGGTTTCCATTATTACCATAGTTCAATAAGCTACTTTCTTTATCTTTGGAGATAATTTAGGACTTGGATATAGTCATCCTAATCAAAACTATAAGAGCATTTAAATAGTACTCCAAAGTTTATAGGCTTTCCATATATTATCTTATATCTTCAAGTAGCTCAGAGAGGTAAATATTCTTATTATTCTTATTTTATAGACGGGAAAACTGAGGCTGAGAGAGGTGGCCAGAGTATCTGGCAAGATTCAAACTCAGGTCTTCCTAACTCTAAGTCCACCACTCTATCCACTGTGATAATAATAAGTTTTATATTAAGAATCCTTCTCGGGGTGGCTAGGTGGCACAGTGAATAGAGCACCAGTCCTGGAGTCAGGAGGACCTGAGTTCAAATCAGGCCTCAGACACTTAACACAAAAACTAGCCGTGCGACCTTGGGCAAGTCACTTAACCCCAACTGCCCTCCAAAAAAAAGCAAAAAAAAAAAAAAGAATCCTTCTCAAATGTGTTAAAGTAGTGATACAGCTGGCAATCACTTCTGTAATTACCCTAATGCTTAATCAGTCCTGAATCAAAATCTGTTTTTTCCTTATTCAGAGCCAGAATCCAAACTTCAGTCTTCTGATCCTGTGTCCAGAATTCCCTCCCCAAAGCACTGGGAAAGAATGTGTTGGTCCTTGTGTGTTGAGATTCTGTCCTACACTCTTCCAGTCTAAACATCACCCATAGTTGATGAAAGACACGCTGGCAATGACTCAGATTTTAAGAGGATAAAAGTAAATCCTTGAGACTGTTGAAGACTATGATAGAATCAAACAGAAGAGAAAAAAAAAGGAGGAAGGAAGGAAGGGTTGGGGAAGACAGGATCTTATTCTGAGTCTGAATGGGCTGGAAGTTTGACTGGAGCAGGAAGTAGTGCATGCCAAGAAGAACACGAAAGTTCTTATCTAAACAGAGGTAGGTCAGGACCCATGGTCACCTCCACCATTGTCCAAACAATGGAACCAAAAATGTCGATCCTTCAAAACACCCTTAACATCCCTGCCTTGCGCAGAGAAGACTTAAGGTAGTTCTGTAAGAGAGCCAAGGAATCATAAGGCATCCCTTACTACAGGTAGCAGTCACTGCTTCAGATTCTCAAGTACAATCCCAGTTCTTGTACTGACCACTGTGAAGTCCCAGACTTTTAGCTCAGAGCAAAAGAGTTAGGATCTATTCCAATCCAGCACTCCTCCCTAAATTTTCTCTCCACCTCCACAGCCTCCTCAGCTCTTCCTTACTATTACCTCCTAGCACACAGAGTATAGGTTGTTTTGTTTTCAAAGAATGTGAGGGGGAGATAGTTTCTTATAAATTCTATTAATCTGATGGCTCAGATACATTTTCTTAGGCTTTCTGACACAATATCCACAGCGGTAAAGAAGTGTTTATATCATGACTCTTCAACAGGCTAGCATGCTTTAGTGCTATGAGCCACTCACAATCTGTCCTTCTGGCAAGGTTCCAATGGGTAGTTTGTTCTTTCTGCTTTTTTAAAAGGACATTTTACAGCCTTGACTTGATCTTTACTACTGTTGTAACCTTTTGTTTCCTGACTTGAAATGATTCAATATTCTTACAAACAGATTCTAATCGCTTTAGCACGTGCTGTAAAATCCCATTCAGGAGATAAGCAGAATTCTCAAAACAGTCTCTCAGATTTCAGCATCCAAAGGAAGAAAAAAAAAAGAAAGAAAGATTGTTCCCTATCTTGGGGCTTTCTAGATGTTCTCTGGTCCTTCTTTAAAGAGGTTTCTTGTGGAAATGCATTAGAGATGAGAACAAACAGATTAGCCTCATTCTAGGGCATTTTAACTCAAACTATGTTAGAAATAATGTGGACTTAAGAAACATAAGACCCCAAAGAAAGAAAAGATGGAAGCAAATGAAAGATTCTTCTGTTGCTACCCCACTTCCAAATGATGAAATCCATCAGGAGGTAGTAGGAAACTCCCACAGTTTTAGCATCAAAAGTTTTTCATTAAGAACATTCTTCAGCACTGAGATCTACAGGTCTGTGGTCATTAAAGATTGTCTAAAATACATCTTTCCCTCAAAGTATAGAAAGGGACTATTTAGGGCTATTTTTTCCACTGAATCACAGAACTTTAGAGTCGGAAGAGACAAACTTCATTTATCTCATACAGCCCATACTTGAAAGGAATTC
This sequence comes from Pseudocheirus occidentalis, assembly GCA_028646575.1. Classification (NCBI taxonomy): domain Eukaryota; kingdom Metazoa; phylum Chordata; class Mammalia; order Diprotodontia; family Pseudocheiridae; genus Pseudocheirus; species Pseudocheirus occidentalis. Next base: position 150,444,372 of record CM053596.1, read on the forward strand.
TAATGTTAACATGCCCAACAAGTATCATTAGTCCCTACAGAGTACAGAAGATATCAAGGTTTTCCTACTGGGCTGAAATTATATTTGCAGTATGAGTACATCCTATGTCACATAGGCTCATAGACCACAGGATCACAAAATTAGAACCAAAAGGGACCTGAGAAGTCATTTGGTCCAACTTCCTCATTTTACATGTGAGGAAAATGACTTTTGGTTATATTCAGGGATGATATTTCAATATTTGGGGAATGAAAAATACTTCTTGGGATAGAATGAGATAGGGTAATCTATAATCTCATCATTATGGGTACTAGTCTCCAAAAAATAGTACAGATTGCAATCCTTCTGTAGCTTCTCATTCAGTCTGATTCTTCTTCTGTCTACTCTCCCATAAATCCTCCACAGATGGTTGATTTAGTCCTTGCCCCTTTTTCCAGACAATTATTCAGAATGAAATATAAGATGCTATCATCATATTCTGTTTAAGTCTTGGGGTCTTCAGTAGCCAAAGAACACATCTTTATTTTGTGGTTGGTTTTTCTGATGGGAGATATAGAACACATTCCGAGTTGTACCAACAAAGACAGGCCATCACAAGATAGATATAATAATGCTTTTCAATATAATCATGCTTTGTCCATATAAAAAGCCATAGCATTTTAAATAGATATCACAGAATCGCAATATTTCAGATTTGGAAGGATCTTCCAGTCTAGTCTGTATCTAGTCAGGAATTGCCCCTAAAATATCCTGGATAAGTGTGCATCCAAACTCTGGTTGGAGTCCTACACTGGAGTACAAATTATGTCTTAAGACAGCCAGTCTTTGAACAGCTCTAATTTGGGGGAAATATCTGTTTAAATCAAGTCTAAATCTTGCGCTCTGAAGATTTTGTTCATATGTTGGCTTAGCCTGTTCTATATATAGTTACTCTATAATTGTGTATATATATATATATGTATATATAAAGAGATTTCTTTAAATTCTGAGATAATATTTGACTTATTCTTTGATACTTAAATTCAACACATTATTTTAATTCATTTAATGTGAGCCCATAAATAGTATGACTTAAGTAAAAGAGGCAGAATATTTTTATCTCTCTTAAGTACTTAAAAAATGCACTGCTTTCAGATTCTCCTTGGTCTCCACAAAATTGTTGTATAGTTACTTTTCTCTCGTAGTTCTCACTGAGGCTGTGATTGACATCCTCCCTTTTAACACCTTATTCATCATTCTTAAGTACAGAGCTTTCCACATTTTCCCCTACCTGAACAAATAGTTAATTATAGAAAAGTTACTGGCCTTGTCTACTAGACTGGAACAAAGAATCATTTATTTAAAATATAAGGATGTTAATTTCATCCTTTCATCAATGTGCTAGTCCAGAATTGGCAGCTTGATTTTTTTAAGCATGTACATGCCAATGAATTTGGTTTAGAATTATAACTCAGCTATCAGGTCGAATCATTTGGTGTTATTTATGTAGGAAGCAAAGGGGCATAGTAGGTTCCATTTGACACGGAATTAGATGAACTAGATTTGAGTCTTACCTCGGATATTTGTTAGCTGTGTTATTAGTATGGACAAGTCTCTTAGCAGCTTAAATTTTCAGTTTTCTCATCTGTAAAATGGCAAGAATACTTTTACTATATAACCTCATAGTGTTGTTGTAAAGACAATATGTTGTAAATATTACAGTACCATATAAATGTGTGTTATTACCACAGTAAGCACAAGTTCGCATTTGGGTATGAGGTAGAGCTCTTAGAAGACTGATTTCTTTGATAGAGTTTATTACTCCCATTTTTACCCTAACCCAAATAAACCAAATAAACCAAATTCATAGTCAGAATTTAGTGGAAAAACACTTAAGTAGAAAGTTATTAATATTCTTTGGTTCTTGACAACCAAATTCTGGCAGCTCTTATTTGTTGACCTGGAAGTAGCCAAGCTGAGGGAAGCTAGAAAGGGCCCGTTACCAGGTTGGCTCAAGGAACTCACATGATGAGACAACTACAGAAATTATTATGATAAAATTGTAACAGAATTAAGTGAATGGGAGAAGTCAGGCAGGATGATGTGGGTGGTTGAAATAATTCCTTTGTAGTGAGCGGGTCAGGAAAGGTGTCATGGGATAGTTGCTACTTGAGATCAACCTTAAAGGAAGAGGATGTCCATAAGCAGATGTGGTAAAGGAGTCCCCCATGGGTCACAGACAGCTTATCTCCCTAACAGCATGTCTTGCTAATGATAACAATAGTAGCAGGGAATAAGGTCTAGATAGGTATTTTCACTGGTATGAGGAATTCTCAGATAAAGAAACTCTACCAGTATAAGTTGGCACCTTCTCAACAATCGATAGTCATAGAGTTGCCTAGACCAGTGCTATCAAACTCAAATAGAAATGGAGGTCACTAATCTGTACATAAGGCTCTATGCAGGCTGCATACTGACTTCATTTTAAAATGTAATATTAATTAGATTTTATTGTGGTTTTATTTATGTTGTTAGATATTTCCCAATTACATTTTAATCTGGTTTTGGTCATAGTCAGGAGTGTTATGAGCAGAGTGTGTGATGCCTCTAGCCTAGAGCATTGAGAAATCAAGGAATCAGGGTGCTATGTGTTAGAGGCTCTCTAGCCACTCCACAAGTTGCCTTTCAATTAAAAAGAAAAAGATAACAATGATTTCCCATTTCTGTAGTGCTTTAAGGATTACAAAGACTTATCCTTACAACAAAACCGTGATGTGGATAGTATATTATTCTCCTTGTTTTTACAGAAGAGGAACTCAGGCTTAGAGAATGTAAGTAGCTTTACCAGGTTTACACATCTGGTAAGCATCAGAGCAAAAAATCTAAATCAGTCATTCAGACCCTAAGTCTAGCACTATGTCTACCACATCATATCATAAGTCAAAAAGGGACACCGGGCAAGATTATTTGTTTGTTATTTCATTGTTATTTGGTTTTAAAAATTATTTTGGCTCATCAGATTTCCAACCATATTTCCAACCAATAAAAAAAAATCAATCCAAAATATCTCCCCTCCTGAAAGTAGGTTAATAGTGCCCTGTTTATGAAAGATAACATTTTCCCCATTATGTATAGAAAGCAAAGTTTAGTGTTAAGTCAGATTAAATAACATAGTCTACCAGAGGTCTCCAAATCGGAGTTTGATGACTGATATGTCATTTGCATGGTCTTATCTTCTTGGGTTATATGTGTCTTTGTTTCCTTAATTTTCATTTATTTATATCAGACTTTAGCCTGAAACTAATTCACGTTTCAACTCCAGGGCATTCTCCAGAGATGACATGCAGTACACTCTTACCCCGGAAATTTTTTTCCTTTCAATAGTTATAAATACCCCCACACTATTGTACTTGGCATGCTATATGCAAATGGAGGTAGGAGGTCTAAAACTCATTAGGAAAGGCAGAGAGCTGAGGAGTATATAGAGGACAGTGTCAAGCTAAAGTTGATAACAGTGGCCTTGTCCAGAATAGGCCATGGGATTTTCCTTATCTCACTTTGGCAGGAGGTGCGGTGAGCTTCCTGTGCGAAATCAGGAGCGTATGCTGTTTTCCTCTCGTTGTTTAGCTTCCTCCTCTCTACAAGACGGTTCCCAGCACCGTGATTATCTCTGCATCTTCAAACATGGCACAATCTACTTCCTTAAGAGCTTGATGTATTCTTAAGGTTCAGGCAAATTCCCTTCCCCCCCCCAAGTCTCTTTTCAAGTGCTGTTATATAGCCAGTGCCCAAAATGAGATTCTATTTTTAAGATCAAGCTTCCAAGTTACCAAAAAGAAAAAAAAAAGTTCCTCAAATGGAAACATATAAAAACTGGAAAGTAAATAGCAACCACAAGTCTTTATGGCTTGTTGATACAGTTTTAGGCTTTCGAGTGAAACCCATCTTCAATCTTCCATTGCCAAGTCTATAGAAATAATAAGTGACTGTCAGAATGACTGGCTGAAAGAATGCAAGGAAGGAATACATCTGAGGTCAAACGGGCCCGAATTGAGACCTATGAATCTGGACAGCAAGCCTCCTGTCATACTGTGTCCTAGGGAACCTCCCAGTCCCATTTCACCCTAGTGTGTAGATTTGCATTTCCTGAAGACAAGAGGCGTGAAATTAATATCCTGGACCACAACCACACCATTCACATTGTGCGAAGCATTAGAATAAAAATTAAAGATCTCTTATTCCAAGCACAAGAATTTTTCAGCTGTTAGAGATTTCAGCATCAGATGTTTAAAAATTGTTTTGAAGTTTAAAAACAGTACAAGTACAAGAAGAGAGAAAACACTAATATTGAGAAAAATTGAGCAACATGATTTGTATATGTGTTTTTTTAATGATTATTTAAAATGCTTCAAAGAACAGGAAGGAATGGCGTTTAGTAAGTAGCATTACTGCTTAAGAGGAAGTCAATTAAAAGCCTACTGAGATATTACTGTTTTGGGCAAATACTAGTAATGTAAGAAGAATTGGGAATTGTATGCAGAGTCTGAGAATTAATTTGGACAATTATATATATATATATATATATATAAATATATATATAACATATAAACCTCTTTCACTAAAACATTTTTGTTAAAGCTTCAACTTTCTCCTTCAGCTATGTTACTCATCCACTATTATATGAGATAGTTATTTTTCTGTTTAGCTGAGTCATAGTTCCATTAATCAATCAATGGTTAAGAAAATTTATACCATTTGTTTTTCCTTCATGCTCTACTTGGAATATTTTTGCTTACTTTTATACATTTCAATAATATTTTATCATTGTATATATCATTTTTTGCATAATGTCAGATTTTTAAATTTCTTCTCCTATTTCAGCCCAGGCTTATTTTTCTGATTCTTTCTAGGACCCTAGTGGTATACCACATGACCATTTTCTAATACAAATTCTAAGGCTGTGGACACAATTCTTCTAAGTACTGCACACAATAGCATTGAGGGAAACTCATTGTCTTTAGGGAATCACTTCCTTTTAGACTTGTGTGGGATCCTCTATGTAGTACTAGAAAAGAACTTTTCATGAGCCTCTGCTTTTTGGTGTTTTCCACAATATTGGTCAATGGAGAATCAGTAGATGACATCTATCAAAGAATCTCGCATGTTCTTAATGTATGCCTAAGAGATGCTTTGTTGGAGGAGCACATTCAAAGCTATGTCTTGTCTTACTGAGTCAAATGCTTTTTTGTCATCAATGATAATAAACACAATGGGAAAAAAGGTCTACACAAAATTTGCATCTTATTTATTGAAAGTCACTGATTCCTTCTCAGAACTGATATTTAAGATGTCATGTATTACCCAGTATTACTACAACCTTAACAATACTACAAAAAGCAGCATTTTAATGAGAGCCTTTTTGTGCTTCCAGGCATGACTTTTGCTTCAACGATAGATCTTTCCAGTTGGATGCTGACAGCAACATTGGAAATAGAATCCAGACCATCACTCAACGTATGGCCATAATAGAAGGAAAGAATAAGGTATTGTTTGTAAAATGCAAAAAAAAACCCCTATATCCTGTTTTATTAGTTGTGAGACAATAACTTGGAGTCTCTGATTTATGAGAATCAGGAACAATCCAAATATATAAAAACGTTGATGTTGTCTGGGGACACATTTTAGACAAAGCATTGGCGATGTTTGAGTCAGGGAAAAGACCTGCTGGAACCTTTCTAGCTAACACGCTCTCAAAAATGTTTATCATTCCAAAGTAGTAAGCTTACTACTCAAAGAAAGAAAAGTGGAGAGCTCCTATCATTGGCAAAATGATACATATAAACGAGGCCTCCAAAGAGATGTAGGACAGATCATTGAGATTCTGAGTTTATTTGGATAAAACCAAATAATTGGGTTGGATAACATATTTTTTCCAAAATATTTTCATTCCATCTATGCTCAGGAACTTACTGGATTGAGAGGCATGAACTGGCTCTTACTGACTGATTTAAATAGAGAATCGTATTTGATGCATCTCTGCAAGTCACTGCCTTCATGGCCTGGCAACAGTTAAGGCTCCTTTAGCTAGCCAAAATCTCACAGTCTCAGTTATAATTATAGAAGTTAGGGTTTGTATAACACTTTATAAAGTTTACAAAGTGCTTTGCACTCATGAAAACCTTGAGAGATAGAGACTATTCTTATCCCCATTTTACTGATAAGAAAACTGAGACTGAGAAAGATTAAGTGACTTGCCCCAAATCCAAGTTCAATACTCTGTCCACTGCACCATCTAGTTACCTTCACTGTTGGACTTAGAAATTGAACTCAGATCATAGGAAGACCTGAGATCAGATCCTGCCTCAGACACTTACTAATTGTATGACTCTAGGCAAGTCACTTAACCTTTGCCTGCCTCTGTTTATTCATCTGCAAAAATGGAGATAATCCTAATAGCACCTGCCTCATGGGATTTTGTGAAGGTTCAACACGATAACACATGAAAGCATTTTATGAACCTTGAAGCGCTGTATAAAATCCTAGTTATTCTTCTTACAGCTGTCACTATTTAATCTCTTAGTGTTCTAACCAACTCTCTATAAATTACAGAGTGTCCCCTGCATTGGTGGAAATTTTCTCCTTTAGTAGTTTCCTATACTGGGGAAATCATAGGTCCAAACCCTATCCCTATCCATTTTATAAAACTATGCTTTAATTTGGAGTAGCAACTATAGAGAGGGCAGGGAGGTGGCTCAGTGGATAATAGCACTGGTCTTGGAGTCAGAAGAGCATGAATTCAAATCTGTCCTTGGATACATACTAGCTGGGTGACCCTGGGCAAGTCACTTAGCCCCGTTTGCCTCAGTTTCTTAATTTGTAAAATGAACTGGAGAAGGAAATCGCAAACCACTTCAGATTCTGCACAAAATCCCCAATTGGGGTCACAGTGAGTCTGAAACTACTCAACAACTATAGATAAACACATGTTCCTACATGAAAGTTTTTGTGTTGCTCCTTTAGTTATGTTCTTTGTATTTAAATTTGGCAAAGGAGCTACTGATACTTCTCATGCTAGACTTTGCACAGTCCCCTTAGCTGACTCCTGAAGTGGTTAAAACGGTGCTGTTCTGCTCTCTCCAACTACATTCATTCACTCTTGTTCCTACAGTCTATTTCATGAGATAGTTGTCAAGGCTTAAGGGAGCTGATGATGTAGCAGCAAATAACGAACCACAAGTTTGTGTTTTGCCACTCATTTAGCATGTGAACAAATTTCAGTTTTATCACTAACACCCTCCTATGTACAAGTCCCTCACTGGGCACTGGGAAAGAAAGAAAGAAAGAAAGAAAGAAAGAAAGAAAGAAAGAAAGAAAGAAAGAAAGAA
>CM053596.1:150451835-150490046 GCA_028646575.1 Pseudocheirus occidentalis
AATCTTAATGAGAGCCTTTAAATAGAACACAAAAAGAGGGAAATGAGAGGACAAGTATTATACTTCAATTTTGATGCCACAGTAAAAGTGGAAATTTGCTCTAAAACTTATTAACCATAAACATTATTAGATAGATAGATAGATAGATAGACAGACAGAGATAGAGATATAGGTATAGATATATATAGAGAGAGATATACATATACATATATATGTATATGTGTGTGTCACATTTCTACAAGAAGTATTTCAGAACATAGCAAATGCTCATGTTTAGTTTCATTTTGTCCTTTTCCACTCACAATAAATAGCATCTGCTCCTATTTTTAAGAAGAATTTTTTCAGTTTACCTTATTTGTAATGCCAGTAATAGTTGCTACTGACATGCCATCTTCAAAGCACCCTCCAGCATGGCATCCTCAAGACCCTCCTAGCTCTAAATCAATGGTCCTCGGGCTTAGCACAATGCCTGGCACATCATAAATCCTTAATAGATGATTCTTGACTAACTGACTATAATCCTTTCCAGAAGATCTATTGGAACTGAGAATAGAAAAATTATTTTAGAATTTTTATGAGCGTAAATCAATATGTTATCTTTTAAAAGGGTTTCATTGGTACCTTTTGTCTTTATGTCACAGTCATTTCCTAACTATTCCCCACCTCACTCAACTTTCTTAAAAACACGTCATCTCAAAATAATTTGTAAGGTTTCGGGATGAGAAGGGAGGAAGAAAAGGACTTGCAAAGTTTTCCCCTTGCAAAGTTGAAGAACTGTGGATTCGTGCTTATACAGGGTCTTGTACTGGTCCTCCACCCACAGTGGTTAGCTGTATATTCTCAAAAACTAGTGACTGACTAATTGATGGTACATAGGTGTACTCTGATGTCATCTTCCAAAACCAATTGTGGCATGTGTTGATAGCCATCCATTTTTAAAACCTGAGTCGAGAGCAGTGACTTTCTTTTAGTGATTATTCTTTCTAAAGAAGACTATACCCTAAGTCAAGAATCAGTGCTTTCATTAGGATAGGAATTCCCTCTCCCAAAGGAAGGATCCGCTGAAGCAAATAGTTATGGAGAGTTCCTGAGGATCAGAGTTTACTGACTTGCCCATGATTACCCAGATAGTAAGGTGTACTTGAACCCAGGAGTTCTGACTCCAATCTCTCAAGTATCCACATAGCATATACTGTGGGTACAATAATGTGGACTCCTATTTCTGTATGACTTTTAGGCTTACAACACACTTTCCTCCTAACAGCCCTATGAAGCAGGCTGTATCATGCACCTCTCTATTTTATCCATATGAAAAAGAAGAAAAGGAGATAAGCATTTATTAAGTATCTATTTCTAAGCACCATACTAGACCCTTGATGAGTATTATCCCATTTGATCCTTACAATAACCCAGGAAGATAAGTGCTATTATAATCCCCATTTTACAGTTGAGGAAACCAAGGCAGAGAGCGGTCAAGAGGCTTAGCCAGGGTCACACAGCTAGCAAATGTCCCAGGCCAGATTGGTACCCATTGGCATACAGCAACTGAATGACACAGCTACCCCAGTACATTCTTGAGCGGTCTCAGTGACTTTCTTTTCTTTCTTTCTTTCTTTCTTTCTTTCTTTCTTTCAACTAAGCAAGAAAGGGTTTTCAGGGTAATAAAATCCAATTTCCTTCTTGAATGGATTTGGCCAAGACTTGTGAAAAGTGAGTCATCGGTTGGAGGCGCTAAAGGCCAATGTGGAGTTTCGGACTCTATTGGTTGGAAGCTGCCAGATTATTGGGTTTGTAGAAATAGAACAGAGTAGGAAAGAGAAGGAACCCTGAGTTCAGAGAGTTAAAAGAACACAGGAAATGTGTTCTACGTTATTAATTCTGTGAGACAGCAAAACTGTGACAACTACAATGTTTAACAACATTTCCGTTGAAACTGTTCCGAAGGCACCTTTAAGAAACTTGAGTACTTCAAAGGAATAAATACATGACATAAGCAATAATACTTAATCACAAAGTTACTGCTTGGGTGACTCAGTTCCCACACCCAACAGAACTTTAATTCTCACGTTCTACTTTCCCATCAATTGACAAAAATGTGCCTCCCTATGTTAATTTTAGATTCTTCCTTGACCTTTGGATGTCTACTTTTATTCCTCTTGAGCACTTAAAAAGGAAAATATATTAGTAGCAGTCTAAGATTAAAATCACTGTCTTATTTATAGATATTTTTAAGCCAGTACTGGAAATGAGGCTGAATTAGAGTGCTGCCCATCTAGTCGGTCCCATTAGGACCATTCCATGTTGTATAATTCACCAACATGGAGTGGAAAAAAAGTGGGGGAAGAACTGTGAGTTAATTCCCATTTTACACTATCTGGCTAAAATTTTCATGAATGTTTCTGAAACCTAAAAAATAACTCATAAAGATGAACTTTCTATACCCCTGAGGTACCAACATAATGTGGGTTAGGAGGATTTAGAGAGTCATCCCAAAAAGTGAATTCTAATTTTTTAAAAACTTAATCTACTGAGGAGTGGCTAGATGGTGCAGTGAATAGAGCACTGGCCCTGGAGCCAGGAGGACCTGAGTTCAAATCCGGCCTCAGACACTTAACACACTTACTAGCCATGTGAACTTGGGTAAGTCACTTAACCCCAATTGCCCTGACCTCCCCCCTCCAAGAAGAAAAAAATTAATCTACTGGGAATTTAAATTAAATCGTACCAAAAACCCTAGCCAAAAACCTGTATAAGACATATTCAGCAGCCAAATTAGCCAAAAAATAATTACCTATAGATTCGTATTATTTCTATTTATTTTTATGTCTGTTGTCCAGACATCATGCTTTGTTAGCAGTAGAGGGTAAGGGTATTTTCTACATAGTGCTCAAAGCATAGGAAGCACCTAGTAGGAATGAAAGAATAGCAACGTAGGTTGGATTAGAAACACCACAGATTTAGGCTTCTAACTTTATTTGAATAATTCTCCCTTGTCTTTTCTTTTTTACCTTTCTCCAATAAGTGCCTGATTTTTCATACAGTTAAGTAAGAAAAATAGTGACAGAATTAGCACTAATAATACATAAAACAAGAAATCTTGGTATTTTCTTTGAGATACATTGTAAAAACATTAAGGAGTAGTACAATTTCAAATTTATGTGGAATAAACCCTTTTATGCATTTTTCCTTTAAAATATTAATTTTGTCTTTTATATTCCTACTGTAATATTATTGTTATTCATTTCTTACATCAGCAAGTCTTAGGTCTGAATATCAAAGGACTATTGGCCATCTGATTCATAAGTCTTTTGCTTTAGGCCATATATGCAGTTCTAGAATGAAACTATAGTTATATAATAGCTATTAAGTCACTTTCAGTTCAGGCAGGATAAAATTATACGTTGACATCTGAGTTTCCCTTGTCTAACCATGTAAGTTTTAGTTTTTAGCTGTCAATATATTGAAAATCCTTTTAAGAGGAAGAACTATATGTGTGTGCTTCTGTGAAAAATTCTGGTTTTCTAGAAATGAGAAATTCATAGAGAAAGATTCTATTTTATAATAATGAAATACTTTGATGATACAAAGTACTGAAATTTTATTTTAAGCATTTCCTATTATAATTTTTATTTATTAAATATTCACTAATGCATTTACTTTTTTGCCAGTGAAAATGGCAGCATAAATACAAAATAAAGAAGGGAACCATTGTCTCTATGTGCAACAATCTTTAGTCCTTGTAGCTTTTCATCATTAATTAAGAACTAATTCATCAAGGAAGAATTGGTATAAACAATAGAGATTACTATGAGAATCATGTTATGAGTTTCAGTCATTTTTCTATCTGATTGCTCCACAAGTTAAATCAGTTGTAAGCTGTAGCCCCTACCAATCTCCTCCTAATCCTTGGTAATAAATTCATTCATTTTGATGGGTCCCAATATTTCACAGTTTCAAAGGAGAGGCCAACAGCCAATGGTACAATAAGGTAAGGAAGATAGTATAGTGCCTTTGATGAAGTGGGAGGAGCACCCCAGGTAAAAAAGGAGCAAGTAGGCTAGATGTTCATGCTGAGTTAAATTTAGAGTTTGTTGACTCCATATGTGATTACATATCACTTTTCTGAACTTCAGTTTCCTTGGCTAAAAAATTAGAATCCTGACCTGTCTTTGTCACCCAAAAATGGTCATCAAGCACTTTGGTCAGCTTCTGATTATGTGCTTTCAAACTCTTCATTTTGTGTCATGGTAGGCAAGAATATGACACAGTGTATAGAGCGCTGGCCCTGGAGTCAGGAAGACCTGAGTTCAAATCTGCCCTCAGACGTTTACTAGCAGTGTGACCCTGAGCAAGTCACTTAACCTTGTTTGCCTCAGTTTCTTTGTTTAAAGAAATGAGCTGGAGAAGGATGTGGCAAACCACTCCAGTATCTTTGCAAAGAAAATGCCAACGGGAGTTTCAAAGAGTTGAATGTGACTGAGCTACAACAATTTTTACTCCCAGGTTGACTTCATCCCATTAATTAGAATCATGGCTTATTTTTCAAAATTATTTATTATTAATTAATTAATTAATTATTGTTAATTTTACAAGCATTTATTACCTTTTTCTCCATTACCTCCCTCCATTACCTCCATTACCATTGAACACTTTTCAAAAGTAAAATAAAAACCCTCAAAGCAAATACATACAATACAGCCAAACATATTCCCATATTGCTTGTAGAAGTCATAGAATTTTAAAATTATAATGAAAGGGGATATTTTAAAATTAAATTTAGGGGTAAACTGCATCAGGTGGTATTATTCTTATTTCTGAGGTGATGGGAATATCCTATTAATTGTGCTTTCTTGTTTTTCCTTTGGAAAGAGATGGCCACACTTTGAGTAGCTTCCTCCTAGGGGTCAGCCTAGGAACTGCTTAGGAAATTGTGGTTTTGGAACACAATTTTACCTAAGCTTTGGAATATGTGTGTGTGTGTGTATGTGTGTGTGTGTGTGTGTGTGTGTCCCAATAGCTGGAGAACATCAGTGTGGCCTTATAAGCTTACTGATCTTACAATAACTTGGGGAAACTGGTCTTGGAAAATTTTTGAAAATTTTCAATAAACATTTCTTCCAATGATTCTAAAACTAAAGGATCTTGCCTTGGACCTTTCATATCTGTGTATATGTGTAGGGCACCCATTCATTCTCAATATTGAATTGCATTTAATAAATACCAATAATTATCTTTAAGTAATTTTTCATACTATAATGGTTTTCCTGAAAAAAAGGCAGTCATAACAATCTTCAAACACTATGGGCTTTTGTTAAAGTACCTCCTTTTTTAAAATACAATTTTAGAAAGTACTCCCAAATACATAAAAGTAAACCATTAGTTTCCTGACTTCTCATACTTCTTTCTTCAAACCTATCACCAGCCCAAGCAGCTGGAATGAAAACATATGACATTTTATCGTCCATTTCATTTTTGTTGTCAATTTAACCACAACTTCACATCTCCATTTCCAGATAAGGATGCTCAGGGAGTCAGAAGTTGTCATTTACTAAAAACCACAGAGCAGTCTTGTAGTGAGCACTAACTTCATTAGCACTCCCTGCTCTCTAGTTTTCTTTCTTTTTTTTCATTCTGGGATGCAGCCCTTTGAGATAACTCATCATCCACTTTGAGCGTATCATAAATAAAACACTTCAGCAGATTATTCACCCCAGCTTTGGCTCACCTGGTGTACCCACACCAAGATTGATGAGCAGAGCAAGCCTGAGCAAGCATGTGATGTAGGGGTCAGCCACACAAACACCCATTGGTTCCCTTCCTCTCAGTGATCCTTGCACCAGGGTGCTACGTGCATTCCCTCACCTCAGGCTTTATGGCATGTAATCATGATTCCAGCAGCACGAGACAAATAAGCATGAATCGCTCATTCGATCTGGATGGAGAGGCTGTGAGTCTCCTGAGAAACTGTTTTCCTGTTATTTTTCCATTATTGCTGTGGCTCTGCAAAGAGATGGTCTTCTGATAATCGCTACCATACTACCTTTTTGCTGAATGAATGGAACAACAGAATTGCGTTAGTGGTCAGGGAGCCCTTGGGGAGTATTCAAAGAACTTCTTGTGCTAATACCAGCTAAAGTGACCGTGTCTTTTACAGATTGCAAGCACTCTGGTTGTGGCTGACTCTAGAGCTTCTGGAATCTATAGCTGTGTGGCTTCCAATAAAGTCGGACATGTGGAAAGAAACATTAGCTTTTACGTCACAGGTAAGCCACAGCTATTCCACCATCAAAGGTGGCCTTCAAACTTCCACCTTTTTTTAGGATCACTTCACTCTGCTGCAGGTACTTTCTTCAGTCATGGGTCTAAATTGGATTTAAGAAATTCAGTGGGGGTGGCCAGATTGAGCAGTGAATAGAGCACCAGGCCTGGAGTCAAGAGGACCTGAGTTCAAATGTGACCTCAGACACTAAACACTAGATGTGTGACCTTGAGCAAGTCACAACCCCAATGGCCCTGCCTTCCCCCTCCAAAAAGAAAAAAAAAAGAAATTCAGTGTCATGTTATTTCCTTCATAAATTACCATACTTGGAAAGGGATGGTGACACTTTGAGTAGCTTCATCTTAGGGGGTCAGCCTAGGAACTGCCTAGGAAATTGTGGTTTTGGAACACAATTTTACTTAAGCTTTGGATTACCCTAAGAATCGTTATGTCAGTCTTTTGGCTAAAATCAAATGAAGAATTATTTCTTAGAATTCTCTTCTACAACATAAAACAGTAACAAGTCATTTAATGGCATGGTCTTCTAAACAGGAAATTAATGGTTCCTTTGTCAGTAGTAGAGGTGGTAGATTTCAGCACTGGACTTGGAGACAGGAGGCCTGGATTCAGATCCTACTTTGAACAGTTTTTAGATGTGTGATTATAAGAAAGTCACTTAACCTCTCAAATCTTTAATTTCCTTATCTATAAAATAGGGATATTAAACTACCTACTTCACAGGGTTCTTATAAGGAAAGCACAAATCTTAAAATGACATGCAAATGGCATTTATTATACGTAAATGACTTCTGGATCCTGATACTATTTCTCCACATTATGTAGAATCAATATCACCTACAGTTATCTAGATCTAAAATTTCTAAATCATATCTGATCTACAGGTTAGAAGAGATGAAATAGAGTTTTATTTCTTAGATGTCAAGAGTGTTTTAGGGTATTGCTGGATATAGGAGATATCTTGTATTCATCAAAAAATGATGGTTTCTGCAAATTTTATTGCAGTTTGTATCTGCAAATTATATTGCCAAGCTCTACAAATTGCCCTCTCTGTGCCACTCTCCTGGCACAGGAAGGATATAAGAAGCTCAGAGTATAAAAACAATTGCCCTACTCCACCCGCTATCCCTCCCAAGAAAAATCTGAGGAAGTCTGGGCAGAGTGCCAGCTCTCTGGAAACTTCACACTATACATACTCTGCAGAGTAGGTTATGAACAGAGTATCTTCAATTTCTCCAGAGTGATCCTATTCCCAGATATACATAGGTAGTAGGGTTGTGTGGGAGGCCACCTCATAAGCTAACTCAGTGTCAGAGAAGTCACTTCATAGAAAACATCAAAGAATAAAACAGCATTGAACTTTAGGGTTTAAAAGGTATTTTGTTGTTTTTCAGTAATTTTTAGTCATGTCTGACTCTTCATGACTCCATTTGGGGTTTTCTTGGCAAAGATACTGGGGTGATTTGCCATTTCCTTCTCCGGCTCATTTTATATATAAGGAACTGAGGCAAACAGGGTTAAGTAACTTGCCCAGGGTCATACAGCTAGTAAGTGTCTGAGACTGGGTTTGAACTTAAGAAGATGAATCTTCCTGGCTTTAGGCCTGGCGCTCTATGCACTGTGCCACCTAGATGCCCTAAAATGTACTTTAGAGAGCATCTGCTCCAAGGTTTCTTAACCTGAGGTTTATAGACTTTTAAAAAAATATTTTGATAACTATTTCAATATAACTGGTTCCTCTTGTAATCTTTTTTTTTGCTTTTTGGAGGGCAGTTGGGGTTAAGTGACTTGCCCAAGGTCACATGGCTAGTTTTTTGTGTTAAGTATCTGAGGCCGAATTTGAACTCAGGTACTCCTAACTCCAGGGCCAGTGCTCTATTCACTGCGCCACCTAGCCACCCCAACTGTGCCACCTAGCCGCCCCTCCTCTTGTAATCTTATGTCTATTGCATACATTTAAAGCCATGATTCTCAGAAAGAGTCCATAGGCTTTGCCGGACTGCCAAAAGGGTCTGGGACCCAGAAAGGATTAAGAATCCCTGATCTAAACCCCTCCTCATTCTGCAGATTAGCAAAGTGAGGTCCAAAGATGAGCCTAGGCCATGAGTCAAAGGCAAGGAAAGCTGAGCTATAGCCCATTTCATAGGCTCTCAGGTTAATGAAGAGAAGTTTGAGAGACATCTACTTTCTGGCCATTCTAGTCAACAGAACACCATGAGCATGGTGTTCAATCAAAGTGAGTGGAGGAATGAAGTTCGTTCCAAATACCTTTGTGAATAAACCTGAGACGGCTTAGGCTGATGCAGCTTGAGTCCTTTGCCTGGAAACAAAACAAATCATTTCCATAAGGGACAGCCTGTTATGTGCTGGGCACTACACAGCAGGGAGAACAAGACAAATGCGTGAATATTTTACTTTCTCCTCACTCTTCAAATAGGATCCTGGGTCATCAGGTTTTTATGCCTGTCCTGCCCAGTTTTTAGTTGTTATTTTGCCCAAGGAAGAGTCCAAGCTGAGGAAAAAAACTGACTTTCACCTAAGCTCAGGAAAAATTCTTCCCTTTTCCCTCCAGTCTCACCTCAGAAGCAGTCACAGAGTTAGAAGAGAAGTTAGGGGCCATTCATCTAGTCCAGCCCAAACCTGAAAAAATTTACCTGCTATGTGGTTATCTTATCCTTAAGATCCCCAATGAGGAGCAGGAAGATTGCTGACGCAGCCCATTCTGTTCTGTTAAACTTCTGTAAGAAGTTTTTCCTTCCATCAAATCTCAGTTTGTGCCTCTGAAATTTTAACCCATTCTTCCTAGTTTTGTTTTCTGAAATAAAAGGAAACAATTCCAATCTTTCTTCCATATCAGCTTTTCAAATAAAGGCTTGTAGACACCCCTCATATCCATCTCTTAGCCTTCCTTTTTCCAGGCTAAATATCCCCTGTATTCCTATGTTATATAATATTCCTATATTAATCCTTACAGTGATGCCTAGTTAAGATACATGGGAACAATTGATAACTCTCCTTCTTCTAGTGGCTTTCTTATTGAAAGGAATTTTAAGAACACTAGGATAAAATGACCTTTTGAAATGAAGAGCCACCTTTCTTGCAATACTTTCTTTTACCAGTGAAATCTAGCTTTTGTTACTCCCCAGTATGACTCACAGTTACCTTCCAAAGCAAAGAAAAATGATTGATTGTAGCTTATATGTATAGAGCATCTTTCTCATAACAAGGTAGTGATATTCCTAGTAATATTACCTTTATTTTACAGCTGAGGAGACTGAGGTTTATTAGAAAGGCTAAGTGATTTCAGTCATCACACAGTGACATTAGTCAGTCCTTAAATATAGGACATCTGGTCCTATGTTCAGTATTCTTTGCATATTCTCTGCCATAGGTTTTAGGGCCTTTTGCCTGTACAGTTCAGTAGAATCCCTTACCAATTCACGCCCCCCCCTTATCTAAATACTCTGAACTCTGGTAGATCAGTTTATATGTACCAATCAAACCTGCTAATGAAGCCTTGCCTTTTTCTTTTCTCTTTGAGCCCTTCCACTGGGTTTCTGAGTGCCTGAAATTCCTTTCGCCTTCCCATCTGACAAACTATATCCCTCTGTCCCCTAAAATATAATTTAATCCTTCCCCTTGATGTCTTTATAGACTGAGCAGAATGTAGGCTACACAGATGATCCAAAACAACCAAGTCCTTACCACTAGTGAACTGAACTCAGGGATTCCTATAGGAACTTTGGTCCTTTAAATTCTGGATCCCTACCTTCTTTTGCTCTCTTGGAGCCTATAATACATAGACATGTGATGCATATACTACACAAACAGGATGGATGTGGTATGAATGCTAGGCTGTGATTATGCTGTTCACTTTAGAGCTTTGAGAATTAGTTTTTTCTTTGAGAGATGGAAGGCAGAATCAGGAAGAAAAATTCAAATCCAGTCTCAGATACTTTACTAGCTGTGTTACACTGGGCAAATCACTTGAATCTCTCCATGTCTTAGTTTCCTCATCTATAGAATGGGGCTAATAATAGCCTCTACCTCACAAGGTTGTTGTGAGGATCAGATGGATTGTCATATGTAAAGTGCTTTGGACACCTTAAAGCTCTGTATAAATGTCAGTGATTATTATTAGATAGTATTCTTTCTCTCTGAATAATTTGCCTACCACTGTAACTCCTTATCCTCTGGTGGCCTATTAATGTGAGAAGGAGAAGCTTATAAAAATCCCTATGTATAAATGTTATCTATCATCATCATCATCATCATCATCATCATCACCATTTAAAAACTTGAATCAAGGAAGAAATTTTCTCTGGGTTCATCAGATACTTTGAGACCTTTTTTTTAAAAAAACATATTTCTTATCCATGCATCAAAATATAAGCGGAGACTCTGCAAAGTTGTAGGATGTTTATTTCTGAGAGGCAGATGGCTAACAATTGAATTTCAGTAGTAGCAGCAGCAACAGCAACATCTTACAAAATGAGCCAACCACAAAACATAATTGTCCTTTCTCTCTCCCTTCCCCTCCTCCCTCTCCCTTTCTCCCTCTCTCCCTCCCTCCTTTCCTCTCCTGTGTGTGTGTGTGTGTGTGTGTGTGTGTGAGTATGTGCTCCTTTGCTGGCACACAGCATGACTATGGGTGTGTTTGCAATTACTGAGGGTGAAACAGGAACAGCACTACCTTATCTCCCTGGTTTCCCAATGTCACTAAATGCATTTTATTTTGAGATTCCTGGTGGTGCTTGGCAAAGATAAACAAAATCTTCCATCAGGAAACCTGGGAGCTATTTCCACAGGAAGTTTCAAATCACTAAAGTAAATAGAAACTCTTTTACATGATCTCAATGGTGTTACTTAGCTTTACTTGAGCTCTCACCGCTGAGATGAGGCATAAAAAAATTAGGGCTTGAGATATTTAAAAAAACAACTAGATTGGAAGGTCATACCCCATCTGCCCTAATATCTATGCAGAAATTTCATACCACCGTGCCTGATATATATACCAAGCATAAAATGACATTATGCTCCAACAGATTTAATTCTAATATCTTTATTGTCTGCAAGATAAAAAATGCTTCTCTTCTTCTTTATCATCTCTTGGTCTGTTCTCCAATTCTCTCAGAAGCATGAAAGCTTTCACTGGTTTCCACTCTCCGTGAGCATTGACAGCTTCATAAGTTCCAGCAACCCACATGTTCCCAGGTTTCAAATGAATACTTTGGCATTTCTTCAGACAGAGAGTTTATAATAAAGCCCAAACCCAGAAAATCAGAAAAACAAGCAAACTGAGATTTAGGAAGAGTTGATATAATAGCTAATTTTGGACTATTGTCCCCTTAAGGTTTAAAGGTTTCTTTATAGCTTTGTGTGCAAAAGATAATAATAATAATAGTATTACATAGTGCTTTTCATCTTCAAAGCTCTTTGCAAAATGCTGGGCCAAATTCTCTCCTCACATACTGACAAGCCACCGGGTAACAAGCAGTGGGTGGTACCAGAGCCATTAACTAATTATTCTCCAGCACGCCCTGAGGAAGCATGATGGACTGACAGTGTGGTGGGGTGGACAGAGCCCTGTATTTTTAGCAAAAGCCTGAATTACAGCCCTGGCCCTGTCACTTACTGACAGCGGGACGCTGGACAATGCTCATGAAACCTCATTAGTGGTGCTGTTTGTTGTGCAGTGGTTTCAGTCATGTTCAACCCTATGACCCCATTTGCAGTTTTCTTGGTGAAGATACTGGAGAGGTTTGCCATTTCCTTCTCCAGTTCATTTTACAAATGAGGAAACTGAGACAAACAGGATCATTAGTAGCATGAGGATAAATTATATTTTCATTATCTGTCTTACCTCCTGTTAGTTGTAAAAACCAAATGAGATGATATATGTAAAGCCTAGGCACAAAATGGTCTGTAAATGTAGATTGTTATTGCAGAAGTCAAATGATTGGTTGAAGATTAAAATCTATAGGAAAATCAGAATTAGGAAGGAGAAGCTAGATATAGCTAGAGAAGCAGGAATTTGTGAGAGTTGACAGCTGGTGATAGATATCTCAAGGGAATGGTGATATTGTCACTACAGCCAAGCTAATTTATTTACTAGAAAATGTGGATTTTAAAAGTAGTTTTTTCCCTAAAGATTTTTCCAGATTACTTGTCCCTGTTTCAGAAGAAATTGATGGTATTTTCATAACATCATAAAATGCTAAAACTGGTAAAGGAATTTGGAGATATCCTCACTTTCACAGATGGAGAAACTCAGAGAGATTAAACAACATCTTAAGATTTCACAGCAAGTCAGAGTAGCAAAGTCAAGACTTAGATCAACCAATGTCTCTTGATTTTCAGGCCAAAGCATTATTTCCCATTCTGTGGCCTCTTCTCAATAACTGAGTGGATATCCAACATTTTCTTTACAAAATAGCATCATGGGTCCAGAGAAGAAAGAGACTTCTCAAACAACCTAGTGATCCTCCCCTTCCCCGTCACTTTACAGATTAGGAAACTGAGGCTGAAAGTTTAATGACTTGTAATCAAATGATAAACTATGATTCTGACTCAGCAATCTAATTTCAAATATATTGTCTTTCCACTAGAATCATACTGTCTCCCATTCCTTTCACTCTCAGTGATTAAATAGAAGCTGTCCAATATTTCCTTTATCAAAGAATAAATAAGGCACTGCACAATTCACTCACTGCTGCCCATCGATTTATTGTGTGTAACAGATGAGAAAGGAATATAGAAGTTCAGAATTCTGAAAAAGTGGAAATCTAGAAAGAACTCAATTTCTAGAACATTCTTATAGAATCTTAGAGCCCTGGAATTTGAGATATTCTTTGTGGTCTCTCTAATGATTAAGATTCAATAATTGTATCTTACTATAAGAAAGCAGAGTGCTGCATAATATCAATTATCAAATGGAAGAACAATGGAGCAGAAAGACGGCACTGGACATGCCGTCTAGGAATGACCTGGGTTCAAAAAGCCTTGGAAAATAGGCAGATCAAATAACCTCTCTGAGCCTCAACTACTTCATCTGTAAAATGGTGATAGTAACCATGCCTATAGTATCTATTTCCCAGTGTTACAAGGATAAAAAGAGAGCATGTACTTAGAGTGTTACATAAAAGACTGACATAATTTTTGCATTTGCAGAGTCATGTAAAGATTTGCCAAGGGTTTTACAAACTCTGAGTTCTTTGGTCTGTATAACAACCCTGTGACTTAAGCACTGCCAATAAATCCACAAACAAGTATTAATTAAATGCTTGTTATGTTCCAGGCACTCTGACCATACAGGTACAAAGAATGAAACAATTCCTTCTCACAGGGAACTTATACTCTAATGGGGAGACCAAGTACACATATGCTTTGTTATTGTTCAGTTGTTTCATTCATATCTGACTCTTTGTGATTCCATTTGGCATTTTCTTGTCAAAGATACTGAAGTGGCTTACCATTCTTTCTCCAATTCATTTTATAAAGGAAACTTGAAACAAACAAGTCTCAAGTTAACAAGTTAAGTGACTTGCCCAGGTTCACACAGTTAGTAAGTATCTGAGGCTGGATTCGAATTAATGAAAATGAATGAGTCTTCCTGATTCCAAGCTCAGCTCTCTATCCACTGCGCCACCTTGCTGCCCCCCAAAATCCATACAACACAATATATAATATTAATAAATACATACTAAGTAGTTAAACACATAATATATCTTCAGTTTTAGAGTTTGGAACCTGAGGCTTAGTGGGTGAAGGGATTTCCTCAAGGTCACACAGGTAAGAAGCATCCTGGGTAGGATTCAATCTCATTCAGGTCTCTCCTAATTCTATGTGATAAGCATGTATGGAGAGAGACAAATAAGCTGCAACTGCTAAACAAACAGCTCTCACAAAATGATCTTAGTAAGAGCTACTGCCTCTCTTGGTTAGCGGCAGCAACATAAGCAAGTAGAAACAATGGAGGCAGTAACAGGAGCCTGACTGCCCATCAAATAAAACACATATGAAACAGTAAGATTTTATTTGAAGTACGGAGCTCAGATGGATGGCGCTGATTTGCATATAATCATTTAGTGACTAACCCAGAAACTTTAGAAAGCCTTTTCTGATCCCTCCAACATCTAGTGCCCTCCCTCCCCATCTTGTATTTAGCAACTTTATATATATATATATGTGTATGTATGTATTTATTCATTCTAAACTTAATGCTATTACACACACATACAGTCATAGATTCTATGTACTTATCTCCTCCATTAGAAAGTAAGCACATTGCCTTGCTTCATTCTTTGTACTTATATCCCAGGTGCCTAACACAGGGCCAGGGCACGTAGTGGGCTCTTAATAAATACTTGTTGATTGATTGACTTCTAAAATCTATAACCTCTTTTAGACCATTTTGACTATTTAGGGTTTTAAAAGTTTTTTTTCTTTGTATTCCCACAGCCCAGCACAGTGATTTATGGCTTAAAATAAATTCTTATTGATTTCCATGTAAACAACTACATAAACAGCTTCCCAGTTGCCAGTGGTAAATTTTGAAAAAGTTCTCAAGAACAATCTCTACCCAGGTTTAAAAAAAACAACAAGAAATTAATTTTGAAGATACCCTTTGGCCTAAGGGGGAAATTATCATCCTTATGCTTATGAATGCAGACTTCAGAGCTTTTTGTTCTGGGCACTATTTCCTGTTTCACCACTGACCATATGAGACCTTGGGGTAACTTAGTTTTTCTGTGCCATGTTTTATTTACTGCCAAAGACTAGAAGAAGAAAAAAGGATACTTAACCCTCTTTTCTCTGGGACACTGTAAATTCTCAGGCAAGAATAGACCAGGAGACCGTTGTAACAATTGAGAAACACATGATAGTTACCAGCATCTCACAGTAAGACATTGATTCTGCTAGAGACTGACCTTCTTTCATATTCGTTTATAGATGTGCCTAAAGGATTTCATGTTAACTTGGAAAAAATGCCTGCTGAAGGAGAAGACTTGAAATTATCTTGCATGGTCAGCAAATTCTTATACAGAGACATTACTTGGATCCTGCTGCGAACAGTGAACAACCGGACAATGCACCACAGCATCAGTAAACAAAAAATGGCTGTCACCAAGGAGTACTCTATCACACTCAATCTCACCATCAAGAACGTTTCCCTAGAAGATTCAGGCACCTATGCCTGCAGAGCCAGGAACATTTATACCGGGGAAGAAATTCTTCAAAAGAAAGAAGTTACAATTAGAGGTGAGCACTGCAACAAAAAGGCTGTTTTCTCTCGGATCTCCAAATTTAAAAGCACAAGGAATGATTGTACCACACAAAATAATGTAAAACATTAAAGGACTCATTTTTTACAAAAAGTAACAGTTGTCTCATATCAGCTTGATTTCTTGTCACTGTTGCTACCTTTCAGGCTCTGAGGAGGTGCTCCTCCCAAAAGGGGTTTGGAGATGATACCAGTAATAATGAGACCCCAAAATAACAACCCATGGGCTTCCAATTCAGTTCTAATAGGTCTGCTTTCTTTGACCAACTTGGTGCACGTTTGGATTTGGAGGATCCCTGCCCTGCATTCTCTGTGTTGTTTTGTTCTTTGCTCTTCTCCTGACTGATAAGCAACAACTTGGGACTGATCTTTTGCTTCCACTTTGATGCCAACTTCTCTTTTAAAAAAAGTGTTAAAGCTGCATAAACGGAATAATTTAAACAAATGATGGTTTCTGCCAAAGATGGACCTGAATAAGTTAATTTGCCAGTTCAGAATGAGTACAGTTGCATTTGAGACTCTGGACCTCCACCTGGTTTGGTTTTGTATTTTTTTTTCATCCTATCTTGTCTTGTAAATATCACCTGCTTATTAGCACATTACCATGCTTATTTATTTGAAATGCTTTTTCTACATTAAGCACATTATTTCTGTACTGCAACTTCTAAATGAGGCCCCAAAGCTGCAAAATGTTGGTTATAGCTCAGAGGTATTAAAACTATGAACCAATGTTGAGTGCAGATGGATGGACCCCATTGTCTTCATCTGATGCACATCCAGGTAGTTGACAGACGGTTCCTTTTTGTGCACATTCCCTGGCTTAGACTGGGTTCCTGGACCAAGGGTGGATTATGCCTCCAATCTGATGCTTTTGTCTCCTGTGTGTTCTTTTAAAGGACTTTATCATGTTAAAATGATGTCATTCAAAGACCAACTACTTTCAGTCTATCAAGGAGGTAAAGGCTATTATATATCTGGAGGTTTATTGGTTACTCTAAATTAAAAAAAAAAGTCCCACCCTCCCCATATGCAATTGTTAATAGGATTTTTTATGGGGATTGAGAAATGGCAAAACTAAAGAATTAGCATTAAAGATCATTTTCAAATACACAAATACTCGAGTGTTTTTAGCTTTGGTGGTGGCGGTTATGGTTGTTTTCTCTTTTTTTCAGGAGAGGTTTTAGTGTCTTATTATAATAATAAAAAGAAATCTGCACTTGAGGGAAAAAAAGTGCCTGTTTTCCACAGGTCTGGTAATGCTTTATTATGTTGATTTCATCTATGATTGATCATTATATGTTCTGGTATGAGCCATAGCAGAACAACTATAGTGACCAAAATAGCCCCTGCAGCGAAACAAAGTAGCTGAGCGGCCAAACAAGGGGGTGACAACATGACAACTTCTCGTGCTTGGGAACTCGGCAGACGGTTTCCTCCTTTAGGTAACCGGCTCTGTCCCACGGCTAAACTTGTCTTTCACATGGGAATTGCTTTTGTCAAGTGTGAAAGAGTAAACAATAGCATTTCCCCAGAATGCCAGTTTTATGGAGCCTAACATGCTTGGAAAACAATTAGTAACCTGGAAGTTGTCAGCCCAAAGGAAAGAATAATCAATTGTATCTTGAAATTTTACCTATAACCCTCTGGCCTAGCTTTTTTGTTCATTATAAGTTAGTGTGTAAGCCTTCAGAAAACAATGCCTTTGTACCACAGAACTTGGGGCCTTAAATTCAAGCAAAAAAAAAAAAAAAGAAAGAATTGGGGCTTGCTTTTGAAATGTGGTGAACTGGGCCGGCAGTACTTAGCATTTTCCTCCCCTGGAAAAAAACAAAAAGATATGCAAAACTCTTTGGTGGTGGTTGTGGAGAGAATGATTTCCAGCAGGGAGGTGGGCATTATAAAGGTATGGGCATTATAAGAGACGGGCATTATACTTTATGAATTCCATTGTAACTCTTGTTCACAGGGTAATTGATTCTTGCCAGGGAGCCTCATAAAAGAAAAAAAAACAATTATATAGTTTGATGGGGGGAAGAAGGTGACAAGAATGCACAGAGGAAACAGTAGAGATGGAGAAGGGATATGAGGCTGGTTCCTTAGTCCCTGGTCTATGTGGAGGTCAAGTGCTTTGTATTTATGGAAAACTGCTAAAAATTGATGCTGCCCACATGGTTCTGGATGGTTTCTTGGGTCCTCTGGCCTCTGGAGTGGTTGTGAAAATGCATCCTCAGAACAGAATTTGGGGCCCTCACCATGAAAAGTAAACAAAAGTAACTGCTCATTAACGCTACTAGGATATAGGACTTGGAAGGACTGTCTTTAATGACTGGTATCCAGCTAGAACATGTTACTCCTGAACCTCCTCATCTTGAACTGAACATCAATCACATCTCACCATTCTTCTGGAAATTTTTATCTACTTCCATCAAGTAACTTAAACTAATAATTATTGTTTCCATGTGCCTTCATTGTTGAAACTATCATAATATGTTGTGTCATAAAATGAGAGTTGACAAAACATAATTCCCTAACTGACTTATGCAACAAAGTTTGCCCATCATAAACTAGCCTAAAGAGAGGCTTTTCACCCAGGAGAACATTTTTTAGAAATGCTTACAGAGAAATGATCAACTCTGTTATGTGTTTGTAGCACACCTACACTAACATGAAACATATTTGAGATTTCCATATCTGATTTTTCAGCCATTTTGTTTCTTCTTGTCTGAGGGCTAGGCCCAGGGGAGAGGGGGTGGGGAGGGGGATTCCTTCTAAAAGTATTTATTTTTTGATTAGGAGATTATCTTGGGTGCAGGGAAGCTCAAAGTTCATGTTGATGCTTTCATTGATTGTAGCCTTGAAAATAATGGTGATGATATGAACAGAGAATTTAGACTTCACTTTAATGTCAAAGAGAAAAAGCACGAGGGATATGATGACCTGGGATGAGGAGCAGGGAAAACATCCAAGATGGGAAGGGACATAAGTAGATGAAATGGGTCTCATTCTTAAACTGGATTCTTTAAGATTAGTCCCCACCGTGCAAGTCCATGGTCAATGTATGAATTCAAATTAAAAAAAAAATCTAACGAGTCCAAGACATGGTAGATGCAATATATGGCCATTCTTTATTACCTTGGCATGCCTCATTGACATGTTTGGGGTCTTGCTGTGGTAACATGTCAAACTTGTAAAGATAAAACATGGGCATGGTGTCATAAATGGAAACCTTTGATGTGCAGCTGTGTTTTCAAATGAAAAAAGCTGCATGACAGACATTGCCCAGAATGCAAAAGAAGGAATATAATAATATTTCTGCCTATGGGGCCCAGTTAGAGAAAACTCCTGGGCTGGCAGTCATCCTGGTCTGAAGAAGGCTGTGGAAATCAGACCACCTTCTACCCCAGTCAATATTATACTTTTCCTTCAGACTTCATGTTTCACAAAAGGACAAAGGACTAATAAGCTACAGAAATCTAAATTTATGGGAAAGTGTTTATCCTAACAGATAGTAACCCTGTCATGTTATACTGCTTTAGCAATGTTTTTTTTAAGTTATGTGGTGGTGTTTTTCACATAAAATCTCTAAATTACATTAATTAATGGTGATGCAGTTTGCTTGAAGGAATTCAAAAGAGAAGGATTTGGGGAGTCTTTGGAATCCCTCAGGGGGCCTCAGAATTAATGAAATCATTTCAGTGTATCACCCCTTGCAGCCCTGTATCCACTCCTAAGCTGCCTTCACTGTTACATTATACTGAGGGGCAAACAAAGCAGTTAGGGAGTGTCAGAGAAAGCTGATACTGTAATAAGTGAAACCACTGATGTAGCATGTATAAGTTTTGCCAAAGATGTTTTCATTTATGTTTCAGGATCTGAAGAGGGTGATTTGGGTGGGTGGGGGAAAGACATTTGGCACTATTGTTTTTCTTACTTTTTGGAAACTTAGGCTGCCGATCTATCACCAGCATAAACAGAATGTATACATATCAGCAGGACTGACTTAATATTGCCTTTGTAGAGAGACTGTATTCACTGGGGGTACTCCTGTCCTTGTGTGGGATTTTTAATGTTGTAATGTATTGCATCCTATGTATTAGAATTCATTTTGTTGTACTATATTGTTTGGCATTTTATTAAAATAAATTGTATTGTATCATATTTGTAAGTTTTAAGAGATAAAATGGATAATATAAAATATAATATTTGTACTATTATATAGTGCAAAAAACTACAGATCTGTGCCTCTGCCTCTTGAATTGGTCCTTTGGACTCTCCTGCACTGGGGAAGGAGGGGAGAAGTGGGGAGAGAATACAGTCAATAAAGCTGCCACACTTAACGAACGAAATATCTGTTTGGTCTGTTGCCTTGAAGGTTCTACAGGGATGCAAGCTTGAGTGGGAAGCCATTTTGAACCATTGTTTAGAAGATACTTAATTCTTGCTATTTACATAAATAGCAACTTTTTGTTTATTTTTCCCTTTCACATATTATTAGGTTTTGAGGTCTGTGATAGCTCCTTTAGAAAATAGAACTCTTAAACTAGATGTTCCTGGAGTTGTTGATATTTGAGGGGTTTACACACACACACACACACACACACACACACACACATTCTCTCTCTCTCTCTCTCTCTCTCTCTCTCTCTCTCTCTCTCTCTCTCCAATAAAGGTACACGTATAATTATATCTTCTGTCCCCAAATCCACCATAATCCTACATAAAACCATGTTGCTAAGTCGTGTCTCTTGACGATTGTTCTGGATCCTTGGTTTTTAGAACTAGTGCTTCTCAGGAGAAGAAAGTGAATTAGTGTAATTGTAGTGTGCCAACATCTTTGAAATAAAATCTGATAGGAACCTTCCATTAATCCTTTCTGATACTCTCTGTGCCCTGGTTTTTCATTTAGTGTCCTAGTGTTAGCCTCAGGAGAGGGAAGAATCTGCTGACCATAGACTGACTCTGGAGAACAAAATAATGGTGTGTGGACATCAATAAAGTTTTGGGTGGAATGCTGTGTTCACAATTCACTTTGATGTTTGTAGTTTATATTTAAAACAATGATCATGAAAGATGCAAGATGGATGAAAACTGATGAATAACCAAAGCTCCCTTTCTCTATTTACTAGATCAGGAAGCACCCTACCTCCTCCGTAACCTCAGTGATCAGATAGTGGCCATCAGCAACTCCACCATTTTAGACTGTCAGGCAAAAGGTGTGCCAGAACCACAGATAACCTGGTTTAAAAACAACCATGAAATACAGCAAGAGCCAGGTAAGAGGCTCCTTACTCATCCTTCCTCTTTCCCATTCTCCACTGACCTTCCTCCCCTCTCATTTTTCCATTACTTCCTCTTAGATCAAAAGTTCCTTACTTTGTTTGCATCATGGATCCCTCTGGCAGTCTGGTAAACTCCATATATGGCATCCATCTCAGAACTGTGTTTTTAAATGCATAAAGTAAAATACATAGGATCTGGGGCATCTAGATGGAGCAGTGAATAGAGCACTGGCCCTGGAGTCAGGAGAACCCAAGTTCAAATCCAACCTCAGACACTTAACACTTACTAGCCGTGTGACTTTGGGCAAGTCACTTAACCCCAATTGCCCTGCTTTCCCCCCTCTTTTGGACAAGTCACTTAACCCCAATTGCCCTGCCTTCCCTCCTCCAAAAAGAAAAAAAAAACATAGGATCACAAAGGAAACCAGTTATACTGAAACATATATGTATCAGTTTTGTTTGGTTTTTTGCCATCCAACTTCATGGACTCCCTTAAATTATTCACCGATCCTGCTTTAAGAACCCCTATTCTGATGCATTAGTAGCTCACACTGATAGTTTTTGGAATTGAATTGCCCACGCCAGGCTATTTGCTCTCTTTCAAGCTGTAACGTCCACAGTTAATAATAAGGAATGCCAACACTAAATCTTCAACTCAACATAGCA
Organism: Pseudocheirus occidentalis; assembly: GCA_028646575.1. Lineage (NCBI taxonomy): Eukaryota > Metazoa > Chordata > Mammalia > Diprotodontia > Pseudocheiridae > Pseudocheirus > Pseudocheirus occidentalis. The sequence goes on from CM053596.1 coordinate 150,473,341, forward strand.
TATTATCAGGAGTGTGATGGAGCCAACTCATACTGGCTCACAAGAGTGGATTGTTAAATTTTTCAGTATGAACTTTTACATACTGGAAATCAGAAGCAAAAAGTTTAATGCAGATTAAACTTAAAAGCGTGCCATGAGAACTTTTTTATGCAGAAAGCTGGTTGTTAAACATTTACTGGCACACCACTTTGTAGTTTTAACTTTAATGAGACTCTACCATAGTCTGCTCAAATACTACCTTACTTTAGGTAATTGGATCACAAAGAAGGATCAGCAAACCACTATAAAACAAAGTTGAAAAATAGAAGGTCAGGAGCTCTGTGCTTGAAGACAGAATGATGATGGTGACACTAGTCTCATCTTTATGTAATGTTTTAAAGTTTACAGGCACTTTCTTCAAGATGATGCTGTAAGGAATAGATGGTGTAAGTATTAACCCAATTTACAGAGCAAGTAATTCTGCCCATAGAGGTTGGATGACTTGCCTCAGGCCATACAACTAGTGGCAGGATCAGGACTCAGAGCTAGATCCCTTGATTCTGAGTCCAGAGTTCCTCCATAAATTTGCATATATAAAGCTCCGAAAGCTGAATTTTGCCTATTTAAACTGTTTCCCTTTTGTTTTATAACTATAACAAACCTATTTTTTTAAAGGATGTTGCAAAAATCTCCATTCAATAGGAGTGGAACTGATTTTTTTTCCCTTAAAAAAAAGATGCATCAAAATCACCTGTCCATTTTCATTGGTTAAATGAGCCTTTTACTGGCTTGTGTGGACATTGTAGTCTTTCCGGCTAAGTTTTAGAGCAGTTCCAACAAGTAGCAGCCTGTCAGTTGTCGGGCTCCTAATAACTGAGTCTGCATCATGAAAACATTTGCCCCTTCTTGGCAAATTGGTGTTATGCAAAATTGATATTATATAAGCCAAACAATACAGAAAATAGTTTTTCTTCCAGTTTCTGTTAAGTGCTTTTCTTTTTCTAAGTCTTAGCATAATATGTTTTGATTGTTCCTGAAACGATGTAGCAGCGTCTATGCAGAAGTGCCTTTTCTGTTTCCAACTGTTTTTAACTGGGCATTTGAAGGAAGATTTGCTTATCAAATTTCTGCATGATAAGAAGCTGAGAGTGATAACTAATACATAAGAAAATAGAAATTAGGATGCCAGAAGTTCTTGAGACTCTAGAACTAGGCAAAATCTACCAAGATGAAACCTAATAAAAAATAAACAAGATAAACATTCTCAGGTTTTTAAAAACTGCATAAATACCTAACAGAAAGTGTGACCAAGAAGCTTTCATAGCTTCTTTTCAGAAGCTTCAGTATCACAATGAATCAGCAGTGTGATGTGACAGTCAAAAAATTAATGCAATCTTAGACCACATGAATAGAAGCATTGGTGTAATTCTTCCCCAGTCAGACCACATTTCTAATAATTCACGCAGGTCTAAGTAGTTCCATTGACAAACTGAGTCCTGACAGGAGGAAAGTGGTTAAAAATGGGGAGAAGTCTCAAGCCATGGCATATGAAAATCTCTTGAAGAAAAGGGTGGGGGCGGCTAGGTGGCACAGTGAATAGAGCACTGGCCCTGGAGTCAGGAGTACCTGAGTTCAAATCCGGCCTCAGACACTTAACACAAAAACTAGCCGTGTGACCTTGGGCAAGTCACTTAACCCCAACTGCCCTCCAAAAAGCAAAAAAAAACACCAAAAAAAAGAGAAAAGGGTGGAGTGCTTAAGAAAGAGAAGGGTTTTTTTAAGAGAAAGAATGTGTTTAAACTGAAGGGGAAAAAAAGCTTGGGAGAATGTGTTCATTGTCTTCAAATGTTCTAAAGGTGGTCACATTAAAAATGGGATTCTATTTACTCTGCATGACCCCAATTTGCAGAACTTGGATTAATGGGTGAAAGCTTAAAGTGGCAGATTTCAGTTCAATACAAGAAAGAATTTCTGAATGAAGAGCTGCCCAAAAGTAAAAGAGGTAGTCTTGAGAGGTAGTGAGTTTCCTATGCCATAACAAGCAATTTTGGCAAATTTGGAGAAGAAACACAGAATAGCTCCTGAGGGAAACAGTATTAAATGCCCTCTAATCAATGTTGGGTGGGAAGGGTGTGCCAAAAGAGTTCCAGGATCGCTTTTTGCTGGGACTCCAGGGGACCACCACTAGGGAGGTTACCACTCTTGGGAGGGCAGGGTTAACTGAGTTTTGAAGGAATTCACTTGGCATATGGCCATCAACAGGTAGGAAGCATGCCATCTGGTACCTTCCTAATTTAATTAGTCTTGCTAATCAGTTTCCAAGCTCCTGAAGCAGAGAACATGCTGTCAAAAATGTTAACGTTCATATTCTTAAAAAAAAACCCCCACATTATTATAATTGATTGTGCTTTCTCCATTCCTGCGCCCTGGGGTAAATCTCTAGAGGCTTTGACTTAGTTACAATTCTTAGTTGTCTGCCATTGAAAGTATTTAAGCCAAAACTAAAGCACTATTTGTCAGAGATCTCATAGAGGGCAACCACGCTTCAAGTGGGAGCAAGGTAAGGGAGGGATTCTTCCAACTTTGAGATGCTTTAATTTCTTTTTGTTCAATGTTAAAGTCAAATAAATACATACAAGTTTTTTTTTATACTGAAGAAGGTAACTCAGAAAGAACTGGTTTCAAATTCTGCCCCTGATACATACCAGCTGGGCAGAAATGCTCCAAAAGTCTCCAAAGGGCAGAAAAGATTCCAACATGGATCAGTAGAGACAGTTCACTCACCTGGGAGTTGCCTGTGTCAGTTATACCACAGGTGGAGTCCATATCCATTTGCTGAATAGGACAATAATAGTAATTAAAAATTTTAGGTAGGTGGGATATCTGGGAACAGTCAGTTTGTTCAAAAGAGTTTCAGCTGTGCTTCATTGTTTTGCATGGCATTAAGGTCAATGTCATAGCATATTTTAGGATATTAGCAATGTTAGGGATCATCTACCTCAAGTTCTTTTTATATGTGAAGAAACAGATTCAGAGAGATGAAGTGACTTCTCAAGTTCACATAGCAAAATACAGGAACGTCAAGATTTCTTCAGATGTGTAGGGCTGTTGGATGACTAAGTTAACGTGTAGGGATTTCACAAATAACTGTGAAAGTCACTTCAATTCACATCAAGGTCCATACTGTGGGTATTTTGAAGCTTTTGGATTAAAGAATGCTAATAAAAATAGTGTCATCATTGTTGTAAGAATAATAAATAGCTTCTTTTCTCTATGGGTCAAGGAAAATTTCCCCTGTATTTTCTTGGATGTTGATGGGGACTTTTGGATGGAATTTCAGGGTGCTCTGGGAAAGTGAGAGCATTGGGCCAGAGCAAGATGGGCTCCACATCTGAGAACCTGATGTCCCTTGAGGCATATGGGTGCTTCATGAAAAAAATCAGCTTTCTTCCAGCTGTTTTCTTTGGCTACTCCTGTGACCAGTCACCTAGGAGAATGTCTTTTCTGTATGTGGTTTTGACATACAATGGAAAGTTTCCAAGAGCATTCTTGATATAAGGACTGCTAATACAGTCATTTCAAGCTGAGCATTTTTTCACAAATCTTTAGAGAGTTATAGTGAACAAAAAAAAATCACACAGAGCAAACTATCCATTCATAAAGGCATCAAAATGGGTCACAGGACAAAGAATATAGCAGCTAAGAGGAAACTCAGAATCACAGAATCTCAGAATTGTAAGAGACTTCAGAAATCACTTTTGTCTAACTGTACCTGACCAAGAATTCCTTCTACAATGCTTCTCCGCAAATTATCATCTCTCCTCTGCTTAAAGCCCTCCAATGGAGATAAACCCACTCACTATCTTTGGATAAACCCACCAAAGTTTCCATTCAGAGTGCATTTTATTATCCCCACTCATTAATAGGATTAGGACCATCTTTACTGAACAGGGAGTCATAAAATGAAAACTAAATTATTCTAAAGGAGATTTTCTTAGATTATCAGATGGTCTCAAGAGCAGTGATTCAAATATGTTAGAGATGTGGAACATCATAAATTGAAATGATGCAGACGCATCAGGGAGCTATATGAGAGGAGCATTGGGGTGTGTTGAGAGGGCAAGATGATTTAAACTAGAATCCTTGAAAACAGCTGGTAAAGAAAGAGGAGCAAACTCAAACCTAGAAAATAAAAGATCACAGCAAAAAATGTCACAATCAAAGTTTCAATGCCAGAAATATTTTTGAGAAAGCTCTTGACTGGCTCCACTCTGAGAGAACATGCTGCTAATTCATTAGATTTGACAGTGGCTGGTGATTGTGTCCTGAGCTTGTATGTCATGGGGAGTATGAGGAAACACTCACCTTTGTCGGGTCACAATTTAAGGTGATTAATGTGTACCTCATCACACTTCAAACGTACTTCATCCATTTATAACAAGCCAGGCCCAAGGACTCCACTGACTCTTGCCTGGATCATAAAGCAGGACCAAGGACTGGACACATTTCCTCAAAGATTGATAATAAAAATTGCTCCATGCAAAATCCCAAGAACTCAAAGGTATAGGATCTGTAGCTTCTGGTATAAGAGGTTTCCCTGAGCCACCACTTCCTGCTCCCTCATCATCATTTATGGTCAGCGCCTTTCTGTTAGTCAGTCAGTAAACATTTATTAAGTGCCTACTGTGTGCCAGGCACTGTGTTTGGAGATACAAAGAAAAGCAAAACCAACCAATCAATCAATAAACATTTATTAAGTGCCTGCTGTGTTCCGGTACTGTGTCATCCAGAAGTTTATATTTTGTTGGGGGAAAGAGCATATACATACGTAAGTAAATTAAAAACTTATACAAAGTAATTATAGAAAAATTTAGAGGAGACAGCACAAATTGTTGAGTTGATGAGGAAAAGGTTCTATAGAGGAGGAGGTAACACTAACTGAGCTTTAAAGAACTGGGGTAATTCTGGGGTTAGGGGGCAGGGTGAGAGAAAGCAGGGCATCCCAGGCAGGGCAAACACATGGAGAAGGGAAAAGATAATGTCACCTCTGAGTTACATCGAGACCAACTTGAGCGAGTTTTAGAATGCCTAAAGGAGAGTGATATGTAATAAGCCTGAAAAGACAACCTGGGGTCAGATTGGGAAAGACTTCAAATAACAATCCTTTAACACCATCTTTATCCCTAAGATTTTCATGAGAATAGTAAAAGCAATTGATCCCAAACCTTCCATTCTTTGGTTATTAAATTTAAGGAGATGTGAGATTTGGACCTGAATGATAGCAGTTGTCTTTCTTCATGTTAACCCAGTTAAGACAACAAAATATTGATAGAAGCTGAAATATTAATAATAATAGTAATAAGCAGCTAGGTGGCATAGTGGAGAAATGGATTTGGAGTCAGAAAGACTTGAATTCAAATCCTGCCTCAGGTACTTACTAGCTGTGAACCCTTGGGCAAATCACTTTCTCTGCCTCAGTTTCCCCATCTATAAAACGGGGACAATAACATTACCCACCTGCTGGGATTGTTGTGAAAATCAAATAAGGTGACATTTGTAAAGCACTCCCCAAGCTTTAAAGCACTACAGATGTTAGCTATGATAATAACTTTTTTTTTTCTTTTTGGAGGGCAGTTGGGGTTAAGTGACTTGCCCAAGGTCACACAGCTAATTTTTGTGTGTGTGTGTGTGTGTGTGTTAAGTGTCTGAGGTCGGATTTGAACTCAGGTACTCCTGACTCCAGGGCCCATGCTCTATTCACTGCGCCACCTAGCCGCCCCTATGATAATAACTTTTAAGGTTATAAAGCAGTTTCTTCATAATAATCCTGTGAGGCAGATTGTTTTTTATCCATACCTGTCATTGTACTAGTATAGAGAATTCCTGGTGAGGAAGTTTCCTCCACTAATGCAGAACTGACAACTGCACTACAATCTATATTTTTAGAGAGTCGCTCAGGGAGACTGAGAGATTAAGTGGCCATACAGCCAGTATATGCTAGACACAGGTCTTGAACTCAGGTCTTCCTTTCCTGGAGGAGGGGACATTTGATCTGAGGTTTAAAGGATGGCAGAAATTTCTATCTACCAGAGTTGAGAAGGTCAATGAGGACGGATGGCACTGCGCTAGTCCATTATAGTAGTTTAAGGACCTGTGGGGACTTTTCAAAAGCATTAGACTAGTGATTAAATATTGAAAACAATAGGTCTTCATTTGTCACATTTTAATTCAAAGAAAGGCTATATAACATAACACATACATACAGTGAGGGAAAGAGTACCAATTAGAGAAGAATCTACTAAAAAAAAAAAAAACCAGGGCAGAACCCATCCCCTAGACAGGGCAGTGGCCTACAACTCCAATGCGTCCTATGGAGGAGTCATAACCTGGGTTGTCCCCAGAGCCTCAAGTGTAATGATCTTCTGGCCAGAACAAGAGGAAGGAATCCTGTGAGAGGCTTAGCATTCACCACACTTCCCCAGTTTGATGTATAGGACTGCTGGATCTGTCCTTACTTTATGGATCAGAACAACTCAGGGATGCAGAAGAAGGATGAGAATTTTATAGAGAGGTTAAGTTCTCAACCAAGTGGCTAAAGGCTAGAAAATTCTAGCATTAGGAGTTCCAGATACAGAAGCTTCCAGAAAAGGGAGAGAGGACCAAGCATGTGAAGGGGACATGCTAGAGCAGAGATTGTGCATCACATAAACACATTAAAGAAAAAATGTTTCCATAAAATCAGATGACCTTTCCAGTCTCCCACAGTCACTATTTACAACACTATTTACACTATTTACAACTATAATGCTCTGGCCAGATAGTAAAGATCTGTCAATCAAAAAGCATTTATTGCAGGCCCATTACATGCCAGGTATTGTGCAAGGAGCTAGGGACGTGCAGACTAAAATGAAACAATCCTTGCCCTCACGAGCATACGGTCAGCTGTGGAAAAAAAAAACATATGCATACAAATATATACAAAATATAGAATAATTTCCAGAGGAAGGCAGTAGTAGCTGGGGGATCAAGAAAGGCCCCCTAGTAAGTGGCATTTGAGCTGATCCTTGAAGAAAACTTTGTTCAGTTCAGTCCTTTTTCAGCTATGAATGACTCTTAGGGACCCCATTTGGGGTTTCCATGGCAAAGATCCTAGAGTGCTTTGCTGTTTCCTTTTCCATCTCATTTTACAGATGAGGAAACTGAGGCAAACAGAGCTAAGTGACTTGCCCAGGGTCACACAGCTAATAAGTGACTGAGGTCAGATTTGAACTCAGGAATATGAGTCTTCCTGACTCCAGGACTGGCACTGTATCCACTGTGGCACCTAGCCATCCATTTGAAGATAGCTAGAAATTTTAAAATGTAGAGGTGAGGAGAGAAGGCATATTGGGCAGAGGTGACAGCCAATGCAAAGGCACATGGACAGGAAATGAAACAGTATGTATGAAGAACAACAAAACAGTCATCTTAGCTGCATATTAGAATGTATGACAGTAACATAGTATAAGTCTGGGCAGGAAGGATGAAGGCAGGTTGCAAAATTCCCCACAGACAAGTTTGTATTTGATCCTAAAGATAATAGGGAGCCATTGGAACTTATTGAGTAGGAGCATGGCATGGTCATATGGTGCTTTGGGGATATCATTTGGCAGCTGTGTGAAGTATAGTTTGAACAAAACGGTTTCAAGGCAGGCAGAGCAACTAGGAGGCTGTTGCCATACTCCAGGTGAGAAAGCACAAGGGCCTGAGTCAGGGAGGACGCCATGTAAGTGGGGAGAAAGGAAAGGATGCCCCAGATGGAGGCTGAATCAGTGAGATACGGCAACTACTGGATGTATGGAGTGTATGGAGTGCATAAAAGTGCTCTCCTCTGGAAGGGCATCAGCTTATCAATGCCCTTCCTAAAATGCTGTGCCCAAAACTGATCCCAACATTCCAAACATGACCCTTGCAGGGCTAATGGCAGTGCCAGGATTTCCTTTCTTCTTCTGGACACTCTACATATCTTAATGTATTCAAAGATCACATTAGCTTTTAGCTGCTGCCCAGTCACACTTCATCAATTCAATCTGGACTGGATCTTTGTGTTCAACTGGTTCAATCATATTCTGGATGAAACTGCATTACCAAGACTTGTGGAAAAAGAGATAGAATCCATGTCTCTTTCCAATGGCAAGTCATCTGACTTCAGTTCACCTCATATTCCTCACTTACTAAAATGAAAAGGTTGATTGACCCACTTTGCAGAAGAGTTTGAATAAATAAAAGTTATTACAAAACACTTTGCTTCCTCTAAATCTAATAGAAATCCTACCCATTATCTGGGTCTTGGACACAGGGTTCACTATATAGTCTATTTATAGAGGATTAGAGTCCTTACTACATAGCAGCAAACTCATAAAGCCAGCCCATGTCCGAAGCCTCCCAGGGGCTACTCATTTAATAAGGTGAGATATGCAAATTTAGAAAATCCCCACTCCAAATGTTCATATGGACTATTTGTGCCCAGTCTGTGGTAGAGCCTTCTGAGCTCATGATGATCTGATCAGCCAGTTTGACACTCTGTACCTTGACCCTGACATAGTGATGTCATTTTGGTTTTCTTTGAGAATGAAGAATAACAACCAAGTTAATAAGGAATTTAAGGCCAAGCACTGATAATATAAAACCATCAGGCACCTTGAGTAGGTTGAACATCCCTACAAAAACAGCCCCATACAAGTATTACTAATCCCCTAGGCCTAGTCAGCTAGGTGGTACAGTGGTTTGAGCACTGGGCTGAGAGTCATAAATACCTCAGTTCAAATCTGACTTCAGTTACTTTTTTACCCACGTGAACTTGGGCAAGTACCTCAATTTTCTGCTTACCTCAGTTTCCTTATCTGTAAATTGAGGATAATAATAGTAGCCTCCTTCCCAAGGTGGATGTAAGGATCAAGTGAGCTCATATTCATAAAGAGCTTCACACAGTGCCTAATATATTTTAAGTGCTATGCAAATGTTAGCTATTGAAGTACTTAGCGCAATGCCTGATGCCTAGTAGGGACATAAGTTCTTGTTTCTTTCCTTCCTTGAAGCTGATGCTATACTTGCTTAGCATACCCATCTTCTCTTCTATGCCACTTTGGTTGCCAAAGACCAAAGAAAGCAAGTCTACCTGAGCCCTAGGAAGGAGAAAGCATCCATTTACAGAGCCTACTACAATTCTACGTACATTCATAAGTGATCTATACACAGCCCCTAAATTATTAATAATATTAATCTCATACTTTTATAGGTAAGCAGTGTTTAGCAAGAATTGCATGCCTCATTTTGCCCCCCTCCTACCTAACAGCATGGTGAAACCTATGAACTTGTTTTCAGAATCATGTTTTTAAATAATTAAAAGAAATGCTAAATTTCCATTAGAGGTCAGCAAAAATAAAAGGAAAAATTTTCCCCATTCAGCTTCACAGACTCCCTGAAATCCTTGCATGGATCCCTTAAGAAACCCTTTACTAGACTGTTTGGGATCCATTTGATTTGTCTCTGTGAAGGTAACAGGAAAGAAGCTATTAGTGTTTCCACTGACATTTTTGTGTTCTGATTCTATTAATTGCCTAACTTTACAAAGAAGATTCTTGTGTCAAGTATTATTTGAAATAGACTTCCATATTCTTCCTTTCCTTATTCTCACTCCTTTCCCCTTTTCCTTCCCCTCTACAACTGCTGGTGCCCTCCCTCCTTCCCAAACTAACTTGTATTTAAACCACTACACACACACACACACACACACACACATACACACACACACACATATTCACATATACATATATACATATTTGTATTTCACTGTATATATTTTACATATACATGTATTATACATATGTATGTTTTTATTTCTTAATTTTAAATGCATACTGTATCTTTGATAATATTTCTATATGTATGTGTACATTTCCTCCCCCATTATGTGTAGGGATTTTTTCATTCTTTGTGTTTTTATCCTCAAAGCCTAGCACAAAGTGCCTGACACATAGTAGACGTTTACTAAATATTTGTTGTGTGACAGATTAATCAATTGCTTGAAGTCCCTTGGTACCTCTTGGATTGATCAATTATTCTATAATTCTATGTAGGTACCATAGAAATGCACCTAGAGTAGTTGAAGGTCACATGATCCATTCTTCAGCATTTATCTGTGGCTCCTTCAGGGAAGCATTGTAAAGGAGAGGAGAGAAGCAAGTATGTGAGACATGCTGCTTGAGTGAGAGTTACTATGTATGGATAGCAGCATTATGATGCTACCAAATATGGTCAGATATTTATTTGATAAATTAGAAGGCTTTGGAGGGGGGAGTCATTATTTGGAATATCAATACACAGAACAAACTAAGATCTAGGAAAGTCCTTAGCTTAAAAAGGTCAAGGTCTCCCATTGCATCCTGGGCCATCACCAGTCTTCTTGACTTACGTCTTATCACTGGATTCCAAAGACTGTGGAAGAGAGGATGCGGCACATGATTTAAGCGAGGCACAGCTCTGCCTCGCTTAAATCCAATGCACTTGCAAGTCAAGACATCACCTTCCTGATGTCATTGGTCCTCTTCAAGAATGAAGGACAAACAACAACAAGGACTGTGATTTAATTATTAAATAAAGATTACGTAGAGGAGTATAATATTGTGAAAGGAGACTCCTCGAATATGCTTTGGGTTGACTTCCTTTTAGCCATCACAATCCAGGTCCTCACCACCACACGCCTTCGTTACTGTAACTGTCTCCTCATTAGTCTCATGACTCCAGCTTATCCCTCTCCAATCCATCCTATGAGTTCCTGCCATGCCCACGTCTCCAACACCTCTTCATCACATCACTGTCCTGATTAAAAACTTTTAGCGGCTCCTTATTTCTTACTGAATCAAGTTCAGATTCTTTCACCAAGCTTTCAAGGACTTCTAAAATCTGAATCTCACCTTAGGTAGTCAGCATTTTCCCACTGCTCCTCAGCATATAACTTCCACTCTAAGCGTACCTGCCTCCTCATTGCCCCAGTGCCTATTGTCCTCACTCTGCTGTTGTTCATGTTTCCTTCACCTGGAAATATCTCCCCTAATTTTTCCACTTTTAAAAATCTGAACTAATTTATATATTCAACACCATCTGAATTAATTTACAAAACAATTATTTTACTGAATGAGAAGAATAACAAAAGTCATTTGGAAGAACAAAAGTCAAGAATATCAAAGGAAATACTGAAAAATGTAAAGGAAGGAGGTTTAGTAGTACCAGATATTATATTATAAGGCAGTCATTATCAAAACTATCTGGTACTGGCTCAGAAATGGGAAGATAGATCAATGGAACAGAGTAGACATACAATGTATGGCAGCAGATAAACAGAATAACCTTGTATTTGACAAGTATAAAGACAAGATTTTGGAATAAGAATTCATTATTTAAAAAAAATTGTTGGGAACACTGGAAAGCAGTATGGCAGACATTGGACATAGACTAACATTTACATAGACTAACATTTACAGAGACAAAATCTTTCCCGTTCTCAAAGCCTGTCACCGGGCCCAAAAGCAAGAGCAAGGAGGTTTCAATGCCCACCCCTGCCTCTCCTCTAAACTTCACAAGCATTTCAGGGTCCGTAATACACAGTTTGCAAACTAATGACCCTCACTGACATGTATTATCCCCTTCTTTGTCATATCTGTTGGATTATAAGCATTTGATGTAGGAATTATGTTGTGTCCTTTTATGTGTCCAATGCAAAGCTGAGCACATATCAGGTGGTTGATAAATAACTGCTCATGATGTCAAGAAGCTTCATAGCTCTTCACAGCTCCCTATTGTCTCTAGGATAAAATATAAAGACAAATTGCCCCATTTCACATTGCAAGTCTTTCACAATATGACTCTAACTTACCTGTCTAGACTTATTCTATATTACTGCCCTTCACAAACTCCAAGGTAGGGCTAAGCTGGACTCTTTGCCTTGTACCAGAATGCTCCCCCTCCTCACATTTGTCTCATAACGTTTTGTTGCCGTTGTTCAGTCGTGGCTGACTTCATGACCCCAAGGACCATAGTACAGCGATGCTGTCCATGGGTTTTTCTTGGCAAAGATACTGGAGGGTTTGCCATTTCCTTCTCCAGCTCATTTCACAGATGAAGAAACTGAAGCAAACCAAGTTAAGTGACTTGCCCAGGGTCACACAGGATCTGAGGCTGGATTTGAACTAGCACTCTATCCACTGAGCCACCTAGCCTCCTTCTTATAATGTAGAGGTGCTTTTCATGATCTTCTTTGTTATTGGTGTTCCTTCCCCTAAAAAAAGTCTTACATAAATTTTGCAGGTATTTACCTATGGCATACTCTTTTTCTCTCCAGTATAATGTAAGTTCCTTGAGGGCAAGGGCTCTTTTCAGTTTTAGTTTTGTATCCCTAGTGCCGTACACAGTAGGTGTTTAATAAATATTTGTTGAACTTAATAAAATTAGAATTATATTTATATATAATAATATTATATATATATATATCAAATTAGAATTAGAATTAGAATTCACTCCTGAATCACCCATGTTCTTTTTGAAATGTCATTTTACGTGATCTGTGTTTAGATCGAAGCAGACCAACCCTTCATTTGGTGAGACGTGAATTCCTTTGACTTGTCTGCTGAAGGGGTGTGTTTATTCTGATGTTCAGTCTCTAGAGTTGACCTACAACAAAAAGCTAATTTATTACCAATTAAGGTACATTACACAGTTCTGCCTTTCCTGCTCTGGACACCACCATGACAAAAATGCTATAGAAAAGCCACAATACAAAGAAAACATAATAAACAGCTTGGTGTTGGATCCACTGTGGCTCGGATTTCCTCGTCTGAACATATAACCGTAGGAAGCCGGTGGTGTTACAGTTGTGTTTATCATTAAGTTTCGTTCATCTCTACCTCTCTGCCTCCTTAGGTATTATTTTGGGCCCAGGAAGCAGCACGTTGTTTATTGAAAGAGTCACAGAGGAGGATGAAGGCTTCTACCGTTGCAAAGCTACCAACCAGAAGGGTTCTGTACAGAGCTCAGCATACCTCACCGTGCAAGGTAAACAACAGCATGAGAAGCTACAAACAAGAAATGTCTCAGACATGGATTTCCCTGTTTGCTCCAATTCCCACCTCCCCTCACCACCCCTACCAGCCCAGCCCTGCTTCTTCTTCCCGCCTCCTTCCTCCTCTCAAGGGGGTCTGCCTCTGTCTGGAAAGCCTTTAGGCAAAGAAGCTGGCTGACTAAGCCTTTCTGTGACTGCAGACCCAGCAAGCAGAGGGAAGTTTTTGCAAGGGAAATGGATCCGGGAAGAAAGGAAGCTGGTGGCTCCCAGTGTGTTTATGTTGACCTAAACAGAACGATTGCACCAGGCTCCCACCTGTGAGGAAAGTGGGTGAAGGAAGGGGAGATGGGTGTAGATTGAAAACAGAAAACACACATACTCACACACACACATACACATATACTCACATATACCACACTCACACTCACACACACTTACACACACTCTCTCTCTTACACACACACAGACACACACATAAACACACACACAGACAGATACATACACATACCACACTCAAACACTTACACACACACATTCTCTCACACACACACATACACGCACATATACACACACGTATACACACACACACACACACACACACACACTTCATTCATCTTCCTATTCCACTCCCCACAAACCAAACAGATGCTGTTATTTCTGTGGTAGATGTTTTCACGAGTTTGGTTTCACCGTGAAGTAGACTGTAAACTATTATCAGAGGTTAATACCACATAATAAACATGGTCAAATTTAAGACATATATTTCACACATTCCCTCAATAGCAAAACACACCAAAAAAGACCAGATTCTGCTCTGTGTGAGTCTCACATGGCTCCCATCTAGAAAAGGACTTGCTCGAAATTTCAGTTCTCTGATGCCAAGAATCACCCAATTACAGAGGGCAATGGTGTCGACTGATGCCAAAATAGTAAACTTAAAATGTAAACATCTGTAGCACATAGATATAATATGAAACCACAGTGAAATGGCAGAATCCTGACAGTGGCCCGCTTCAGAAAACAGGTTTCTTTTAGAATGGTCAAAGATAAATTTCAGAACTTTGAATATTAAATATTTTATATTCTCTAACTATGCATGTTTAAATAAGTATAAGGATTTACTTGGAAAAATTATTCTATTCTAAATGTAGGTACCTTCACCATCCAAAGAAAATACTTCACAATATTCCCTCTTGACAATAAACCTTGGAATTTCAGTATTCTAATAATATAGATTTAAAAAAAATAGCTATGTGTTTCAAATATAAAATTCTCCTGACAACTACTCAAAACTCCCGCTGTTCCAATACTAGTTCAATTTTTCTCAATACCCTGGTGAGGGATCATGTTAAGTCATCTCTCCATTGAACCTTTTAGCCTATGACTCTCTCCAAAAAAGAAAAACTACTTATCTCCCCTTTCACAAAGAGTACCTAGCTATGAGCATCTTTAAGTAGTATCAGTGGTAGCAGCACTGGGTTGTTTCTTTTTGTCCTTGTTTCTTTTGGAGGGGGGAAGATGAGACAATAGGGATTAAGTGACTTGCCCAAGGTCACACAGCTAAAAAGTGTGTCAAGTGTCTGAGGTTAGATTTGAACTCAGGTCCTCTTGTCTCCTGGGCCATTGCTGTATTCGTTGTACCACCTAATTGCCCCAGTGGTAAAGCATTGACATGGGGTTAAGGGCTGGTGTTGCTGAGACACTAAGAATCAAGAGACAGCTAAGCTATTTAGCATTTACAGGCAGCTATGTAGTCTAAAGGAGTCAGGCAGACCTGAGTTTAAATCCAACCTCAGACATTAAACAGCTGTGTGACCTTGGGCAAGTAAGTCACCCTCCCTCAGCTTCCTTAAAAATAAAATGTGGATAATAACAGCATCTACCTCCCAAGGAGATTGTGAAGAGCAAATGTGCTAATATTTGTAAAACATTTAGCATAGTACCTGGTACATAGAAGGGATTATATAAATTCTGGCTATTATTATGCTAATAAGGAAAAATATGGGTGTGGGGTGACTAGGTGCACGGCTCTGAAGTCAGTAGGACCTGAGTTCATATCTGGCCTCAGACACTTAACACTTAACACGACTTTGGATGGTCTTCATTGTTAGGGCCTTCATCTTCCTATTGATCCCAAGTATGCCTCTCTGCAACTTCCACTTAGAGCCAAGCAAAATAATTCTAATATTTATTCCATACAACAAACTTTCAGATACTTGAAGACCATAATTATGTTCCTCCTGAGTATTTTTTTCATCAGGATAATTATGAATGAATGAATGAGCATTTATTATGTGCTTACTATGGGCAAAGTACTGTGCTAAGCATTGATGATATAGAACAGAAAGACGGTCCCTGTTCTCAAGCTCACATTTTAATAGGGGAAGCAATATGTACTAAAGCTCTCTGCTGCAAATCAGACGTAAAGGTTCTGTGGTTTTTATGGTACAATGACAAAGAGAGTACTCCGTCTTCTTTAAAGTGATTCCCACTAATAATCCATATCACTTTCTGAAGTTGAAACATTGATAGTGCCAAGGACTCTGGTGTTGAGAATTTTGTCCCAGTTCTTCAGTGGTTGTGGCTACTGGGAGGGGATGGGGGGGGCGGGGCAGGGAGAGGGGGCAGAGCGGGGAGATGCTGCCACACCTGCAGAGGAAGCTGTCAGGCCATATCTCCACAGGAGGTTGCTTCCCTGGATTATGGCTCATGGGAGCCAGGCTGGGAGCAGGGTTAATTGTCTGAAGGATGCTGCTGTTCCCAGGCCTCTTGGGCTAACGAGCCTGTCGGCATCACACGCTGCTCTCCTACATTGGCCTTGGGATGCCTTGATGCTTCAGCTAGGCTTACTGGCCTGGTCTGTTGGAGTCCATGGATTGGCAGTCTGGGAGGGAGGTGAGAAAATATGACTGACCCTCATCATCCTGGTCACCCTCCTCTAGGAACATTTGAACATGTCAGTGTCCTTCCTGAAATGCAACCGAACCAAATATGAGATTCCAGACTTTCATTAATGTAGCCCAATACTGCACTATGGTTTTTGGCTGCCATGTCATACCACTGGCTCCTTTTGAATTTAAAAGTCACTAAAAACCTTAAATCGTTTTTCATATTGCCTGCTTTCTAAACATATCTCCTTCATCATTTACTTATCCAGTTAACTTTTGGAAACCATGAGAAGGAAATTTCAAGTTATTTCTAGTAATTACATTAGAGACTTTCAGGATCTTTTGGAATTCTGCTTCAGTCACCTTCCCAGTCTTGTGTCATCCTACAGTGTGGGTAGATTGCCATCCATATCTCCATCCAAAACACTAGTAAAGACAAAGCCAGAGAGATCCTCCCTCTTCCCCCCCTTCACAACACTTACCTGGCATTATTTTATACTTATAAAAACCAAGGAAGGTGGTCAGGACAAACATTTGATTCAATTCAATAAAGATTTTTTGAGCATCTACTATGTTGCAAAACTGTGTGCTAGGGTGCCTAGGTGGTGCAGTGAATAGAGCACCAGTCCTGGAGTCAGGAGAATCTGAGTTCAAATCTGGCCTTAGACACTTAACACAAAACTAGCTGTGTGATCTTGGGCAAGTCACTTAACCCCAAATGCCCCTCCAAAAAAAAAAAAAAA
>CM053596.1:150490146-150514047 GCA_028646575.1 Pseudocheirus occidentalis
CTCATTCCCATTCTAAGCCCAGGTTCTGACTGCTCCTTTCTGTCATCCCACAGTGCAGAGGCCTTCTTCCCTCCAACTCTCTGTGAGTCCTTGCTGTTTCCTTTAACCATGTCTGGTTCAAGACAGGGGATAAAGAGCAGGAAGGAGAGACATGACGCTTTTACGGCAATAGTTGGAGAGTTCTTTGAGAACTGAATGGATCAGATGGGAGCCAGGTCTGGAAAGACAGGAGGATTTGTAGAGAGAAAGAGAGGGGAGAAGAGAAGAAGAGAAGGGAAGGGAGGAGGAAATAAGGAGGAAAGAAAGGGGAAGAAAGAAGGAGGGGAAAGAAGAAGTTATTCTTTAGTGTATTGTTAGGACATTTCTTGAGTTAGCCTTGGGTTATAAGCAGCGGGAAGGGCTAGATATGGCTGATTTCTGGAACCCTCAATATTTTGGGGTGGAACAGGAACTTCAGAACTCCTTTTCTCCAATGTAGCATTGGCACTTCATATCAATTCTAAAGATATCTCTTATTGTTCCTGTATTTCAGTTTTCTTTCCCCAAATCATCATAGTTGCTTCCCCACTTAAAAATGCTTTGTGCAAAGGAATGGAGGCCTGTCTGCAGAAGATCAAGAGAAATCCCTGCCTTTGGTTCTCCAATTCAGATCATCTGGGGATTTCACTGATCCGAGAAATTGCTTTTTGTTTACAAATCAATTACTAGCTATGTTTAAGGTATATGAGCTTTTTTAGTGAATGGATATTGTGACATTTCTTTTGATCTATGAACACACTGAACTCTTCTGCTTCTTGACTAGTTTACTGGATTGGCAGGTCTCTTACAGTTCAATCAAATCCAATTGACATTTATTAAATACCTACTACATGCAAACTTGACTTTGGAGATACAAAGAGAATCTTTAGGGAATTCACATCCTATTGGGGAAGTACAATAGGTAAGCACATAAAACTACACATGACCATTTAAGGAGAGATTGATCATGAACAGTTTTTGAGTCTGAGAGTTTACAGAGCAAGAAATCAAGCATTTATTAAGTACTTGCTGTATGCCAGACATGAAGTTAAACACTGGGTATACAAAGAAGGGCAGACACAAAAGCAAAGAACAGTCCTCAGAGAATTTACAGATTTATGATTTTGAATGACTGTGGAGGAGAGCTGACAGGAAAAGACTTCATGTGTCCAAGAGAGGTTGGATTAAATGACCTCTGAGGCCCCTCCAGCTATGAGTCTGTGATCCCATGAGTTTAGTAGCTAAGTGAGACGTCGCTGTATTAGTACTATGCTTCTGGTATGTTAGGGGTTAGTGGGCTAGTTCTGTGGGCTGGTCCAGCAAGCTAATCATGATTTATAGCATTGTTTCTATGGGAAAGTACATTGAGTTCCAAACACCTGGCAAATGAACTTTGGGAACACAATCCATTCAAAAGTTGGTGATTGCCTACATGTAAATGCAGAGGGTGAAGAACTTTCATTAGACACAATCTTTTTAATTTAAATTTCACTGGCTTTTGTCACTATAATCCCACTGATCTGGACCCCATAACAACAGAAAAGGCAGGCAAAACCAATAGAGTGTATTAGCCATGTATGCAGCATATGGTACTGGTAGTCTCCCATCCCTCTGCAGAGAGGAGTGAAGCATATTTCATCAGCTCTTCTGCTAGACCAAGGCTGGTCATTAGAATTAATCAATTTGGCTGCATTTGGGAAGACACATTATTTCTTCCCATTTATCAGTATGATTCATTCACCAGCCATCCTTTACTGCCACAGTTATCACATCTCAATACTGATAATAAGACCTTCCACTGGTAGAACGCTATATATAATCTCATTCATTCTTTAAAAACATCCCTGCAACACAAGCAAGGCAAATGTTATTACAAATGAAAAAAAATTGACCATCACAGAGATTAAGTAACTAGCCTACAACAACCTCACATAGAAAGTGGTAGAGGTGATGGAAGAAGTCCTAGATTTAAAGGCAGAGAACGTGAGTTCAAATCCTTGTTGTTAGGATTCGTGGAATCTTAAGCTGGTCATTTAATTCATCAGAGCCTCCATGACCCCATCGCCTCTCTCCTGGATGATGGCAAGAGCCTTCTCAAATCTCTCCCTTTTCCAATCCATCCTCCACAAAAATGCCAAAAAGATCTAAGACAACTCCAAGTCTCACAATGGAAAATGCCACCCACATCTGGAGAAAGAACTTTGGCGTCTGAATGCAGATGGAAGCACACTATTTGCCCTCCTTTTCTTTTGTTGTGTGTTTTTGTTCTTCTTTCTCCTGGTTCTTCCCATTAGTTCTTTTCCATTGTTAGTCTCATGGAGTTGAAGAGACCTTCCAAATACAGTACAACCTCTGATATAATTCAGTATTCTCTTCTATAGTGTCCTTGATGGGTGTGGACCCATCCTTTGCTTGTATACTTCCAATGACAGGGAGCTCATTATTTCACCACACTTAAGAACTAATCAAGAAGCAAAAAAGCTCTGTGTGTTCATAGCCCAAAAGAAATGTCACAATGTCCATTCACTAAAAACTCACATACCTTAAACATGGACAGTAACTTATTTGTAAACAGATAAAGTATAAAGCAATTTCTTGGATCAATGAAACCCCCAGATCATCTGAACTGGAGAACCAAAGGCAGGAATTTCTCTTGATGATCCTCTGGAGACAGGCTCCCATTTCTTTGCACAAAGCATTCGCACAAGTTCTCCTAGAGCTCATTTTACAGATGAGGAAACTGAGCCAACAGGATTAAGTCACACAGCTACTAAGTTGCCTGAGGCTGGATTAGAATTCAAGTGGAGCAGCACATATAGCACCAAACCTGGAGTCAGGAGGACCTGAGTTCAAATCCAGCCTAAGACACTTACTGGCTGTGTGACCCTGGGCAAGTCACATAACCCTGTGTGCCTCAGTTTTCTCATCTCTAAAATGAACTGGAGAAGAAATGGCAAATCACTCCAGTATCTCTGCCAAGAAAACCCCAAATGGGGTTGTGAAGAGTCAGACATGACTGAAATGACTGAACAAGAAGAAGCACCACAAGTTACTCTCTCCCTAGTAACTAATGATCTGTCCCAAAGAAATTGCTTAATATGTTGCATTTATTCACCTGTGCACATGCTATTCCCTGCTTTCTCCCCCCCCCCAGTATAACGTAAGCTCTTTGAAGGTTCTTTTATCCCCAATGGTTAGCATAAGTGCCTGATACATAGTAGGTGTTTAATAAATACTTGCTGAATGAATGAATGAATGAATGAATGAATGAATGAATGAAGCTGGTCAAAATTATCACTAAGGTCTCTTTCAGCTCTGTGTCCTAGGCACTTATTCCTGGTCCATTACCATCGTCCATAGTCCTAGACCCTTGTTACTTCCACTGTACCAAGTTGACTCATGTCAATAGTACCATTGCAAGCTGCTGGAGAACAACCATCTTAGAGTTTGTAACCTGTGCCTTGTTGAACATAGTGCCACAGTTTCAGAGATTCATTCATTAAATATTTTCTGATTAATTGGTTCATTTTCATCTTCAGTCTTTCCTTAAGACATCGGAAAGTACTCTGGGCTTGATCCAAAAACCTTTACAGAGAGAATTCAGATTAAGACTGAAGCTTATCAGAAAAATTAGTATCAAATGAGTCAAAACTATGAAAATATTTTCTATGAAGTTTAACTATGCTTTTGTTAATGTGTATCGGCTAGGGCATGTTATGGTGGGATCACTGAGGGATGAGATAATCTTTTGGGGAAAGGATTTTTGAAAATTCACATTTTATGGATTACATGATAAGTCAGCATGTGTGTGATAAAATGTGTTTTTAAGGCCTAAAACCTCTTACTCATCAACCATATGACTTATCAAGCAAAATTTGACTGTCTAGAAGTCTTTTATATGCAATCAGATTCTTGTTATAAATAATAGCTTTAGTTTTTAATCAGCTTGGGAATTCATCCTTTTTGACTTCCCAAGCTTTTGATAGACTCAGTTTTGTGTAGTAGCCATAGAAATTTTTTTCAAAAAGACTCATATAAATGTTTTGCATTGGTCTATCTTGTCCAGCAGAGCTTAGGAAACGAAGCCAAGCAGAGGACTCATGTCTGAAGCTAAGTTTAACAGATTTGAAAAGAGGTTTGTGAATTAGTCAGGAAGGAAACTGTCTGCTCTTTTTATTTCCTTTGAAAAGGGGTTCTTATACTCCTAGATAAAACAATGTGTTATTTTTGTATCTGAAAAGGATGAATGGACAGTGGAATCAAAGTCGGTTCTTTAAATAATCACAGGACTTGTTTGGTTTGGACGGGACTCATGTGGAGAGCTCCCTGAGAGAATCCTTAACACTAAAAAGCAGCAACACCTATGACTAGCAGTCAAAATAATAACTTCTGGAATAAACATAGCGTTGTCAGGGCTGCATTTAGTGAACCTATGGAAATGGGAGAGCGGTACACTGGATTGCAATTTATGGTTATTATTGCAAATAATACAAGATAAACAAGTTCAATGTGTGTTACCAAGAATATAAATCCAATATGTCAGTGTTTCTCAGTCTTCCTAATGCCCCAACCCTTTAATACAGTTCCTCATGTTGCGGTGACCCCCCAACCATAAAATTATTTTTGCTGCTACTTCATAACTGTAATTTTGCTGCTGTTATGACTCTATCTGATATGTAGGATGTATTTTCATTGTTACAAAATGAGCATAACCCACAGGTTGAGAACCGCTGCAATATGTTCTCATTCATGTAGTATAGCATCCAATCTCAATATAGTGTGCTATTTCTACTAGCATAGTTATATCATAAGAGATTATGGCTTAAATGAGCAATAATGATCGGATAAACATTGAGTAGTAGTAGTAGCAGCAGTAGCAGCAGTAGCAGTAGTAGTAGTAGTAGTGGTAGTGGTAGTAGCAGCAGCAGTAGTAGTAGTGGTAGCAGTGGTGGTAGTGGTAGTAGCAGTGGTAGCAGCAGCAGCAGCAGTAGTAGTAGTGGTGGTGGTGGTGGTGGTGGTAGTGGTGGTAGTAGTAGTGGTAGTAGCAGCAGTAGCAGCAGCAGCACCAGTAGCAGCACCAGTAGCAGCAGTAGTGGTGGTGGTGGTGGTGGTGGTGGCAGTAGTAGTAGCAGTAGCAGTAGTAGTAGTGGTAGTTGTTGTTGTTGTTGTTGTAGATAGCCAGGTTTCTATGGTACTTTAAATTGTGCAAAGCTTTTTGTATTTGTTATTTCACCTGAATCTCACAACAGCCCTATGAGGAAGGCATTCTTTCCCCATCAGCAGAGAAAGCATTATGGAAAACATGAGGGACTTCCCCAAGGGCACAGTTTGAACTTTGGGCATCTCCCGGGCGTGAGCCGACTGTACCTCATGGTGCGCTTGCTTGTCATATTGCAGGAGGCACCTGCTACTTGCCAATAAAAAGATCCCCACAAATCCTGAACAGGAGGGACGTTAGGCACAACAGTGAAGCTGGCAGGTGTGATGTTGGCATCCCCAGTTGTCCTTCCAGTTTATACCCTTTTCTTCCATTCAGGCCCCAACACCAAGATACGAAGACAGTCTCTCTCTCTCCTCACAAAAGAAAGTCTCCAAAGACCCCTCCAAAAGTGTTCACCTTTTACATAAAGGCTAGGAGAGGGCCATGCTCTAGTCAAGTAACTGGTAAAACTGGAGTTTTAGCATCAGTGAAGGGAATAATTTAGGGTCAGGAGAACTTCCTAGTGCCCCTCAGATCTGATAGGCCTTTTTCAGAGCGTTGTAGAAAAGGCACCAGTTTTAGAATCAGAAAAGACTTGAATTCAAATTCTGACTCATACATCCTTCTTGGGCCATTCTTAGAAAGGAATTGTCTGTTACTTGGTTCTTTTCCCTACTCCCTATAAAATCAGGAGAACAATACTTGTGATAATTCTTTTATAGAAATATGACACAGGGTGGCTAAGTGGCTCAGTGAATAGAGCATCAGCCCTGGAGTCAGGAGGACCTGAGTTCAAATCTGGTCTCAGACACTTAACACAAAAACTAGCTGTGTGACCTTGGGCAAGTCACTTAACACCAATTGCCCTCCAAAAAGCAAAAAAAAAAAAAAAGGAAAGGAAAAAAGAAATATGACACAATTACTGTTCAACAATCATACTTTATTTGAGAAACATGGTGACCATCATACCATGTCTCTTTCTCAAGGGGATGAATGGAAAGCCGAGTCACCTAGAGTCATCGAGGAAGAATTTTGTGTAAAATAGCCCCAAACTCCATGATGTTCTGCTAAATTCTTCCTCCCTGTGGGGTCAGAGTAGGCTGCTAGCTGTAAATGCTAAGCCAACTTGAAGTATGCCTCTGGGCTTTCTAGTTGTGGGGCAGTCTTGTACCTCATCTTGGTTTCAGAGTCTAGAACCAGGCCCATTTCAAATAAGGGTCCTGTAGCATAGAAAGATTTCCTAGCTCTAGGCAGGGACTCACTCAGCTCAAGCAAGATTCCAGTCAACAAAATTCCAGTTTAACCAAACAACAAAAAAACAAAAACCCCATGATGTTGTAATGAGAACATGCTATGGAACTCTGCCTGAGGAAGTTCCATTTGGGACAACTATTTTAAACACTCTCAGGATGGAAGGAACTTCAAATTCCTTTCAAATCTAAATGCTTTCCTACCCTGCTGTCCTTTGCAACCCAAGATGAAACTGCTTATCTGGTCCCAGAAATATGCAAATGAAAAAGTAAAAGCAGTTTTTGTCCTTTTTTAGTGAAAATTGTTAGCTGTCCTACTATCTATGGGTCTTCCTTGTTTGTGATGTCCCTTGACCTTTCTGAGAACCACATAAGCACAGGCGCTGAACCTCCCAACTCCATGATGGTTTCAATTTAATTACGTTTGTCAAGGCTTCATAAGATCATGGATTTAGAACCAGAAGGGGACTTAGATGCCATCTAGTCCAAACCCCCCCCCATTTTACAGATAAGGAAACCAAGACCCATCATTAGTTGAGTAACGTGTTCAATAGATGGTACCATCTGGCAAAGCCAGGATTCAAATCTAGTTTCTCTGGTTCCAAATTGAGTACACTCCATCCCTGATACTGGTGCTACTATGATGTTGTACTAACATTGTTCCCCTTCCCAAATATGCAACATGGGCAGGAGCACAGAGAGCTGATTACTTAGTGTGGAGACTCAGGTATATTAAAGTTCCCCCACAGACTAGTTGTTACACTGGATGAGCCATTCAGTAGCTCAATTTTCCCATCTGTAGGATGGGATAACAGAGCCCCTTCTTACCACAAATGGATGTAACAAAAATAACTATGATCTACTTATAGAGAGGTTTTAGGGTACAGTGGTGAGCATACTGAACAGGGGGTCATAAGACCTGGGTTCAAGTCCTGAATCTGCCTTTGAATAGCTGTGTGCTGATTGTAAGCAAATCCCTTCATCTCTGGGCATTGTGTCTGTTTCTTTACCCATGAAGTAAAATGATGTTTGTGCCGCCCCAAGCAAGAATTGTGGAGGGCCTGAGCCCATCCACCTGCTGTGATTTTCTTGGCCGGGCTCTGGAACTGCTTAGGAAGAGGAAATGAATGACAGCATCCCTCTGCACTGTCCACGTCCCAAAATGTTTGTCTCCATCTGCATCTTGAGTCCATCCCCTCTCCGTCAGGACATGGGCAGCCTGCTTCCTCTGCAGCCAGTCGCTGCATTCATCAGAGTTCCTAAGTCTTTCAGAGTTGTTTGTCTTCAGTGCCATGGAAGAAGTCTAGAGTGTTTTAATTCATCATGGCCTTCTCATTACCCCCAAACAAAAACAACATCATACTGTACTCATGGGGGGGGTACCCTGAGACTAGCCTTTCATGCCTCTCATATGGTACCAATATCTCTAAGACCACATGATAAATCATTCTTAATTACTGATGCATCCCACCCCCATTTCCTCCTGCCTTTCCCATACCATGTGCAGCTGGGCTTTTTCACACAATGACCTCATCAGCTCTCATTGACTGATCAGACTTAGGGTTAGTCTGGACAGTAGGTGAATGTTCATCCTTTAAGAAAAAATATCCAGAGACTCTTGTGAATCTAAAAGTTCTTTTAGTATATGAGCTATTAGTATTAGCATTATCATTAATATTAACATTATTATATGAAACGGGTTTGGGGACTTCCTTCTGAATCAGTGAATATTAAAAAGGCATCCCCAATATTGCCTAGAAGCAGCTAGGTGACAGTAAATAGGGCGCTGGACCTGGACTGAGCTCAAAACTGGCTTTAGACATTTATGTCCTTTGTGACCCTGGCCAAGTCACTTAACCCCTGTCTGCCTCAGTTTCCTCAACTGTAAAATCAGTCTAATAATGTCACCCACCTCCCAGAGTTGTTGTGAGGATCAGACAGGATAATATTTATCAAGTGCTTAGAGCAGTGTGTGGCACATAGTAGGAACTTAGTATATTTTTGTTACCTTTCTTTCTAATGGTTTTTAGAAAGAATTAGAGGTCCTTCAGTGCCAGACCTGAGGTCAGGAAGACTCATCTTTCTGAGTTCAAATCCACCCTCAGACACTTAGTAGCTGTGTGACC
The DNA here is from genome assembly GCA_028646575.1 of Pseudocheirus occidentalis. Taxonomy (NCBI): domain Eukaryota; kingdom Metazoa; phylum Chordata; class Mammalia; order Diprotodontia; family Pseudocheiridae; genus Pseudocheirus; species Pseudocheirus occidentalis. The sequence continues at coordinate 150,498,741 of CM053596.1, forward strand.
CTGGGGAAGTCACATAGCCCTGTTGTGTCAATTTCCTTCTCTGTAAAATGAGCTGTAAAAGGAAATAGTAAACTCCAGGATGGGGCAAGAAAACCTCAAATGGGGTCATGAAGAGTCTGAACTGACTGAACAATAGCAGAGATGGAAAGAGAAAGGAGAGAAACAGAGAGCAAATAGACAATTACACAGCATAGGCATCAGTAACCCCTTCTCCTCTCACTTTTTAATCTTCCACGTCCGCGATATTTGAATTCTTAAAGACAGTTTATAACTCTAGATTCTAAACCTAGAGTTCTATTTTCTTCTTAAAGAATTTTTCTTTGACTTTTTTCTTTGATTACTTTAAAATTACATACAAAAACTGTATTCACACACACACACACACACACGCACACATGTTTAGAGCCTGATTTAGTCCCACTGAAAGGAATTTTGCCTGAGTAAGGACTATGGAATTAGGCTTTGGAGGTCAGATTCCCATCCTGGGGAATGCAATGGGAGAGTTCCCACAATCTGAGTGGGCTGCTCCCAAGGCATTCCGTAACAAGAGTGTCTGGAGGGGTTTGTCTATAGACAATCCTGTGTATCTAGATATTATCAGCGTTTCCATCCTTCCAGGACTACCATGCCCCGTTGAGCCTATCCCCACGAAGCCACGTGGAACACATTTGCAGCATAAACAAGGATGTGCTTGTGTGTAAATACTACAAGTCAGTAAAAGACTCTGTATTGTGTAGGAGGAAGCTCCAGCTTGTATTAACTTAGAGCTCAGAGTACATTTATCATATGAAGGTTATTGAGGGAGAGGGCCATTTCATTGTATTTTTTAAGAAGGTTTATAAGCGAGATCAGTCTCATAGGGTTTAAGGAATCTCAAATGTGATTTGACTTAAGGTAGCATGGTGTAGCTAGATTAGTCATCCAGGGATGGTGGGTTCAGATTCTGACTTGGCCACTTATAACTGCTGTGATCTTGCGAAAGTAGCTTCTGTTCTCTGGACTTCGGTTTCTTCATCTGTAAAATAAAGGGGTTGATACAGAGAATCTCTAAAAATCCTTTTTAACCCTGAATTCTCCAATTCTAAATGAATAAAGTCAGTTTCCACTAAAATTTTCTGCTTAGTTATCAACATCTGGTGTGAATAGGGGTCAGGTCATAAACTCTTGTAATTTGGAGATAGGTCAGTCAAGGAGTAGGCAGCTAGGTGGTGCAGTGGACAGAGCACTGGACCTAGAGTCAGGAAGGCCCAAGTTCAAATCTGGCCTCAGTAACTTACTAGCTGTACAAGTCATTCAACCCTGTTTGCCTCAGTGTCCTCATCTGTAAAATGAGCTAGAGAAAGAAATGACAAACCATTCCAGTATCTTTGCCAAGAAAACCCCAAATGGGGTCACAAAGTTAGACACAACTGAAATGACTGAACATCAGTCAAAGACCAGAAGTACAGCAAATTGTCATCCAGTGGAATAAGTCCAGGTGGGAGGCATTAGAGTTTGCTAATGCCCTTTGCCTGATTTGTTTGTTAGAACAGACCTAGTCATCTTAGTAGGGGAGAGATGCATCCTGCTAAGTTCTCTACTAAGGAAAATCACTTTCTGTGCTTTGGTGAATGAAGGATCACAATTGTGAAAACACACATTTAAAGAATGAAAGAACTCAACATGCATGTAATCCTGGCCCAAGTGAACTAGCAAGGTCAGTCATTTGTCCCTTTTTAAGTAGGATTAAGAGAAAAGGAAAAATGTTTGTAAGTTCTGGGGAAATCATGCTGACTAGATTTGGAATCACTATTCTGGTCCACCAGAGGATTCCTTGAAAAATCTCGAACTGTCTCCTCTTCACCTCCCAGAGGCACCACTTGGACACTTGGGGCTGTTCCTTTCTTGTCTAAAAGTGTCAGTGCTGAGCTTTTGATCTCTGAAACCCTTATGGGAAATTAAGTGATTGGGAGTGGTCCAGCCTCATTTCACTCCAAAACAAACCCACCAGAATCTTAATACCAAGAAGATCACATCAACAGAGTGGAGAAAGGGGAACTAAGGTTGTGTGTTAACTCCTTGGTTAGTACCAAAAAAAAATAGTCCTTGATTTTTCTTTAATTTAAAAAAAAATCTTCTGCTTTGAAGAATTTTGTAAGCCCCAAAGGAACCCTTTTAAGTTAATTTTTTCCCTTTTTCTTCAGAATTTCCTCTAAGGGCCATAAGGGAATGCTAATATTTTCCAGATTTGACACTTTAATGGGCTTTTGTTCCTGTCCTAATTTTTTTTTCCATTTAAAAATTTTCTCCATTGATCTTCAATTAGTTGTCTCTGGGATCAGAAAGTTTGTAAACCCATCAGACTATTTTATTTATAGGTTAATTAAAATAATAGGATATTGTGGTGGATGTGTGTCTGCTAAGTCATAGTATTTCTCATCGGGAGAGATGCAGTCTCAGAGTAATGGTTTTTGGAGCATAGGGTGGGGGACAGAGCAAATGACATTTGATTCTGAAAGATGATTTCAGAGGATTTGATAGAATTTGTTTCATAAAATAAGAAATTGATCCCAATATATTTTTCTTTCCAGGTACTTCAGACAAATCCAACCTGGAACTAATCACTCTGACATGTACCTGTGTGGCTGCAACACTCTTCTGGCTCTTGTTAACTCTCTTTATCCGAAAACTAAAAAGGGTAAGACCAGTTCTGCTAGTCCAAAGTTCCCCTTCACAAACCCTGGTGTTCTAAAAATGTTGGAGATAACTAGGTGGCCCAGTGGATAGTGCACTGGGGCCTGGAGTTGGAAAAACCTAAATTCACATTCAACCTTAGATACCAGCTGTGTGGTCCTGGGCAAGTCACTTAACTTCTGTTTGCCTCAGTTTCCTGTAAAGTTGGGATAATAATAACACCTACCTTGCAGGATTGTTGTGAAGATCGAATGAGTTAATAATTGCAAGAACTTAGTACCTTGCCTGGCAAGTAGGAGGCGCTATATAAATCTTGGCCATTATTGTTCTAGCTACAAATGTGTCCTCATCATATGAAAACCACAAAACAATGAACCTTTCAAGGGGCCAGAAGGGATTTTTTTTTTGCCCTGATAATTAGAAAACAAAAATTAGAGATTTTAATTTAAATTTGGCACCTATACTAGTGTTTTCTAACCCTCTTTTCTAACTGAAAAAAAGTTTTTGAGTTAAAAAAATCTAAATTTCCTATAGATTGCTAGAACCCAATGACTAGGAGAGAGGGACTTTGATAATGAGGTGTCAGGCTTTGTACACTTGGGTACACTCAGCCTCTGTCTCCCAGTTGAGATCCTTGAAAGCAGGGACTAATTCTTGCCTTTGCATCCCCAGAAATTTGTCCAGGGCCTGGTACACAGTAGGTAATTAATAAATGAATCTTAATTGACCAAATCACACACTGATCCATTTCTTCATTCATATATCCTACAAGTATTTATAAGCACCTACTCTATTCGAGGTAATATATTATGCACTATGGGCTAAGTCAAGTCTGAACAACGATCTATCAAGTTCCTACTGTGTGCTCAGTGCTGGGAACACAAAGAAAGGCAGAAACAACAGTAAAAGCAATGACTCACAACGGTCTCTGCTCTTAATGAGTTCACAGTTTAGTGGGGAGGGAGAGAGGATTGAGGTGAAGGAGCAAATTTATGGCACATGCTAGGAGAGCTCATAATCTAATAAGAGAATGAAGGTTGTGCAGAAATCACTATAATTCAAAGCACCTAAGTGGTACAATAGAAAGAATATGGGTTTTGTAGTCATGGGAACTAGGTTTACACCCCTTCTCTACCACTTACTACCTGTATGACTGTAAGCATATCCCTTAATTTCTCTGAGACTCTTACATCAACAGCTATAAAGTGAGTGGGGCCCTAAGACCCCTTCCAGCTCTAAGGGAATGATCCTATAATCCTAAAATTCTACGCTACCTGTAAATCATGTCATTTCCCTCCCTGAAAATAATGCCAAGTTAGAAATCTTGAATGGTTCTCCATTGCCTATCTCCATTGCAATAATACAGTTCGGACTCCTCACTCTAGCTTTCAAGGCCCTCAGTAATTTGGTCCCCATTTAGGCTTCCAATTCCAATTTCCCCAACCCCATAAATTAAAATTTACTGTATAATAAGGCTCATTTTTACAACATGTGCTAAATGTCTTGCTCATTCCCACTACTGAGCCTTTGCTTATGATATGATCCCTGCCTAAAATGTCTTTTCTCTCCCATCATTCTATCTTCATTGGGTTATGCTACTAAAAAAATGACTCCTTGATTCTGTGATGCTACACTTAAAAGCCCTCCCTACTCCCTTCTTCCCATTTCTAATATTTTTTTTAGTTAGCCATGCTCAGATTCACTTATCTGAATTAAGACACTTTTTAGTCTTTGTTCTGAGAAAATTAGTAACCTACAAAAATTTTGCCAACAGGATTGTAATTACCAAACATAAAGACCTCAGTAACTAGTTAAGGAACAAAAAGTTTATTACTCAGCAGTCTCAGCCATCAAAAGAGATCCCCACCATAATTTGTTCATATTGAGTATTGACATTTTTCTCTGACTGAAAATGCCTTTCTCTAGTATATTGACAATTACAAAACTGTAAGCCCCTAGGCCTCAAATTATATTACATTTTAGTTGACCTCTTTAAGAGCACCAAATTTGGAAAGCACCTTACCTGACAGGAATGCACCAAATACCGAGAAGATTATTAAGTTAAAATTTAAAGTTTATTCAGTGTTTCCTCTGATTCACTTTAGTTGTTTATGGATCACAAATAAAAGAATTCTTCCACTTCAGTTCTTCAGACATAATAATGTGCTCTCTAAAGCTACAAAAGGGCAACTAGGTGACAAAGTGAATAGAGTATCAGGCCTGGAGTCAGGAAGACCTGAGTTTGAACTAGCCTCAGACATTTACAAGCTTACCTTGGAGAAGTCACTTAACTGCTTGCCTCAGTTTCCTCATCTGTAAAATGAGCTGGGGAAGGAAATGGCAAACCACTCCACAACAAACCACACCCAAATGGGGTCACAAAGAGTTAGACATGATTGAAAAGACTGAACATCAACAGTAACAAGAACAAAAACATTAAATCAGGGTGATGCTGGTAACTATTTAAAACAGACTCTCCAGGAAAAAAAAAAGTATTCCCAGCACATTTTTTTAGGGACAGCTAGATAGCTCAGTAGAAAGAACAAATTCAAATTTGGCTTCAGACTCATATTAGCCGTGTCACCCTGAACAAGTCATTTAAACTCTTTTTGTCTTGAAAAGGAAACGGCAAACCACTCCAATGTCCTTGCCAAGAAAAACCCAGGGACAGTATTGGTGTGCTACAGTCCACAGTGTCATGAAGCATCAAACACAACTGAACAATAACAACAAAGCTACAAAGAGGAGAAAACTCTCTTGGCTTCCTTCTTTAGAGGGAGATACACATGTTCATTCATTCAACAACATTTAAGTGCTTACTACCTGCAAAGCCTTGTGCCAAGTGTTGAGATACAAAGGCAAAAAATGAAACTGTCTCTGCCTTCGAGGAGTGTACATCCTATTAGGAGGAACCAGTGTATAGACCTAGAAGGAAGAAACAAATGAAAATGAAAATTAAATAATAAATGAAAGAATTCTGGGATTGAGTAAAGGTCTCCTATAGACATTACTGCATGGATTGATGCTTGCTATGAAGGAGATGTGAGGAGAATGGGCATTCCAGACAATGACTATGGCCTTTGCAAAGGAATGGGAAGTGAGAGATAGGAAAAAGAGCAGCATGATGGAAATATCAAGTGTGTAAAGAGGACAAATGTGAAATAAATCTGTAAAAAGGGTTGGACCCAGATTTTGAAGGACCTTAGATGCCAAATAGAGGAGTTTGTATGTTCTCCTAATGGCATTAGGGAACCACTGGAGTTTCCTTAACAGAGGCAGGTGACATAATTAAACCTGTGTTTTCCATATATTGATTGACAGTTGTGTAGTAACTAGATTGGATGGTGGAGAGAAGGACTAGAACCAAGGAAACCAATAGGTGACCAAAAAGAATGGGGCCTGGAACAAAGGAAGTGGTTTTGTCTATGGAAAGAACAGAACAGACAACAAGAGACATTATGGAAGTATAATTGACAAACTTCACAATTAGGAAGGGAGAAGAATTGAGGATGTTTCCTGAGGGAAACCCAGAAGTTTGCTCTTAAAGCTTACAGTATCCTTACTTCTTCAATGTGGATCAGAGAATCCTGCTCAGAATTGTTAGCTATATTTTGACATTGCAGGGTTTAGCCAGAAAGGTTGTTCCAATTGTTTTGACATAAAAAATATAGCACCTCTGTAAAAGAATTCACACTCTCTTATGCCGGGACACACATATCTGGAAGGTTGTGTTCTCCCAGCCCAACATTGATGGAAAATGCATTTTGTGGCATATGCTACATATCTTTCTCCATTATTAACCCTCTAAAAAAAACTGGGGAAACTTCTTCACCTTGGGCTATTTGTCACCCATATTAATGATAACTTTGTGAGAAGGGGAATGATTGCAAGTGATGGATGAGGTGAGCTGTGAAAGCCCAAGGCAGGGTGACTATGGACTGAAGAATGTGGATGGGTGTGAGATTTTAAGTCTGCAGCACTTTTCTTTACCAGGGTTCTGGCACTGTTTAAGAAGAGAGTAAAGAAAAGGGTCCGGATACTTGTTGAAATAAAGTTTGCATGATTTCTGGGCAATAACTATCAAATTACACCCAATGTGGGGAGGGATTTTCCTTTCTGGTTAGTAGAAGAGTCCATCCATGAAAGGATAGTCATCAATTCTCAAGGCCATGGATATATAATTAACAGTCATAGAGAATATACCACCTGGAGAAGGACTTCTAATGAGACAGAGTGCAGAGTTACATATAATTAAAAACAAGGTGTATTTTCTAGGTTTGATTTATGTGACAAGATAAAACAAAAACATGAAAGCAAAACGTTTTCCTTGGTCTTTCTATATACCAGCAGTGTGGATAACCTAGTGTCCCGAATAGGCATGAGGGCATGTGTTTGTGTTGGTGTTATGCCGGCTTGTCAAATCTTGCCATTCCTATCTCTAAAATATTCTTTGCACACAGCTACCCCCTTAGTTTAAGCCCATTCGTCTCTTCTCAACTATTGCAATGGCTTCATAATTGGTGCCCTTGCCTTGAATCTCTACCCCACCCCACTCTAGTCCACCTTCCCCACAGCTGCCAAAGTGATCTTCCTTAAATGTAGCCATGACTACATCACTTCCCTACTCAGTAAACTCCCTTAATTCCCAATTGCTTCTATGATACTTGTTGTTTGGCTCTTAAAGCCCTTTACCACCTCTCCCCTCCCCCCATTTTCCAAACTCTATGAAACAGTCAAATTGGCCTTGTCCCTGTTCTTCATATGTCAAATTCCATCTCTTGTCTCTATGCCGTTTTTTTTTAGAGGCAGTTGGGGTTAAGTGACTTGCCCAGGGTCACACAGCTAGTAAGTGTCTTGAGGTCAGATGTGAATTCAGGTCCTCTTGACTCCAGGGCCAGGGCTCTTCTGCGCTTTTTATTGGCTGTCCCCCATACCTAAAATCGACTCCCTTTTCAACCTCCCCTTTGTGGGATGCCTCCCTTCCTTCAAGATGCAGCTCCACCTTTTATATAAAGCCATTTCTAATCCCCCAACTTCTAAAGCCCCTCCCTAACCACCTTGTATCTGTTTTGTATTTATTCCATGTATCACCACAGTTGGATCTGTTGTGTCCGCCAGTAGAATGAAAGCTCCTTGAGGACAGGGATATAAATGCCCAGTGCCTGGCACATAGTAGGAGCCTAATAAATGCTTGTTGGCTTCACAAGAAAAATCCAAGTTTTTTGCATATAAAATAGTCAGCTTATATTCCTCACAAACGGGAGGTTTTCTTTTTTCTTAGTTTCTCTGATAGCAATAATACCAGGAAATTATCGTGACTTCTTCATGAGAACTACGCTGGTCCCTGAATCATAGATTTTGAGCCTTTACAACAATTCCCTTACTACACATTTGACCTTTCTTGGGAATGCAGAAAAGAAACAAACATCAACAATGAAGCTCCATCTGTTCTATATATTCTTGCTTGTACATAATCATTCTATGAAGCTATTTTTAGCCATTGTTTGGAATCACTTTGTGAAAATGCTTTTCTTTCCTTTTTTTTTTCTTAAAAAGAGTACATCACATGGTAATTATTTGCAAGAAAGCCTGCATATGGATGTCATTGAAGAATTTGCCTGCATTGCGTACCCAAAATATAGGAGTAGAACTGGGACGGGGTTAAAGAAGGGACTCTTGACTAGGGATTGCCCCATAGTTTAGTGTGAGGTTACATATGTGTATGAAGAAATGCTTTATGTACTCAGTCACATTCAATTAAGTCCAGACTGAATGACCTGAACCAACAGATGTTGCCAAGTCTTGTTTTCCAGTGGATATTAGGAGTCTTTTTTTAAAAATAACATCCTTTTCTTGATGATGACTTTGACATGTCCTTTATTTTCCAGACTTCTTCTGAAATAAAGACAGATTATCTATCAATTATAATGGATCCAGATGAAGTTCCTCTTGACGAGCAATGTGACCGTCTACCCTATGACGCCAACAAGTGGGAGTTTGCCCGAGAAAGACTTAAACTAGGTGATGTATCTGTTAAATGACATGTACTCAGTATGTATCACATATTGTATTTGTGTGGGTGTATATGTGGGGAGGAAGGGAGATGTTTGTGTATAAGAGAAAGAAGAGATAGAAATAGTGAGAGACAAAGAAAGAAGAGGCACAAAGAGAAGGGAGACAGAGACAGAGAAGAGACACAGAGAAAGAGACAGAGAGACAGTGAAAGATGGACAAAAAAGAGAGGTGACACACAGAGAGAGACCAAGACAGACAGAGACAGAGAAGACACAGAGAAGAGTTAAATTCTCCAGCAACACATTTTCGAGAATACTTTTACTAGAAGGTAGAGGTGAAATTCCACATTTCATTTGAAAAGTTTCTTCTCTTTAATAGATTCGGAATTGGAAATTCCTCCATTCTGATGTATAAATCACCTTGAATTTCCTTGAGTTTTGGCAGTGCACAAACCAAGGAGAAAAAAAATCCTGGGTGAGTGGGAAGGGTCATTTAAGTTTAGTTTCTGATGAAGGATGGGCTGTTGTTTTCCAGGGAATTTAGATGCTGTAAACATGCAGTGAATGTGCTTTCTTTTGGCTTACCAGTACCTCCTGCTCAGACGTCATACTGCAAATTAAACCCCAGGCTGGCCAGCCTGAAATGTAAGAAAACAATTGGAGTCTTAATTACTCCTGCCCAAAAATATTTTGGTAGTGGCCTCGAAAGTTTCCACTTGCTCCTGCATGAATGCCAGAATCATTAGTTGAAAGAACTAGGAAAACACATTGTGGATCTTACATTCTTGGAGCTTGTCATGCTTTGCCTGAAAGGAAAGAGATTTCTCCATGTGAAGGGCACCTGTGGGTTTCATTGGTTGTAAGAAGTTTTATTGGTAGTGTAAAGAGGGGGAAGAAGGAATTAAACCTTTGCTTGCTAGAACCCAAGCTCCTCAACTTGTATCACTCTATGCCTGATGGAAAACTGGCCCAGAGTTTGGCGTGGGAAGAAAACGGGAAATTAGTGAAAAGCAGAGGACAAGTGGAAGGATAGAAAAGTCTGCTGACAGATGAGGAAAGGACTAAATTTGGAGATGTTAGAGGCACCCAGGTGACACATTGGATGAGTTCCTTATGCAAATCTAAGTGACATGGCACTTAGCCCAGTCCCTCCATGACCTTGGCAGTGAATAAGGGATAGTTTTCCCACAATCATGAGCCACTCTTATGCTCGTTTATATTCCAGAATTATTAGTCACAATTAAATATAATTTCTTTCAATAGAAGATATATGTGCCCATCCATCACAAAGCCCTTCTTTTCTTGGCCCAGTCTAGTAATCTCCTTAAAGAAGACATTTATAATTCTACCAGAATTCCTTGAGTGATCCTGGTGGAATAGTAGGCCACCAGGTTCACTGTGTGGGGAAACTTTCTCATCATCCTCTTCCCTCTTAGAGTTGCCAGATGTCGGAGTTTGATTGATGTCAACCTGAGGTTCTGGAACATGCTTCAGGTGAATGATGTCTCACGGTATCTTAAGTCTGGGAACTTTCTCCTGATATTCATAGAGAAGGGAATAAGGAAGTGATTCTATAATTAACACAAGACCAGGAAGACCCAGAGCCATTTTTTTTTTAATTATGGGGAAAAAAAAACCCAAGATTCTGTATTACATATATGGATTTTGTTGTTGTTTAGTAGTTTTTCAGTCATGTCTGATTCTTCATTACCCTATTTGAGGTTTTCTTGGCAAAAATACTGGAGTGGTTTGCCATTTCCTTCTCCAGTTCATTTTTACAGATGAGGAAATTGAGGCAAACAGGGTTAAGTGACTTGCCCAGAACCATACAACTGGTAGGTGTCTTAGGTCAGAATTGAACTCAAGAAGAAAAGTCTTCCTGACTCTGGGCTCAGGTCTCTATCCACTGTGTCACCTGACTGCCCCCCATATAAGGATATGGAGGCCCAGGTATTTGCCCAAGGTTGTACAGATTAGTGATTACCCCTGACGGCTTTTATTTAGTACCCCTACTGTGTGATCTTCCAGGACTTGAAGTAGTGAGAAATCTAGTGGGTCTGCAGGCTATTCCATCCATTCCATGATCACATGCTATTCAACATTTTTATACCAAGGTTCTACTGATTATTATTATTATGAGAATAATAGTATTTGCAATTTACGATACCAGCTAGAGCAAGGGTTCTTCTTTTCTGGGTGATGAACTCTTGTGGCAGTCTGGAAACAATTCTTGGAATCATGTTTTAAAATTCATAAAATAAAAGGCATAGTATTTCAAAGGATGCCAATTTTATTGACTCATAGTTATCAAAATATTTTTAAATTCACTGACCCCCAGGTTAGGAGCCCCTGTGCAAGAGGGATAGACTTGAGACCCGAGTCTCAATATTGCTTGCTGCTAGCACTGAAATTCCTGAGCTTTGTGAAAATATGCTTTCAACAGTTTTGTTAATAATTCTCCATTAAGACCTATTAGGGAATTTGTGTCACAAAAATTTATCACAGATGAAAATGAGGAAAATGTCTGACAATTTCCTTCTATTAAAAAAAGCATTTCAAGCAGAAATAGTCCAAGACAGAAGACAACCCAGGGTGTCTGGAATTTGTCAAGTGAGCTAACTATTTCGGGATCTCTGAGGCTCATGTGTCACCACTGAATTGGGGCACAGTCTGCAAGGGGGCAGGATGGGGAAATTGTAGACAGCCCCTTCAGCGTCCTGTGAACCATGGCAAGTCAAGGAAAGTCTGGGAAGAGATTCCAACATCCTGGCATTGTATATAATGATCCAGCACATTCCTAAGCAAACTAGTGGCATTCCAGGCAAAAAAAAAAAAATTAAGAGCAATTTCCGGGGAAGAGAAGCAAAGGATTGGGAGAATTCAATTCCAGCATGACTGGGCCTCCACAAAAAGAGGGATTCAGATCTTTGGGAAGGGTGCCAATGCATCGACTGATTCAAGGGAATATCATAGCTTCATGCTGTTTTATGAGGCGGCAGTCTGCTTTTCCAAATGAACAATTGAGAAGGCTGAAATGAGTCAACCAACTAATCCTAATGTGGGAACTGGTTTATTCTGATAGAAGCTAAGTCCCAAAACACTTGTTTAAACTGAGTGTATTGTGATGACTGAAAAGGGAATGCATGGTGGCTACAAGTGTGGGAAGAGGGACCCCAAGGAATCTGGGGGTAATCAGCCAAAGATTGAGATAGATGTTTCTGATATTTCCCAGGCTCAGGCTATGCCTTGTACCCACACCTCCTCAGATGGGCGAGCAGAATTCTAGGAAGAAGAGCTTTCTTGACTTTGAGCAGAGCTGGGCCCCCACCCTAACTAGAACATTTTATGCTGATACTATGAAGGCATAAGGATCTCATCTGTGTGAATGTGCCTTTCCCCTCAGCAGACTAAAGCCCTTCATGTTTTCTTTATTCATTCAACAAACATTTATTAAGCACCACTGTTGTTTACTGTTGTTCAGTTGTGTCTGATTCTTCATGCCCCCATTTGGGGTTTTCTTGGCAAAGACACTAGAGTGATTCACCATTTTTCTTCTCCAGCTTATTTATAAATGAGGACATGAAAGCAAACAGGGTTAAATGACTTGCCCAGGGTCACACAGATATTAAATGTCTAAGGCCAGATTTGAACTCATGAAGATGAGTCTTCCTGATTTCAAGTACTACACCCTATCCACTGCTCTACCTAGCTTCTTGAGCCTAGTGGTTGTACCTGTCCGTGCTTTTGTAATATTAAATAATCATGTGGAAGGAGGATCCATGAGAGTAAGGACTCAGTGGAGAGACTGGTGACAGACCTCTCACTATCATCAGATCATCAATGGCCAACAGAGGAGGTGATTATGAGAGCCCAGACTGGGGTGGCAGCCATGAAGTAACAAGAGAACACCTGCAAGGGCATCTTATGAGCAGCCGGAGCTGAAATGTCATCTGACCCTGGGGTGACCAGCCTTCCAGGAATGGGCTTTCTTAAAGCGTAGCTTGGCAGGTACCAGACAAGAGGCACATACTTTTTCTTCAGTCCCATATTAATGACTATTATGTATGTAATGCTTTAGGTTTGAAAATCACATATACACATATATGTATCTGTGAATATATAAATATATGTATATGTGTGCGTATATACATACATACATATACATACATGTATAGATAGATAAATGTGATTCTCACAACTCCACAAATAGGTGCTATTGTGATCTCCATTTTACAGCTGAGGAAACAGAGGTTAAGAGGTCAAAGGACTTGTCCTTGTCATGCATTTATGTTTGAGGCAAGATTCAGACACCAGTTGTCCTGACTCTGACTCTCTCCAATGCGCCACATTGAATCATTTCCGACTTTGTGCTCAGATGTACCAGAGAGAGTACAGTGAGGGTCAGTCTTTGCAACAAAGAGATAGCAGAATAGGAATTAATAATAAAAACAATAATAACAAATAACAGGTGACAGTTCAATGTACCGTTCTTACAGATCTTAGAGTTGCCCTCACACTCTCTCAAACTCTTCCTCTCATCTAGTCTGTCTAGAGTCTAACAGAAGTCCCAGCTAATTTAAGCTTAAAGGCATATTGATCCCATGCTGGACCATCTCTGAACATATTTACATGCATTAGAAAAAGTGCCATGCATTCCGCTGTATGTTTCATGCTCTGAAAGCACTATTCACTTTCAGACTTATAAAACCTCATTTGGAAGGCAGAAAGGGTCATCAAGAAGGCGGTTACATTTCTACTGGCATTTTAATCTCTCACTTGATATTTTTCACTGGGGGAATAGAATGCACTTTCAAAGTGATTTCTGCCTTAGATAATTTGAAGCTAAAGATACTAAATAAAGGGGGAGGCATATGGGATATTTTGAAAGTAGAAAGTTTTTAAACATCACAAAAGAGCAGAAAAAAATTAACTTTAAAACTCAAACAGAAACTTGAAAAAGTGTGGCCTTTGAGGGAACGGACAGGGGTGTGAGGAAGGAAGAAAGGTTAATTAGCTAAAGCAGGATGGAGGCAGACTGTTAGGGGAGGCTTGGGGGGGAAGAGGCTGGGTGGCCAATTAACACTGTCACTGCCAGGATTCACTCTGGGAATTTAGCCGTTTCCAAAGGAGTAACATGAACTCCCAAGAGAGCTCAAAAAGGACAACTTGTTCATGAGGACATTTTTGTAGGGATAATTTCCACTCATCTTTCCATGGCTCTGAGCATATCCTTCCTCTGGGTTCTCTCTTACTTGTTTATGGTGGGATGGGTGCAAAAAAGCTCTAATGTAAAAGGAGATGACGTGGTTCTGGGAGTATATTCCGAGGAGGTGCGGGCTGTTGGCACAATGGGTCATCCATCAGGACCCAAGCCTTGCTTTCCTAGAGTCTCGGGGACTCCCTGATGTTACCCTGTAGAAATCCTTGCCCTCTCAGTGCATTTATTGGTAGAGATATCTCATGCAATTCCCCATTAAGAGCCAATTTTTAATGGACTCACATTTGGAACCTAAATTTTTTAATAGATTCACATTTAGAAACCTAAGTTCATACAACCAACATGTAAGGAAAGTCAGAAGACAGGAATACTTAATTCAAAGAAGAGAAAATTGAGTAACAACTGAACTTACATTCTCCAGTCTGTGGAGCATTCTTATACACAAGATAATGACCACCTTGTTCCTTATTCCTTCCTCTTTAATGAGGAAAGAACACAAAGAAAGTACCATCAGCTTTAGCAGGAACAAATTAAGTTAGATGCAACAAAGGACCTTCTGGTTGTCAGGGTTATTAAATAATAGATTATGTTTATCAAAAGAGATTGTAAATTTTATGGAAATGTTTTTTGTCAAAGAGTGATCTTAAATAAAACTTGCCTCTAACAGATCACTTCTTGAGGTCTTTTCTCACCCATAAATCTTTAATGAGGGTGAGGAGGATTCACTAGAAGCCGCATGAATACAAAACTGACTGGGAAAGGAAGGGACAACTAGGAATGTGCTGTCTGTTACATATGCGCCATCCTTTAGGACCACTTCATTAGGAGCTCCATCCAAAACCACTCCATCACACTGCTATACAAGAAAGTAGAAGATAATTTCTGTAGCCCTAGGTGGATCTAGGAAGAGGTGCTTCTCTGCTAAATGGACTCCAGATCACTCTGTTGACTTGTCACACAGTTCAACAGTTTGTTTTCATTGCAGGAAAATCACTTGGACGTGGAGCTTTTGGAAAAGTGGTCCAAGCAGCTGCATTTGGCATTAAGAAATCGCCCACGTGCCGGACAGTGGCTGTGAAAATGCTGAAAGGTATGTGCGTGTATGTGTGCGTGAGGGCATGCATGTGTGTGTGTTCTGGAGATAGAGTCACTGTCCATTAGTGTTCCCCAGGGGTCAGTCGGGGTTAGCAAAGGAATGCTGTATAGTCCAGGGGTGGGAAACCTGCAGCCTCAAGGCCACATGTGACCCTCTAGGTCCTCAAGTGTAACCCTTTGACTATATCCAAACTTCACAGAACAAATCCCTTTAAAGAGATTTGTTCCATAAAACTTGGACTCAGACAAAAGGCTGCACTCAGGGACCTAGAAAGTCACATGTCACCTTGAGGCTGCAGCTTCCCCA
>CM053596.1:150514547-150594240 GCA_028646575.1 Pseudocheirus occidentalis
GTAAGAAGGAATGAAGGAAGAATGGGGTATGTGGATTAGAAAGAAGACCAGGCTGGACCACAAAGAGTATCAAGGGGATTAATGCACACTAGGGCTAAAAGAGTGGAGTCACAGAAGAGTAAAATGGTAAGAACTGTCCATTAGGAAAATTACTTTGATATCTATGTGAAAGATGGACATGTTGAATTCATCTTATGGAACATGTACTTCAGAAAATGTGACAGTTTGAGTGAGAAGATGACAAATTCTGTTTTGGACATGTTGATTCTGAAATGCTTGTAGGTCAACCAGTTCAAGATGTTCAAAAAGCAGTTATTAATTCCAAACTGGAACTCAGAAGATAGACTAAGACTAGATTTACAGATCTGAATATTATCTGCATAGAGATAGTAAGTACATCCAAAGCAGCTGATGAAATCACCAAGTAAGATGGTATAGAGCAGTGGTTCTCAACCTTCCTAATGCCGTGACCCTTTAATACAGTTCCTCATGTTATAGTGACTCCCAGCCATGAAATTATTTTTGTTGCTACTTCATAACTGTAATTTTGCTACTGTTATGAATCGTAATGTAAATATATGATATGCACGATGTATTTTCATTGTTACAAATTGAACACAGCCCACAGGTTGAGAACCACTGGTATAGAAGGAACAATAAAACCAAGAGCCCAAGAGAGAGCCTTGGAGGACATGCATGGTGGACCTGAAACAGCTGGAGATCAAGCAAAGGAGACAGAGAAGGTATGGACAGATAGGTAGGAGGAAACTGCGAGATAACAATGTCAGGAAAGCCTAGAGAGGAGAGAGTTTCTGGAGGTGGATCATGAAGAATGTTACAGAAATTTCAAAAAGGAGGAAGATTGAAAAAAGGTCATTAGATATGGTGAGTAAGAGATCATTGTTAACAGAAACATATAAAACAAAAACTCATTTCCCAATAGAGTAATGGTCAAATGAACAGACAATCCTCAAAAGAAGAGCTACACATTATTAACAACTTTGAAAGAATTGTCCACATTGATAAGGAAAAAAACAAATCAAAACAACCATGAGATCTCACTTCTCACCCAGCAAATTGGTAAAGACAACAAAAGACGGAATAATTAATGTTGGAGGGGTTATGGGAACACAGGCACACTAATACATTGCTAATGGAGTTGGAAACTGGTACAACCAATTTGGAAAGAATTATAGAACTGTGCAAATAAAGTGGCTAAAATGTCGATTCCTTTTGACAGTAGATATATACCTCAAGAGTAGAGGAGCTGATAGAGCACCAGGCCTGGGGTCAGGAATATAAATTCAAATCTGGCCTCAGACTCTTACTAGCTGTGTGACCCTGGGCAAGTCAGTTCACCATGTTTGCCTCAGTTTTCTCTTCTGTAAAATGAGCTGGAGAAGGAAATGGCAAACTATTCCAGTATCTTTGTCAAGAAAACCCCAAATGGAGTTGCAAAGAGTAACAGATGACTGAAACTACTAAGCAACAACAAAAATATACATCAAGTAGTTCATTAACAAGAAGATAATCCTAATATATAAATAAATTTAGAAGCCCTGCCATCAAGGATCAGAAGACTTTAAGTCAGAAAGGACTTGAGAGTTAAAAACAGACATTTGGCTTGGCACAGTGTTAATAGTGCCAGATAAAGCACTTTTTGTGATAGTAAAGAACTGGAAATAAAGTAGAAGCCCATCAACTAAATGTGGCATGGCTAAACACATTGTGGTACATTAATATAATGGAATTTAACTGGGCAAACAGATATGATAAATAGAGAAAAGCACAGAAAGACAAAAACAAGGATGGACTCAAAGAAAAGAAAGAATACACTTCTCCCAACTCTTTTAGAAAGGTGGAAGGTTCACAGGTGAGGAATATCACATATATTTTCAGACTTTTTATGCACTGCTCAGTTTTTGCTAATTAAAAAAAATTCATTCTTTTCTTTAAAAATTTTGTTATAGAGGATTTCTCTCTGGGAGGCAGAGGGGAGGGATACTGAGTGAAATTTAGATGGAACCTGCTAAAATCTACATCCCAAAGACATAAAAAGGGGGGAAAACCACATTTGTACAAAAAATATTTATAGATGCTTTTTTTGTAGTGCCTAAGAATTGGAAATCAAAGGGATGCCCCTCAATTGGGAAATTGCTAAACAAGCTGTGGTATATGGGTATGAAAGGATAATTTTGGGCTATAAGAAATAACAAGCTGGATGATTTCAGAAAAACCTGGGAAGACTTACATGAACTGATGCATAGTGAAGTGAACAGAATTGGGAGAACACCATACACAGTAACAACAATATTGTATGGAGAACTGGGAATAAATTAACTATCTCAGTAATACAAAAGACAATCCCAAAGGACTAATGATTAAGTACATTATCTACCTGGGGGGCGGGGAATTGATATTGTTTAAATACAGACTAAAGCTATTTTTCACTTCACTTTCTTTCATCCTTTTTTTTCATTCAAGTCTTGTATAAAATGACTACTATGGAAATGTTTTACACAATTGCATATGTATAACCTGTATCTGACTGTTTATTGTCTTGGGTAGGGAGGGACAGAATTTGGAACTTAAAAACTTTGTTAAAAAGGCAAATGTTAAAAAAAATATTGTTCTAACATGTAATTGGGGGGAGGAATAAAGTATTATACATTAAAATAAATAGTTTTTAAAAATAGGTGAAGCAAAAATAAAGCATCAAGAATTTTTTTAAAAAATAAAATAAAATATGCATATCCTTTGACCCAGAAATTCCACTGCTAGGCAAAGATACCATTGATGAAAAGAAAGGTTCCATATAAAACAAAACATTTAAAACTCATTTTCATGTTAACAGAGAAAAGTAAACTGAGTAGATGCCCATAAAACAAAGGCTGGCTAAACAAATTTAAGTATATGAACATAATGGAACATTACTGTCCAAAAGAAATTATGAATTTGATTAAAGTCATGGAAAGATATATATTAATGCAAAGTGAAGTGAGTAACCAAGAAGACAATATTCACAGTGTCTACAATGTAAATGAAAAAAAAACATTCACCAGAAAATAACTAAAACTGAATGTTGCAAAATTAAAAAGAAAATATGGCCCCAAAGAAGGGAAGACACCACTTCTGGTCCTTTGGAGAGTATGGGGTACATCCACTGAAGACCAAATAAAACATGGGGTTTTTTTCTCGATGTATTGGTAGTTTTTGCTAACTTTTTCTCATTTAAAAATGAAAAGGGAGAGTAGAAGGAATATGGAAGGTTCCTTAGGAGGCTTAAAAAGAAAAGCTATCAATACATTTCCATTTAAAATAGATAAATCATCTGGAAGGATTTTTTTTAAGAGTGAAATCACTGGTCTCTTTGGAGACAGCATTCTCAGTTAAATGATGAAGTCAAAAGCTAGATGCCACGGGTTTAGAAGAGAGTGAAAAGAGATGAAATGGAAGCACTTACTGTATATGGGTTCAGCAGAGAAGAAGATGAGTGATATAGAAAGACAGCTAGTGGACATGAACAGGTTTTTATTGAGTTTTTTATTTGGGATGAAAGAGATATGAGTATATTTCTAAACAGCAGAGAACAAGCTAATAGATAGACACTGGATATTAGAGAGATGGAAAGATGATGCTTGTGGAGACCTGCTGGAGAAGTCAAAAGGAGACAGGATTGAGTGCACATGTCACTGATTGGTCTAGGCAAGGAGGAGGGTCAACCCTACATCTAGTGAATAAAGCAATGAAGGCTGTACCAAAAATTTCCATCAGAGAGAAGGTCACCAATAACTAGCTGGAAGATCAAGGATAATAAATTTTTAATTAGATGGGACCTTAGGGACCCACTCATTTTAGAAATAAGGAAACTGAGACTCACGTTGGTTAAGTGACTCGCCCAAGGTTACACATATAGTAAGTGGCACCGCTAGGTTTTGAACTTAGCTCATCTGACTCCTGCAAATTTACCACTGTACTATCCCATCTCTGGTCAATAATATGGTGATTCTCTGGCCGTTACAATGCATTTAGAATGTAGTTTGACCTCCTGTTTTATCTAGCATTTTGTAATTAACCCTCGTACTATAAAATGTCATTGATTTTTCTCATCATCATTGTCCACTGAGGTAGTTTAAAATAATTTATTTGAAAATCACCTGCTAAATTATTTGTCCATTTATTTTTCATCAAAGTACTGGCAAACACCATTTAAGGAGGAGAAAAGCATTGCATATAAATTGTTTAAAGTAGAATGTGGGGCCAGAGTAGATGGAGTGCTGGTCTCAAAGTCAAGAAGACTTCTAGGTTCGAGTCTTTGCTTTTTTGCATCCCCAGTTAATATCAGAGTATGTGAGGTTTAGTAAGTACTTAATACTTGCTGATTGGCTGAATTAGTAACATTTACATAACTGGAGGCATTTCCTTCTCAGTCTAGTTAACATGACTCACTGGGGGGCCATTAGTGCTCTGGCTAAAGTAAAATGAAGGAGTGAGCCATTATCCACTCTACATTCCAAGTGGCAAAAAGGTAAATGGACTCCTTTAACAATTACAATATGGCCACAAGGGAGACAGGCACGTCCCTAATAAAAAGCCACATGAGAAGTAATAGCACAACTGACGGAGTTTGAACTCTGATCCTCTGGCTTCATCCCTTCTACTTTTCATAAGACTGACAAACACATTCCCATGGTTTTTGGCTTACAATAAGATCACACCAGATATTCTCAGTGTGGCAGTTAATAAAACCACTTATTGTTGGTTAATTACTGTAACATATATTATGGATTATTATGAGCCTGGGTAAATCATTTAACCTCTCAGAATCCCCAGCAACTAATTCTAAGTCTTGAAATGGTAAATATGGTACAAAATATAAATAAACAAATAAATATACACAGGCATATACATATGCATACATATACAAATAATATATATACACATGTAAATCATATATATCTGCATTGGTGGTAAGAGGTTTCCATACCAATTAAACTACACATCCAGGAAAAATAAATAAATAAATAATCACTAATACAATAACTAGTACGCTCTTACTATTATATATATATATATATATATATGTATATATGATGAATATTGAAGGTATTTATTAAACGGTTACTGGATTTTGTTGAATGAATATTGTAATTTAGGGTCATCATGTTGCTCACTGTGCAAGCTATGTGGCACAGTAAATAGAGTACCAGGCCTGAAATCAGGAAGACCTGAATTCAAATCCAGCCTTAGACTCTTACTAGCTGTGTGACCCTGGGCAAGTCACTTAATCCCATTTTCCTCGATTTCCTCATTTGTAAACTGAACTGGAGAAGGAAATGGCAAATCATTCCAGTAATTTTGCCAAGAAAACCCCAAATGAGATCATGCAGAGTCAGACGTGATTGAAAATGTTTGGGTGACAACAATGCTATTTGCAGTCCTTCCCATTCCTGCAGCATCTTCTGAAGGCTCAGCATGGCAGGGTAAATAGAGAGCTGGCCTCAGAATCAGGAAAACCTGGGATCAGGTCCCATTTCTGACACATTTGGCTATGTAACTCTGGGCAAGTCACTTGACTTTTCAGACCTGTAAGGCATTCTCTAAGATTATAAATTGTAGAGAAGGTGCCAATTTATACTGCACAAAGCAATTTCATGCCTAGAGTAACCCATGACAATGAAATCACAGGCCCAGTTCCTATCGCTATTCCCTTGGAATCTTTTCTTTTTTTAAATCATCTTAAAAATTGACTCCTGAGGGGCGGCTAGGTGGCGCAGTGAATAGAGCACCAGCCCTGGAGTCAGGAGTACCTGAGTTCAAATCCGGCCTCAGACACTTAACACAAAAAAACTAGCCATGTGACCTTGGGCAAGTCACTTAACCCCAACTGCCCTCCAAAAAGCAAAAAAAAAAATTGACTCTTGAGTGCTTTTAAAATTAAGTCATCTACAGAAAGCAATGAGTCAGCCTCACCTTCTCAAGCACCAATACCAATACATACCATTTATTACAGATGAGTCAAGCTTTCAAACGTAAGTGATTTGGATCTATGCCCCCAAAGTTACTAAACTGTTCATACCCTTTGACCTAGCTATGCCATTGGTAGCCCTACACTCAAAACAGGTCAGACAAAGAGAAAAATTACCTATATGCATAAAACGATTTATAGCGGCTCTTTTCCTAGTGTCCCTAAACTGGAAACTAAGGAGTAATTCTTCTACAATGTAATGGTTGACAAATAAAGACCTAAAAATGCAATGGAATAGTATTGTGATATAAGAAACAAGATGGGCAATTTCAGAGGAAACTGGTTAAAATATTTATGAACTGATGCAAAACAAAGTGAGCAGAACTGGGAGAACGATTTATACAAAGACAGCAATGTCAAAGACAGAAAAAATAACTCTGAGCATCTTTGGAACTCTGGACAATATAAATATGTGATAAACCATAAGTCTGGAGGAATGGAGATAAAATATGCCAGTAACTTCCTGCCCAGGAAGTTATGAATTCAAAAGAGATACACATTTTTGACCATGGCCAGTGTCAGAATTTGTTTTACAGGACTGTGCATGCTTATGATTAGGGCTTAATTTTTGGAGTTATTGTTTTTGGCTGGTATTGTTCAGAGGTGGGAGAGAGGAGCAATGAGAGGAAAGCATGCAAAAATTTAAAAAACATTTAATAAAAAGTGTCCAAATATGATAGATCTACTATTATTATCAATGATAAGAGAATGCTACAGAAATGCAAACAGACCTGTCTCATTTCTGTTCTCCTTCTAGGTTCATCTATTAATGTGCTTCAGAGTTAATAATCCATCATATACAGAAATATGCATTACTGCTAGCCTGCTATACCCTTAGTCAGTGGTTCCTACCTCTATATTGCCATATTAATAACAAGGCTCCTTCCTTCTAAGAGCTTCAAAAAAACCCATCAGCATCAACAATAACACATGAAATTAACAAGCATGAAAGCTGAAATATATGGCACATAAGTGATCCAATAGTAAGTGTACAAATGGACACAATTTGTAAAAATCAATATTTAAATTATGTGCAATGATTAAAATATTTTCTATGTTGTTATGAACAACAAGCACATTGTTTACAGGGATATATCCCAGATTTATTTCACTTTCTAGCAAGATGTCTTTATGGGTTATTTAATTATGGTATTTGGTTGAATTGGGAATACTGACTCCTCTAATATCACTCCTGGGAAGATTCTCCTGGCACTTTAATCAGCCCATAATCCTATGAAACCTACAAGATTTCTTGCATTTTAAAATTTATATAAGCCAATTTCCCAGCTTACTAACGAAATTAAATAAGAGAACAGCTTGGTTCTGAAGTCTTAGAATCATGAAATTAATTATATTTGTTAGACCAATGTGAATAGCAAATCTCAGAACTGAGGGCCCTCTCACCTGAGACTTATTTCATTTCCCTTTGTTAGTGGATAGAAAAATATACTCAACTACCATTTCTTGCCATCAATTTCTAAGAATTACTAAAGTAAATACCCACATAAAAGACTCTTTTTCATGTTCTATTTGTATCTCCCATTAATTTTATAAGACTAAGAAAATACGTTCCAGACAATATCCCACCATTTCAACTAGAATACAAACATCTCTCTCTGAAATGTTAAATATAATTCGGAGATGGGAAATATTTTCCCCTTCACAAACACAAATATGTCATCTAATATTGACCTTTCCTTTTTACAATTTCTAGAATACAACTCCCCAGTGGAATGGAGTTTGAAAAGTTGACTTGCCTGAGCCTTTGGATTGTGAAAAAATAAGGTGATTAGAGTTCTGAGTCTTCTCAGGAAATACTCAGAGCAAATTCCCTTTATCTAACCCTAAGAGATCCAGGAGAGAAAAGCAGAGCATGCATGTAATGTTGGATAAGTCACTCTGTCTCTATAGGTCTCAGTCTCCTTATCTATAAAATGGGAAGTTGGGAGGGTGAGAATACATAATTTCTTTGGTTCCTTCAAATTCTAAATTTTACAAAGATATAATTCAGACATGGCTCCCACTTATCACAGGGCAATATATATGCTCAGCTTGTAACTCGAAAATCTCTTCCAAAATGGTGTCAAACTAGGTACCATAAAACCTTATATTGTAAACAATGTTAAAGTTTTGAGCATGGCAAATACGGTAGCTTCCTACAAGAAAAGCTTTGTCATGTTACATGTGGGCAAAGACCAAATAGAAGTTAGTGTCCATTATCAGGGAAGAATTATTAGTAGTAGATTCGTGCATTAGTGTGCTATATATATGAGCAATCAAAGCGACTGTATCTTGATACAAGTATCAACCTGTGTTGTTATTTGGTCATTTCAATCATGACTCTATTTGGGGTCTTCTTGGCAAAGATACTGGAGTGGTTTGACATTTTGTTCTCCAGATCATTTTATAAATGAGGAAACTGAGGCAAACCCGGTCATACAGTTAGAAAGTATCTGAGGCTGACTCCAAGCCCAGTGATCTCTCCACTGAACCACCAACTGCCTCCATCAACCTGCAGATTTAAGATACGCCTTCAAAAGAGATTAAAGGAGTTTCTATTTTATAATTACAGTAAATCTTTTTATTAATCTTTTATTTAACTTGTAGTTTTCAACATTCGTTTCCACAAGATTTTGAGCTAAATTTTCTCCACATCTTTCCCCTACCCCCTCACCCCAAGATAGCGAGCCTACTGAATACCCCTTCCCTCAATCTGCTTTCTCTTATTTCCTCTCCTATCCCTCCTAACTTTCTAGTAGGGCAAGATGGATTTCTATATATAAGTGTCTGTATATCTTATTTCCCAGTTGCATGTAAAAAACAATTTTTTTAAACATTTGTTTCCAAAACTTTGATTTCCAGATTCTTTCCCTTCTTCCCTCCTCACCCATTCCCACTGGGAAGACAAGCAACGCAATACAGGTTGATAAGTATAGTACATCTTGATTATCCAGGAGCCTCATGTATGGAACATCATGGTGAACCTAGAAACTGACAGACAACTTAAGGTACAAAGTCCCATTAATGACTACAGTTGCAATAGCATTAAGTGACTTCAGTGTATAATCACAGGATTATATTTTCCCATGAAGTGAATGCAAATAACCTAGATAATAAGTTAAAGCAGATTAGTAATTTAAATGGTTACTGATGATGAAATAAAATGCTGAAAACTCAAAGAACACTGATAAAAGTCAATGAAGATATAAATTCAATGCAAGAAAATAATTCAGGATGTCTCTATTCATAATTGATGTTTGAGAAAGAAAATCATGACATACTGACAATATCATAAATCCATATGATACATTCTACTCTAATGAGAGAGTCAAGAAAACAAACTAACCATGAGGGGCTTATTCAAGAAAGCAAATTCCAAGCTATACTACAGGATCTGAAGAGACTCAGTCCAATATCTGAAATCTGTGTTTAAAGTACAATGCACTAATTATAATGATGACCATAATTCATCAAGAAAAGGACAAAGAACATAAATTACATTGTGTTTACTAAGGTAGAAAGAATATGCTTGAATTTTCAAAAATTTTCCTTGCAAGTCAGGAAACCAGGTCAAAATAGTTGTCTTTGGAAATACGTCTTTCTGATTGAGGCGGAAGGCCTTAACTTAACATTTAATTTTGAAAATAGTTTATTAAAAAAAACAGTAATTGATTCATCTGTTGTGGACATTAAACAGGATTTGGTCTTTATCAGTATAAACACACTAAACTATCTATCTCTTTTTTTTAAGTTTGGGGAAGAAAGCAAAAGACCATCTTCTCTTGAGAACAGGGAGATATATAGATGTAGATGTAGATATAGATATAAGTGTAACATATAGCACCATGTCATGCTGAACTTCTAATAAAAGCTAAGGGAAGTACTCCTTAAGTTAGTATATATTAAATTATTTTAACAAGGAGAAAAAAATTCCACAACTTCCTGCTTGACAGAGAGTGTGGTGTGGATTTGGATGGATGGACTATAATAATGAAACTCCTCCCTACTTCCTGGTGTTCAATTGTATATTTTTATAATAAAAATGAGTAATAACTTATTATTATATTGCAACAAACCTATCTGTAAATAATTAGCAGCCTTCAATTTTATCACATCATTGTAAAGTAACTGGTCCCAACCCATTTTTATAGAACCAGAAACTGAGAGACAAACATACTGGCCTCTCTCTGATCCGGCAGAAAAGAATTATGACTATTGTCACCAACTATTTGACCCAGGCAACCTGAGACTATGAAAGATAGGTACATTATTTCATTAAAAGCTAAACCAATTAACAAGGCAGAGCTTATTCATAAATCTGGTCAAAGGTGATTAAAATTTTAATATCTTTGGTACATCCATTATTCATTTGGAATTAGTGATAATTTGACCTGGGCTGAAGCAAACTTTCATATTATCTATGAAGAAAGGGTTTGTAAGCAAATTGAGCATGTAAATGAGACTCCTGGGGGTATATTTAGCCTACTTCAGAGAGCAAAATTTTCACTAAATCCCACTAATCTTACTTCCAATTAGTGAGATTTTATAGAATATGGATAGGTAAGGAGATTAATGAATCCATAGTGTTTAGCTTTAGGAAAGGGGGGGGGAGGTAGTTAAACAGGAAGTACTTTTAAGTTGACAAAGATGAACTGAGTAGAAAATGACCATACTTTTTTTCCTGCACACTGTTAAATTGAGCAAATGTGATCAGAGTATATGTGTGTGTGTGTGTGTGTGTGTGTGTGTGTGTGCGCGCGCGCGAGTGTGTGTGCGTGCTCCCTTTCCCCTCCACCCCACCACCTTGCTCCCACACCCAGACCAGGAAATAATAATATTTCCTCAGAGCAGCTAATTAGCAGGTCATACACAAGTTGTTTTAATGTTGACCTTATGGATTTCAAGGGCTTTACCTCACAAAACTTTTCAACTGAGGACATCCCCGATTCTTCATTCAACTATTCAACATGCAATTACACTATTACTTCTAAAGCTCTCATTGAAAAAATCCTTTCAATCAATAACAATCAACCAAAACGTACTCATAGGAAACATAACATAGTTAGTATATTGTTGGTTTCTTGGTTGTTGTTATTTAATCATCTCAGTCACATCCTACTTTTTCTAACCCCATTTGGGGCTTTCTTGACAGAGATAATGGCGTGGTTTGCCATTTGTACTAGCAAATGAGGTGAGGCTCTGGGAACCCCCTTGAACTCTGATTGAATCTTCCCACTTGATAAGGCATTTGCATGAGGCCATAAGCCTTTCATTGTGGCTTTGCCCACACCTTTTTACTAGCTTGGCCCTCCATTGTCCATATCAAAATATCTATACCCAAATCAACTGTTACCTGACCTCATTAACTCCTCCCAAGAACCCTCCCTAAACTCCTCCTCTAGACCACCTCTAGATTCCTCCCACAAACTTTCTGTATACAAGACCCCATCTTGTCTCCATGTGTGTGAGAGCACCATAGAATTTTCTAGCACAGATATGCTCTGTGTCCAATATAAGCAAACTTTTAATAAACTTTGCCTTTCTTTGACTGAGAGAAGACTTGAGTTGAATTCAATCAGCAAGACCCAGTGTGTTGGTATTTTGAGGTCTTGAGCATCCCTAACCACATCATTTTTTGGTTCCCTGACCAGGAATCAAACCCAGGCCATGGTTGTGAGAGCGTCAAATGAAAGGCTTATGGCCTCATGCAAATACCTCATCAAGCGGGAAGATTCAATCAGAGTTCAAGAGGGGTCCCAGAGCCTATACCTCAGAGATTCAAGGAGAGCTCAAGGGGGCTCCTAGAGCCTGCACCTCATCAAAATCTTAGAAAAACTATATTTAACCAAGAGGTGAATTTAGATTGCAAACAACTACAACTCAGTGTTATTAAAATAATGCTGTTGGGCTAGGAGGGGGACTACCAGTATGCTAGTAAATGTTTAAGTATTGGCTTTTGATAGACAGATAGGTAGATAGATGAGAGAGAGACAGACAGACAGACAGACAGATGTTTAACTAGTAACTTTCCACATAACATAATGAATATGAGACCTGGTTTTAAAGTTCAGTCTACATTATTAACATTTGTCCATCACTTTCTTAAGTCTACATAACACAACAATAAATCCAGACTTGATCTGTAGCAACTGGTGTGCTCACTTTGGAAATTTAACAATTGGTTCTAGCAAGTTGGTTAGAGCTGACAGGGAATGCACCAGACCTGTGATTCCATTTATGTAGGGAACTCCATGAGAAATTTGATTTCATATTAATAACTCATGACAGGGAAATCCAGAATCTGTCCCCTTTGCTAAAGTCCTCATTTCAAAAATTCAGCCTCAGAGAGTTGAACTAACTTTTCGTTCCATCTTGGTCAGACCCCACCCAACCTTACAAGCAATCTTATCTAAGGTGAATTTCTGCTCATTGTGTTCCACACAAGCAAGTTTGGGTAAAGGTAGATCTTTCGTCTAGAATGGGTCACAAACAAAAGTTTAAGGAGCCCTGAAGGGGTAGAGAGTAGAAAATGTTTGAGAAGAGCTAGTCTAGATTACCCAAGTCTAGATGTAAAGATAGTCTCTTTTTCCAAGAGTGGCATGATGTAACTCCCAGCCCTTCAATGGAGTGAGCCCATTTGTCTTTGTAAAGTCCACCACTATTAACAGTTCACCAATCAGAGTTGATTGATATTGATAGGTATCCAAGGGCATATTAGTTTCAAGAAGTGGCCATGATTCCTCTTTGATTATAGGGAGGACAATGAAGCCTTTTTGTTAACTGTTAGTTGTGATTGATAAAACATTCACATTTACCCCCAAACTCTCTTTAAATTACTTTTTACTTTAAATTATTTTTTATCACATCTCAATGAGGAAAATCCCTCCACCAAAGCTGATGATATCTGCATTATAACTTACAGTCTAAGAAATTCACCTGTGTGAATAAATGCCTTTCCAGAGCCAGGACATCAGAAGAGAACATCCTATTATGTCTCCAACACTCCAGTCACCACAGGGTGCCTCTCAACAACAACTCTCTCTCAACAAAAAAGTTTATATAGCCTTAACTCTTTCAAAAGTGAATATTTAAGATAGCAGAGAGGAAAAAAGTTTTGCCCCTGCTCCATAACATCCACCAGAGTTCATAAGATTAAAACGTGAAGGAGAATTTACCTAATTAAACCAAAGTAAAAATGTGTCTTATCTGATTAGCCCTCTCCTTCACACTCCTGGATAGCATAACTAAATGTCCTGGTGCAGTCCAGTATAAGCAGCTGTCATTTTAATAAAAATATCCTTCAATAAATTCAGAGAATTTACCATCCACCACCTAATGTTAATCCATGTCAATCTCATTTAACAACCAGAAAAGCCATTATGAGCTTGTCAGCAATTTAATTTCCCTAAATGATTTTAATTGACTTTTATTAAGCATTTGCCACTAACATCATTTCCCCTTAATAACAAAGTATAACAAAATTAAACCTCATAAATGCAAACTACTTTTTAAGGCCATGCCTTTCTGAAAAAGCAGTCAATAGGGCTATTGAGTGTGTAATGTCTTGTCTCCAATTTCAGAGCTTAAAAAAATAGAATAATGAACAGATAATAAGCAACACCATTCTTGGATATGGAAGGGCATAAAGGCAATGAGCTAAAAGGGCAGCTGCCCAGACTGTCAGACTACATAGAGCTCAAAGTCAGCCTACCTACTCCCTAGTTATAAGCAACCATGAAGAGCTGCCAGAAGAAGTTATATTGATGGGGTACAGGTTCTGGGAACCCCTTCAATCTTCCCACTTGATAAGGCATTTGCCTGAAGCCATAAGCCTTTCTTTATCGCTAGGCCCAGGCCCAAATGTCCCTTACTCTTAACCTAGCCTAGCCCTCCACTGTCCAGCTACTTCCCACCCTTGATCTTATCAAAATATCTATAACCAAATCTATTGCCCTTAAAGTAGCTTAGCCCTCCACTGTCTGTCATCTCCAAGTAGCCTTCAGCTTTCCTACCTTAATTCCATTCCTAGAGTCTGATGTCAGTCATGTCAAGAAGCTCCTTAGAAGCTTAGAAGACCCTCCCCTAACCTCTCCTCTAGACCACCCCTAGATCCCTTCCACAGTCTCTGTTTATAAGATCCATCTTACCTCCATGAAGGCACTGAGATTCAGTATAGCTCAGATTCAGTCTGCGTGAGATTTTTCTGGCCCGCTTGTACAATGCAAGTGTCACAAATACTTAAGCTCCTTAAGAGTTTACCCATTAAGGCAAATCTTTAATAAACTTTCCTTTTCTTTGGTTGAGAGAAGACTTGAATCAAATTCATTTGGCAGGACCCAGTGTGTCAGTATTTTGGGATCTCAAGCATCTCTAAACCCCAAAGTTCAACAATATAACTATGTCCACTATGTCCACTATGAAATCATGCCACCATCTACAACAGAGATGGCAAACATTCAGGCGGCCTCATGGGACCTGCAATAATCCTTAGTTCAGCCAAACCAAATTAAAAATAATTGGGAAATATTTAACAAAATAGATAAAAATACAATAAAACATAGATAATACTACATATTAAAACGAAGTCAATTCATGGCCCACAGGAATCTTCATTTATAGATGAGTAGCCCACATGGTTCTGGAGAAGTTACTCAACTTTTCTGGGGATCCACTTTCTTTCTTTCTTTCTTTCTTTTTTTTTTTTTTGATTTTTTGGAGTGGGGAGGGCAGGGCAATTGGAGTTAGGTGACTTGCCCAAGGTCATACAGCTAGTAAGTGTTAAGTGTCTGAGGCCGGATGTTTCAACTCCAGGGCTGGTGCTCTATTCACTGCACCACCTAGCCGCCCCCCTGGGGATCCACTTTCACACTGATCTCTAAAGTTCCTTCTAAATCTAAATCTAGCTCTAAATCTATGATCTTCTTTCTATTTGTTCATTTGATCATATCCTCTCCCATATCTTCCAGTTCCCTATTTCACCCATCTCTCTCCTTGAATTCTACTTACCTACTGAGTCTTTCCCTTCTACCTGCAAAAGTGCTCTGGAGAGGCATCAAGGCAGTACAATGGATAGAACATTAAACCTGAAATTGGAAAGACCCAAGTTCAAATCCTTATTCAGATATTTACTCACTGTATGATCTTGGTTAAGTCATTTAATCTCTGCCTGCCTCACTTTCTTCATCTGTAAAAAGAAAATAACAATAATACCTATCTCCCAATGTTTTAATAATTAAATGAGATAATATTTGGCAAACCTTGAAATGCTATATAAATGTTAGCTATTACTAGTATTTTTAAGGACTTTGTTACTGCTACAACTCTCAAGCTATCATTCTATCACTGTTCTTGTTCAGTTGCTTTCCATGTTTTCATGTCTGATCCTTTGTGATCCCCTTTAGCAAACTATTAGAATCATTTGCCACTTCCTTGTCCAGGTCATTTCACAGATGAAGAAACCAAGGAAAACAGGGTGAAGTGATCTGCCAGGGTCACACAGCCAGTAAGTGTCTGAGGCCAAATTTGAACTCAGGTAGATGAGTATTCCTGACTCCAGGTCTTGTGCTCTCTCTACTGGGCCACCTCCCTCAGCATCTATTCCTTCTCGCAACTTCATATAACCTAATTTTTATCAACCCCCAGACTTTTATGAAAGTACACTATGCAAAGTCATCAAAGACTTCCTGGTTGCTATATGTAATGGTCTTTTCTCAGTCCTTATCAAACTTGTCCTCTTTTCATCATCTGATACTCTCAGCAACTTTCCCCTCAATACTTTCTTTACCCTAAGCTTTTATGGCTCTCCTACTTTTCTGGCTATAGGTCTGACTACTGTCTTGATCTTTCTTGCTGCTTTATTTGGCTCCTAACTTAAAAGTGTGAGTGTACCCTTACATTCTTCAGTTGGCCTTTCTTCCTTCCCTCTCCTCTCTTTCTCCACATCTTCCTTCGTTAATCTCACTGACTTCTATAGCTTCAATTATTACATATCTGCCTTTGTACAGATAAGCAAATATGAAATAAAAGTTTGAGGAGAGAGTGCATACTACTAGTAGAATGTTTATTTCTTCAGGGACAGTAAATATTGTCTTCTTTCATTTTTATATCCTCATTTCCCTGCACTTCATAGATACTTAATAAATGTTTGCTGCACTGAATTGAAATTAGGTATAAAACTAAAAAATGAAAAGGGATTATGCATGCATTCACTGTCCAAGGTGCTGAAATCTTTGGTGACTAGAAAATTTTTTTCATGTCTGTTATATGGTATGGTCACAAGCATAATGTTTTAGTTTTCTCAAAGTAAGATTCTGTGGTCCCATGATGCATCTATTATGAAAACCGGAGGATGTGGGGATGAACATTTACTGAATTCACATATCAAGGTACTAGTTAGTAAGTACTTAAAGTATGTGTGGCATAGGGATTAACTTGTATTGTCTACTTGAAAGATAAGCATATTTTTTTAAAAAGGCTTAATAATGCAATAATAAATATCAGCACATAAAAATTAAATATAACACAAATTCCAAAAAGACACATATTCTCCTTTACTTGTGAAAAATATTGATTTTCATTACAGTAGAACATTTTACCTGAAGAAACAATAATTAGCCTTTACCAATATAAATGTAATTCATATTTAGCACTTTAAGTTCCAAGAATGGAGAAAGAAATTAATGAGAGTTGGAGAAGAGTTTTTATGCCAGTCTGATCACAACAGCTCCAAACTTTTGCTTAGCTATCCCCACGTGCAATTAAGTTTATTATTTCTACATTAATGTGAAGGTGTAACTTAACATTAATAAAAAGGACAACACTCAATACTTATAGCATTGGTAAGGCACAGATAATTAAATAATTGATTTTCCCCCCTTAAGCTGTGATAAATATCCCCAAAGCTGTCAAATTCATTTATTAAAATATTTTCCATCCTGCCTCCTTCTTTGCAAATGCGGAGAACCATGGCTATAGAATGTTACATATAATGTCTAATTTTTTGATGTGTTAGTTTTCCTAAAATGCTCTCTCTCTCTCTCTCTTTCTCTCTCTCTCTCTCTCATAAAGGATGACTTTCTGGATGGGAAATATCAGAGGGATACACTGAGAAATACAGGTGACATAAAAATAAATGATATCAATAAAATTTCTTTTCAAATGTGTCATCAATCTTCCTGGTTGCTTCCCTAAGCAAAACTAGTCACTATCAACATCCCCTTTTACCTGTCCCCTGCACAACAGAAATACAGCAAGGTAGTCTTAGATTATAATATTATTTCAATTACATTAATAGCTAGCATTTATAGCTTTATAAAGCTATAAGGTTTGTAAAGCACATAATAAACATTGTTTATTTAAACCTCACAACAACCCAGTAAAATAGGTGCCATTATTATCCCCCTTTACAGATGAAGACACTGAGACCAGGAGGTTAAGAAACTTTCCCAGGGTCATAAAAATAGTAAATGGATGAGGCAGGATTTGAATTCAGGTCTTCCTGACTCCAATTCCATTGGCACCTGGCTTACCTTTCAGCATTTATTAACATGAAACATGGCAGTACAGTCAAACTTGGCCCTCATCTCATGACTCAATCCATGTTATGGTACTTGGACAACTGTCCATGATATATCCATGCCATGGCCTTAAAACTACTGACATTTAACGGGGACAGGAAAGGGGGATGGGGAGAGGCACTTGGGAGGAAGTATAAAAAAATGAAATGACCTCCTCCTTTTAAATTCAGTATATGATGGAATATGTCTTACTACAATCTCTCTTTGGAAAAGACAAAAATGCTAGTTTATCTTTCAGCCCAGAAGGCAATATATTTTATTTAAAGGAAAATGACCAGCAGATAGGGAGCTCATTTGGCTCTCTGCTGACTCCCTCCAAACTTAAAATGATTCCCACAATTTCATTTCTTTCTAGTGTCTAAAATGCAGGAACCACATAGAGATAAGGCTAAAGAGATTTCTTTAACTCAGACTTCCTCAGCTTGCCCTAGTTGGATGTAAACCAGGAAATGGAATTAGCACTGCCTTTTCCCACTGGTTTCTGTCTACATAGACCTGCACAGTCCCAAGAAGGGGAAAGAAATTAATGACAGTTGGATTTGAGTGTATTATGCCAGTCTGACCACAACAACTCCAAACCTTTGTTTAGCTATCTCCAGGTGCAATTCAGTTCATTATTTCTGCATTAATGTGAAGGTATAGTTTAAAATCAATAAAAGAGGCAGAGCCCACAGAGTTCTGCTCTTCAACAAAAGGAGAGCTAGAGAGTCTTTTGTTGTTTGGAAATAAGAAGATATTACGTAAGAGCTTTCACTGTAAAGGGAAGGAAATTGGGAAACAAAATAAATTCATAGGAAGTACATGGGAGGGAAGGTAACAGCAGGATTCCAAAATGTTCTCACTGACTGGCGTGTGCCTGATGGGAGATGGGAGCAGGAGGCAAGCCTGCTTTAAAAGGGAACATCAGAAAAGTCAGATATGACCTGATGACAAAAGGAAGGGATGAAATGACCCAAGCAGAGAAGCAGCAATAGGCATCAAGCAGAAAAACAGTAAAGGCAAGTTAATGCAAACACAGACTGATTCTATGAAGCAAAGAAGAAAAGAAAGTTCCCGTTTTCCAGTCCTAAGAAAACTCAGGGCTAGAGAATGAAGATGGGAGAACTCAAAGACCTTGACTTTTTTTAAATCTCAAACTGAAAGATCTAAAAAGAAAAAATGTTTAGGGTGGTGCTGCACTTCATTTTCATGGGCTGGCTCCCGTGCCTGGAATCTTCTCCCTCCTCATCTCTGCCTCCTGCCTTCCCTGGCTGCCTTCAAGCTTCCTCTAGAGCCCCACCTCCTTCAAGAAGCCTTCACCAGTCCTCCTTAATTTTAGTGCCTTCCTCTAAGATTTTACTTCCAATTTATCCTGTATATATATATACCTCATTTGCACCTGGGTATCTGCAAGTTCCTCTCATTAGACTAGAGCTCTTTAGGAGCAGAGACTTTTTTTTTGCCTTATTTTGTTGAGAGATTAGCATAGTTCCAGGCATATGGTAGGTACTTACAGGTGCTTCCTAACTTGATTTCACTCAGTACGGTAGAAAGAGCACTTGCCATCCTTTGAAATCAGTCCTGGCTTGGCTTACACCAACTACCTATGGGCTAGTCACTTGGCTTTCCTGGGTCTTGTTTTCCTCATCTGTAAAATTAAGGAACTGGGTTAATAGCCTCTAACATCCTTTCCAGATGTAGGTCTATGATACTATGGTCCTGGGTTCTGTCAAAGGGTTACAGGTTCTTGGGGCAGCTAGGTGGCACAGTGAATAGAGCATCAGTCCTGGAGTCAGGAGGACCCGAGTTCAAATTTGGCCTCAGACTTACTTAACACTTACTATCCATATAACCTCCCACAAGTCACTTAACCCTAATTGCCCTGCCTTCCCCCCTCAAAAAGAAAAAAAGAAAAGAAAAGGTTGAAAAACTGAGGGGAGCTGTTGGCTTAAAGTAATTGAAATTGCTTTGGAAACAGCAGGCTCAACCTGGAGTCAGCTGAGTGTGAAACTGTCAATTAATTAAAATATTTATCAGAGTAATAGCTATTACTCTGAGCAATGCACTGTGCCAGATTCTGATGGCAATAAAAAGATGAATAAAACAGAGTCCTTGCATTCAAGGAGTTTGTATTCTAGTACACAACTAACCATTAGAGAATTAAAATCATTTAAGCGCTAGAGGAACAATGGAAGCAAAGTGCTTTGGGAGCATAAAGAAGGGCCAGATTATTTCTCTGACCAGAGGAATTAAACTTCAGAAAAAACCTTGTATCTCAGCTGGGTCTTGAACAATGAAAAGGAATTTGACACAGAAACAGAGATTGGTTAGATGAGGAAGATATCCTAAATGGAAGAACTGCAAAAGCAAAAGCACAGAAGGGGAAAAGAGCATCATCAGTTGTTGGGTTGGCTTGTTTGTTTTTCACATCTGATGGTTAGAAGATAAGGTGCATGAAAGGGAGTAGATGGAGAAAAAGCAAACTGAGGCCTAGAATGTCAGACTAAGGAGTTTAAATTTTAGTTTGTTACTTGAAGACAAGTATCCCCAACACTTAGCACAGTGCCTGGCACACAGCTGGCAATTAATTAATGTTCACTGATTGATTAATAGGGAGTGACATGATTTAAACTGAATTTTAGGGAGATTACTCAGACAGCAGTCACAGCAGACTGAAATTCAATAAGAGTCATCAGTTTCTTCATTTGTAAAATGAGACAGTTAGGCCAGATGATCTCTAGAATCCCAGCTCTAAATCTATAATCCTACGAACAGGGGGACGTGGTAGTCAAAAAACCTAATGTGCTCTCAAGCTTCATTAAAGGGGATTTAATCTCCAGGATTAGGAAGGGGATAGTCTGGCTTGGCTCTGCCCTGGTCGAGGCACATCTGCAGCACTGCTTTCAGTTTTAAGCAAAAAGCTTTAGGAAAGGTTTAGATAAAAGTGCCCAGAGAAGGACCAGCTGTGGAGTTAAGAACTGCTCAATCATGACACATCAGGTACAGCCTTGGGAAGAGGAGCCTTAGAGGTCCTCAAGTGTTTTAAGGGAAGGCACATGGAGGAAGCCTCAAAGGGCAGAATAAAAAGCAATGGGTACAATTTGTAAGGAGTCCATTTCCAGTATGATGGTTGCTTCAAAAGGTACGAGCGGTTTTCCAGCACCTGTCAGGTAATCCTTAGAGGGGACTATTGTTCAAACAAAGATTGATAGAGATGACCTCTGAAGACTCAGATTCTGTGACCTGGGGACTTTCAGGGGTGTCGCTCACCAGCATCACTGCATAGCATACTTGTAGGTGTGCTTACTCAGGGTTAAAAAAAGTCATTACATAAGGGTAGCACTGAAGGGGAACAAGGGATTTGAGAGTACCTGGGACAGGACTGCTATTTGACCATCAAATTCAAAGTTGGACAAGAAGCAGCCAAAGATGGGAAGAATCTGCTGAATAAATGAAAGAGTAAACAAACAAAAAAATTTTTATTAAGTACTTGTTATGTGCCAAGCACCATAAGTGCTATGGATACAAAAGCAAAAAAGTCAAGGCAGTCCCAGCCCTCAAAGACCACACACTGTAATAAGGGAAGGCAACACATAAAGAGGAAGGACAGCCAGGAATGATGTTTTGGCCAGGGAAGTCAAAAAAGAGTTGAATAGAGTTAAAGGGCAATCGACTCTCCCTTTCTAGAAATTCCCAAAAATAATAACGTATTATTATTCCCTGATAAAGGTATGCCCCTAGTGGCTTGACTGCAGGATAGAATGGTGGGTCTGAGACTGGTTAGATTGGGTAAATTTTCATTGATCAAGAGAGGACAGCCCCAGGGCAGAATTTGGGGGATCCCTTCTTGTTGAGAGGAGGCAATCCCTTGGCAGAAAGAATACCATATTTACAAGGAAAGGAAGGAGTAAAGAGCCTGGAGGTCTTAAGGAGAATAAAGAGTCTATTTATAGGGATGAGAGAGACCGAAAGACCGAGCAATATATACTTTACTACATCAAGCTGAACTGTATGACTGGGCCAGACACCCACAATTGGCTGTTTATAGCTCATTTGGGCCATGGAAACTTCAGCCTTCTAGATCCTCGGGTACGACTTTCTGACAGAATCCAAGTTTTACAGAACATATCCTTTTATTAGGGGGATTTGTACTATGAAATTTGGATTCAGTCAAAGGGTCACACCTGAGGACCTAGAGGGCCACACATGGCCTCAAGGCTACAGGTTCCCTACCTCTGCATAGCATGAGTTCTTAACATATTAGCAAAGTACATTTAAAAACCTAACCAGGTATTTTGGCACACAATGAACTAATGACCCAATATGGAAGGTCTGGATGTGGTACAGGAGTATAATTAAGTTTAGTCTCCAGGTCCAAATCTAAAAGGGAAAATATACCTACCCTCTTCCCATGAATGGTGGCAATGAGAATCACCAGTGGTAGACACAGGAGATGTCAAGTGATGTGTAAGGGACATTTATCCTAGGGCATGATGGACTCACAAAAAATACTCTATTCTCCTGGTCAGATTCTAAATTTTAGTCACAAAATGAACTGTGATCATAAGGGACTGCTTGCCTTTCACCATGCCAAAAAGGTGAGACTGTAGAGTAAAATGTGTTCTTCGTACAGAGCACAATATCAAGGTGTTATTTTTCCTGGGGAGAAGCAATATGAGACACAAAGAGTATCCTCCTCTACTAAGAATGCCACACCTTCAATCATCCAACACATAGATGGCATTGAAACTATAAATAGACATTTTATATTGCGATTATTTTATCTTTTTTCTTTAGAACTAGAGGCAGTGAACAGAACTTTGCACTTATCTCATCACAATGTCATTCATCAGAATGTGAACACAGGCAAGTATAATGATAATGGGAATTCGAAGACCTTCCCTGATTTGAAGATCTTCCCTGCCCCCTAACAGACTGAACATAATCCCATGGAACATGTGGTGAGAGGAGTTTGCTGAAGAGTGGAACAGAGACCACAGGAAGCTGGGAGTCAGAGCAGTTAGAGAGGAAGGGAGGAGAGGACTCACCCAAGCAGACAACTAGGCTTGTAAGTGTAGGTTTGTGGGAAGGTTAATGGTGTGGTTCCCTAGGTTGTTATAGTATATTAACTTCTTTGCTACTATGATGGATTCCGCTTTTTGGTTTTAGGATTTGGTTTTTCTGGTGTTTGAATAAATGTTTTGCTTCTGTCTTCTATATAGAGAATCTGTTATATTTTGCAATTGAGTACTATGCTAGCATGTTCACAGTTGCTATTGGCACTGTGAATATTGTGTTGTACTACAAGTCACAGCCTCCACGGAACTTCAGTTCCTTTATCTCTGAAATGGAGGAAATCCCAATGCTGACGATCATGGAAGTTAGTACTGTACTCTTTTAAAGCAAGAAGGAATAAATCAGTCAATGAAAGGACCTTTCCAGTCTTCTTACCCCTCATTCCCTTCCATGTACTCTGCAATCCAGCAACATTGTCCTCCTTGTTGATCCTCAAACAAAGCATTCCACCTCTCAACTCCAGGCATTCTTTACTGGCTTTCCTCCACACCTAAAACTGTCTCCCTCTCTATCACCAACTCTTTTCTTCCCTGGGTTCCTTCAAGTCTCAGCAAAAGTCCCACTTTCTGCAAAAAGCCTTTCCCATTCTCCTTTAACATTACTACCTTCCCTCTGAGGCCACTCCCAATTTAATATCTATATATATGTGTGTGTATACATATATGTACACATATATATGTATGTATATGCATATACATATATTTATGCTAACATTTATATAGTGCTACTGTGCCAGGCATCGTGCTAAGCACTTTACAATCATTATCCTCACAATAACCCTAGCAGGTAGGTGCTATTATTACCCCCATTTTACAGATAAGGAAACTGAGGCAAACAAGTTAAATAGCTTGCCCAGAGTCACACAACTAGTAAGGGTCTGGGGCTAGATTTGAACTCAGGTCTTCTTCATTCTGGACTCAGAGTTCCATCCGCTAGCTGTCCCATAGTAGCATGAAGTGAGTTTTTTCCTCAATATGGGGGAGACATTGGCATATTTGCAGGTGAAAGGAAAAAGTCACTAGTAAGAAAGAGATTAAAGATTAGAGAAAATATGGGGAATGGTGGTAATCTGTTGTAGAAGATGAAAAGGGATGGACTATTAAGGGTGCATGTAGAGAGAGGGTTTGGCTTTGACAAAGAGAAACCCACCTCTTCATCAGAGACTGGAAGAAATAGTGAAGAGTGATAACAGAAGGATATAAGATGAGGAAAAGGGAAGAAAGGGGAATTCTCTGAGAAGAGCCAAATTTGAACCCAGGTCTTCCCAATTCCAGGCCCAACACTAACCACTGTGCAACCTAGCGGCCATGTTTGTACATAGTGGCTTGTATATTGTCTCTCTGCTTAGACTGAGTTCCTTGCAGGCAAGGACTGAGGGTTTTTTTGTCTTTCTTTGTATCTCTAGCACCTCATATAGAACCTGACACATAGTAGGAGCTTATTAAATACTGGCTGATTATTGAAAAGGCATCTATAAAACCCGCTTTGTGACAACTAATGTGCTAAGCACTTGTGATAGAAACAGAAAAGAGGGAGAAAAGAAACCCTCTGACATCTCTGACAAGCGTGATACGCCTGTGCTTGCAGACCTCTGTGATAGGGAAATCACTATTTCTCAAGGCAGTTTCTTCTCCTTTTGTGCAGTTTTAACTGTTAGGAAATTTCTTATATTGAACCCACATCTGCCTCCTTACAACTTCTACCCACTGGCCGTTTTTTTCCCCCTGATGTCCCAACCTAAGCAGTTTAAATCCTTTTCCATGTGATTCCTTTCACATTTTTAAAGACAACTATCTGGTGGATGGTTCAATAGAGTCATGAATAGAGGCTAGACTTAAGTCAGGAAAAAGACCTCGGTCAGTTACTGTGTTAAAATATATCTTGTTCTGGTCTCCCTGATCACCACCCACCACCCCTTCTAGTTAATATAGTTGGTAAGTTTATAAGGTTATCTCATATAAAGTAACCTTAGTGAGAAATATAATTCAAAGGGCTATTGAGAAGTCACTTACAGACTGTCTCATAAATTAGGAGTACACAGGAGTCACTGGAAATTGTCTCATAAATTAACACTTTCCGAGACTATGTGCTAAACCTGGAGAAGCCAGCCAGGATTTACTGTAATGGCCTCTCAGTCCTGCTAACTGCCAATGGTCTGTAAGCCTCAGATAAGCTCTATATGTGAGAAATAAAACCAGCAAGACACCAAGTGTTTCTGATAACTTTGAGATGATGTGGATATGTTAATGAACTAACCCTAAGGCAGGCAGTTATGTGGTACAGTGGTGGATAGAGTGCCAGACCTAGAGTCAGGAAGACTCATCTTCCTGAGTTCAAATCTGACCTCAGACACTTACTAGCTGTGTGACTCTGGGCAAATCACTTTAACTGTTTGCCTCAGTTTCCACATCTGTAAAATGAGCTAGCAAAGGAAATGGCAAACTACTCCAATATCTTTCCCAAGAAAATGAGATCACAAAGAATCATAAATGACTGAACAAAACCCTAACATGGCACGGATGAGTCAGCCTTTCCCCTATCAAAACCCTTTAAAAATAAGATCCTCAAACGTGTCACCCTGTTCCAGGCATTCTTCCATCTACTATAAGTCTATGCTGCCCTAATGCTTCTAACTCTGATCCATAGTTATGTAAGTGACTCTCGGTCCCCTCCTCCTCCCCATTCTCTCTTCACACTGTCTGCCTCTCTCTACCATCCCATCCCTGACCACACACCATCTATCTGCCTCTGTACTCTCTGGACCTTATTAAAATAATGTGATTAAAGCATTTCTCCCCACTTGCTGCCATCATGATCTTTCCCTGCAAGTATCCAAAGAAGCGAATGCATCTGCCCTCTACTCGACCCAGAGGGACTCAAAGGGACCTCGTAGTCCCATTCCTTTAGTCACAATTAATAATTCCATAAATTAACTAGCAATTCAGTTACCACCTGCATAGCTATGGGTGAATTACTTGACCTTTCTCGGTTTTTCACTCTCATCTATCATATAGGGATAGTAGTAGCCACAGCACATATTTCAGAGAGTTGTTCTAAGGAGTAAATAAAATAATGTATAAACTAGTCATGATACCAGTCATCATTATCATTTACTATCTTTTCCCATCCAAATATTCCTAGTTCCTTCAACCTACTTTCATATAGATTTGAAATTTACCTTCCTGGTTTCTCTTTTCTAGAATCATTTTTATTCTAAGAAGTGGCACCCAGAACTAAATAGAACAGATGTAGTCTGACCAGGTCAAAGTACACTGGGACTTTCTGTTCATAGGTTTAGAGTTGGAAGCTACCTGGTCCATACCCCTCACTTTATAAATGAGGAAATTCCATTTCAGTGAGGATAAATGACTTGGCCACAGTCACACAGGCAAAAAGCATCAGAGGCAGGATTTTAACACAGACCCTCTGACTCCAAAACTAAGTGTTCTGTTGACTCTACCTTGCTTACCACATGACTATAGACACTGTCTCTACTCCCCAAGGATGCTGTAAACCTCAAACAAGATGAGGAAATCTAAGTATTTTGGTATCATAAAACACTAATAAATATGAATCATTATTATCATAACCATCCTGTGGGGTACACAAATATTATCATTTTTACTTCACAGAGAATGAAACTAAAATGTAAAGAAATCCTATACACAGCCAAATTATCACATCACAAAATTGGTATTCTAGATGAAATTAGAATTCAGGCTCCCTGGAACTCAGGGGGAAACACATCACACTACAGAGAATGCTTGTATGTGATTCACTCTTTTTTGTGATGCCTTCTTCAAGTTTTAGGGTTTTTTATGACTAACAAAGTGTCACAACAAGAAATGTTGTGTTGCACTCATGAAGTGTTCAACTGAGGTGTGAGGAAGGTTTCACTGAAAATGTCAACTACAGATTAATAGGGATCATCATTGCTATTTACAAGTTGACCTCATCTTCAAATTCAGATTCTATGATCCAAGTATAGTAGGCAGGGGGATGTTTTTTCTAAATTGTAATGTTGGTTTTCTTTTAAACACCTTGTCAATGATCAAAATAAAAGGAAGAGCTAGCCGTAATTCAACAAGCATTTATTAAATATCTACTAAGCACTACCTGCTAGCCAGTTATAATTATAATTATTATTACTGCATTTACATAAGACTTTAAGGTCTGCAGAGTGCTTTACTCTACATTTACTCATGTTATTTGATTTAGTCCAATATCACCTCCATTTTTACAAATGAGGAAACTGAGACTGAGAAAGAACACATAACTTGCCCAGATGACAGCTGGTAAGCGTCTGAAGGAGGATGCAAACTCAGGTCAGCCCTCTATCCAGTGGATCACCTGCTTGTGCAAAGTGGTCGAGTCAGTCATCCAGCACGGCCTTCTACTTCAAGAAGCTCACAATGCAATGTAGAAAAAGCCAAATATACATATAAATGACAGAAGGGTGAGACCCGGTGAGTGCAAAGGACACATCCAGCAAGCTCTATGTAAAAATCTGAAGAGGAAGATCCTGCAAAGGGGCTTGTGAAGGGAGCTGCCCAATGACTTGAGTCATACGCTATTTCCCTCCACTGCACCATCAACCTGAACAGGAATAATAACAGTAACAACAGTTGTATAGTAGCAGCTCACATTTATATAGCACTTTAAGGTTTGTAAAGCACTTCACAAACATTCTTTTCACAACAAACCTGGGAGGGAGGTGGTATTATCATTCACATTTTGCAAATGAAGAAACTGAGGCAAATAATGGTTCAGTGACCTGCCAAGGTCACACGGCTAGTAAGTGCCTGAGGTCACATCTGAACTCAGGTCTTCCTGACTCCAAGCCTAGTGCTCTATCCACTTCACAACGTACCAGTGGTGAGGATGAGTAGTATGGCCACAAAAAGAATGTGGGAAAAGCCTGTTCTAGAAAGGATGAACTTGAATCCTAGGGAATCCCTACTACACAGAGCTGCTGTGGGGAAAGTAATTTGTAAACCTAAATTTTTTTTCTATAGATGGGTTATTATTCAATAAAGAGTTTATTTAACCTAATTCTATACAATACCTAGCTATTCCTCAGTTTATCAATAATATTACGACCTGAGTTAATGAACCTAGGTGCCTTATTTATAAACAAGCCATTACATGGCACAAGGTTGAATAGCTGCTCTCTAGTAACAATAAAACCCTAAGATAGATAGATGGATGGATGGATGGATGGATGGAGAGATACAGAGACAAATAAATGGATGATAAGAGAGACAGAGATAGATATGATTGATATAGAGAGATAGACAGAGAGATATAGAGATAGATAAATAGATGATGAGATAGACAGAGAGATAGAGATAGATATGATTGATAGAGAGAGAGATAAATAGATGATAAGATAGACAGATAGAGATAGATAGATATGATAAGACAGATGATAAATAGACAGAGAGATAGACAGATGATAAAGAGATAGATGATAGAGACAGATAAGATAAACAGACAGAGAAAGAGAGACAGAGAGAGATGATAGAGAAAGATAGAGAGATAGATATACACACACATAAGATATATAGAAACATAGATATAATCGTTTGAGGGTACAGGTTTAGAATCACCACTGAGCAAATCATATCCCTAAAATAGAAATGCTACATCAGCTAGATATGATGGTAAAAGTCATATTACAATGTGGGTATAGTGTGACACCAGGATGATAAAGGGTTCTCATGTATTTCATCTACTGAGAAATTATGTTTTCATAGTACCCCTTGTCCTTCCTATTAAATGTTTTCCTTTTGTCTCAGGAGGGGCTAGAATTCAGCTACCAAGAAAAAAATCTTTTTTAGGACTAGAATAGACACACTAGTTTAGAGATTCTCTCCTCCCCCATTTTCACCACTTTGGGCCTCTCCTTTTCCCACCACGATTTAAGCTAAGAGCCCTCTTCTAGGTGTTTTCTCTGTAGTATTCCAACTGAACTTTGCACAACGAGCCGGTATTAATCATGAACTGTCCAGCCTATTAATCATAACCCCATGCACAAGAATTTTTATATTTAAACACCAACCCAGTTAAATAACCAATGCCTCAAAATTTCCATACTTGGAGCAACCTACATTCCAGGCTCCCAGGGCTTAAGTGATTCACCAGCAAACCCTGTCTGCCCCCTTTACTACCTCACCAACAGACACAGATCCTAAATGCCAATCTGTACATCAGTCTGTCTCTGTTACACTTCTGCTGAACTAAACTGGACTTAATTAAGGAACAAAGCAGCCTCTCTGGGCAGATGTTTATGAGGGTATGAAACATTAAAAGCTTTGCTCTTGGTAGGAAGGCAAAGCCTAGATCTCTTGAACCTAATATTAATTTTGTAAATCTGGGAAGAAACTGGTAGAACTGCAGAATAACAAGTCCTTAGTGGGGGGAGGCCAAAAAAAATGGATTTCTATTTGGATGCAAGCTTCACAGTACATTCTCTGTAACTCATAAAATTTATTGACAAATCTGCACATGGCAGGAAATTATCTTCAGAATTAAGAAGA
Organism: Pseudocheirus occidentalis; assembly: GCA_028646575.1. NCBI lineage: Eukaryota > Metazoa > Chordata > Mammalia > Diprotodontia > Pseudocheiridae > Pseudocheirus > Pseudocheirus occidentalis. Next base: position 150,543,746 of record CM053596.1, read on the forward strand.
ATGGAAACAATTATAATCATGTCCTATTCACATGGTGTGGCTGTTTAACCTGCTTTCCCATTTAAAAAGTTGTAACTTTTTAAAAAATCATTTGGAGGGTAGTTTAAAGACACACTGACACAATCTGCAGCAGCTTGGCTGAAATTTAAATTCTTCCAGCCAATGGTGCAAAGAGAAGGAGGTTTTTAAAAGCACCATCCATTAAAGAATTATTCTTTTTCAGAAAATATTTCAGAACTGGGAGGCAGTATTACATAATCAATCACACTAGACTTAAAAGTCAGGAAGGCCTGGGTTCATATCCTGTCCCTGACACCACTGTAACTCTATGGGAAAGTAATTTGAGTTTTCTGAGCCTCAGACAACTGTCTAGATGACTCAAAGTTGTAAATAGATCGCATATTGACGAAAGCACAAGTTGTCGCATCTTAACATTTCAGAACCAGTGGTGCTCAAAAGCAGTACAATATACCAAGATCAACAGAATATCTGAACAAGAACGCTATTATAGCAGGAACACATCAAACCTTAAAGAGAGGAGATCCTTTTGTGGATAAAGTATGATGATAATGAACCTGAGATCACAGATTCCATACCCAAAGATCAAATGTCTTCTCTCAGGGGGGGAAAAATATGTTCTATGTTCAAAGTAGATCCCTACTATCTTAAAAGCAATCTCAGTACTTGGAGATACTTTCCCCTTATATAGAAGACAATAGTGAACATTAAATTTCCTCTTAAATCTTGAGAAAGAGGATTCCTTGAGGAGCCAAGCATCCTTTAATGTCCCCAGGAACAGAAGGGGAAAAAAGGAGTCTTAGAGAAAGATAATTCTGTTTTTTTTAACCAGACCAGCACTTTCAGTGGTCTGGGGAGCACTGATTAAGGAGTTTCTTCTGCCAGTGCAGTTTAACACGATCTGTCTTAGAGTTGTCTGAAGCATTCTGAGAGGTTAAGTGCAAAGCTCAAAGTCACAGCCAAAAGATACATCAGAGGCACATATTGTCTAACTCTGAAGCCATTTCTCTGTCCACTATGCTATGATGCATGTCAACTCATCATTAAATTAGAACTGTGATGGGAATGCTGATAAACTGGACTCTTCTCAGTGATGCAGAGTTAAAAGACAACTCTACAAGTCTCAAGATGGAAGATGTCTACATTCAGAGAAAGATCTAGAAAGAACAGAGTTTAAATGGAGACTGAAGCAAACTACATGCTCTTGTTCTTTTTCATGTTTGCTTTTCTTTTTTCCCCACTGTTCACTCCATTGGTTACAACCCTTCTATACAACCAGACTACTGTGCAATATGAAAGTATTTGCAGATCCTATACATGATTGCACGCTGCCATGGGGAGAGATGGGGAGGAGGGGAGAAAATTTAAAACTCAAGGGATTGTGTAACTGAATCTTGAGAACTAAAAGTAAATAAACAAGTCAATAATAAAAAGAACTGTGGTGGGAAATAACTAACATATCTTCACCTGTAAAATCCAGCATAAAAATGTCTGGTCTTGCTTATCTCTATTCTGTGCTAGAAACCCCTACTGCCTCCCCTTTGCCAGTTCATGTCTTTCACTTCTTTAAAAAAAAAAATAAGGACTCTATCTCCAATACACAGCACTTGGCTAAACTAACCATTCTCTCATTCATTCGATGTGCATTTATTAAGCACATGTTACATCTGATTCACTTTGCTATGCACTGGAGAAAATACAAAGATAAATCAGAGATGGGAACCTGACCTCATGAAGTTTATAATCTACTGTGCAATATATCACTACATATAAACATTGTTTTCTACATTGCCCAGCATACACTTGTGAATTCCCTGGTTATTTCCTCCCCTTCCTTATGGGAGAAAGTAGGTCAGCTAACTAGATGCTTTGTATTCCCACTGCATGTGCACTAAGTAATTGCATGATGTATTAATAAATAATGTGAAACTCAGTAATAACCTCATAACATCTTGGTTTTTAAATAGTACTCTTCACCCAAGCTCTCTTAGCCCTGGCTTACACATTTGGTATATGCTTTATTCATGTACTTGTTTAATATTCTCTACTGGACTCCAGTTTTCTCAGTAGCATAGGCCATATTTTATTTACTCGTCTTCCTTGACATTTAGCAAAGTGTTTCACACATGACAGACACTTAATATATGTTTGTTGAATCATGGAATGAATGAATGAATGAATGAATGAATGAATGAATGAATGAAGAACCTCTGAAACCACAGGATAAAGTTGCCTATATGCACAGTTGTTGAAAGCTTCATAGTTTTCAATATTTGTGAAATATGTTCTAATTCATGACAGAAGGGAACAGGTACAAAACATAGCCCTTCCTCCCTATCTTTATCATTCCCAAGTTAATGTTCTATCAAAGGATATTATGCAAAAAAGAAAACAAAACAAGCTTTGATGAGCTCTAAATCAAATGTCTGATTTTTTTTTAAGCCTAGAAAAATAAAAGGGATTCCTTGATGTTCCAAGAATCCTATCATGTCCCCAGGAGCATTTTTCCTTCCCTGTAGTCAGTTTGATTAATAATCTACTAAATTTATATAGCTAATGATGGCTGTGTATTTAAACCAGACTATTCAGTAGGCATGAGAAATAATAGTTGTTTTGTTGTGGTTTTTTTCTGTCATGCAGGATAAGCTGCTTTATTAACAAGAAGTCAAAGGAGTTTACTGTAACACACAGGTGTTACATTCAACAAAACTAGAAGTAATGCATGAGAAAGTTTAATCCTTGCATTTTGACAGAGGTAAAAGGAAGCTGAGGAAACATCTAATTCAATGCCCCTCAATTTTACAGATAAGGAAACTAAAACCAGAAAATTAAGTGGCTTACCCCCAGAGTCATATATCTGGGCAGGAACAGGAAGTCAAGCCTTATTCTCTCCACTACACAGAACAGACCCATTCAAACCTGGGCCCAAGTCAGAACAACCATATTTTGAAATAAATTATTTTAAACCTGTCTGTCATTTTCACAAAAGACATTTGTACATTTTATACTTTGAGGTCATCACCAACAGGAGCAGAGAATGTTAAGAGAGTTTTTTCATGATGCTCCAAGAAATCTCAGAAAAAGAAGCCTTTCCTGTTTTCTCATCTTTGTACATTTCAGAATGTTTCCCAAGATGACTGACATTTCCTGCTTACTAAGCAAGTATATATAGATTCTACCCACCACTAAAATAGTAATCACATGGGCTCCAACTAAATGAATAACCAAAAAACCCTATATAATGTATTCTATATAATAGGACACAATAGTTTGTCCCATGCAAGTTCTGTCCTTTCTGATATTCCTATAAAAGGAAAAAAGAGAAAATAATGCAAACCTTTTCCTAACCTGTTATTTTGAGGAAGAAAACTACAGAAGTATGATGTTTTTGCCATAAGATCCAAGGGAAAAATTAAAAATTCAATTCAATGTCTATTAGCCACCTACTTACTATGTGTTAGGCCCCATGCTTCAGGTTTAGAGATAGGATGAGAAAAAGCCAAAACTTTGCTTTCAGGACGCTTATATTCTACCAAGGAAGATATATTACATATACACAGACATATGTACTCCACATAGAGATGGTTTCATTCTTTGTGTTTATATTGCCAGTGTTTGGCATGTAGTAGATGCTTAATAACTGAAGGTTCATTTATTGGTTGATGATATCCAGACTGAGAAGGGAGAAAGCACTAATGAGGTGGAGAATCAGGAAGGCTTCCTATACAGGGCAGTACCTGAACTGAGCTTTGAAGGCAGCTTCAGAATTCTACAAGGCAGAGAAGAGGAGAATGCTGCTCCCAGGCAAAGAGAGAAAAGGTGGTGGTCACAAAAGGGTGTACATCAGGGCAGCAACTGTCAATACATTCCAAAGCAGAAAGTACGGAGGCCACAAAAATCTAAGATAACTGCAGGCTTTTAGGTTTCTGCCAGTTAGGGAAACTGCCTCCCCTCCACTCCACTCAAGCTCTAAAAAGTAGCTTGTACTACAGTATCACTGTGTTCTACAGCAGTGGTTCTCAACCTTCCTAATGTCAGGCCCCTTTAAGACAGTTCCTCATGTTGTGGTGACCCCCAACCATAAAAATATTTTCATTGCTACTTCATAACTGTAAGTTTGCTACTGTTATGAATCATAATGTAAATATATGCAGGATGTATTTAAATTGAACATAACCCACAAGTTGAGAACCACTGTTCTACAGTAAACACCTCCATTAACTAGTATGGCTGGAAATGATTCACACACTTAAGACCAATTCTTTAAATTGATGGTCTTGTCTTTTTCTTTTCTTGAGAAAGTCTTTTCTAAGATCTGCCTGTCTACTCCATTCTTCCGCCTTCGTAAATACAGCATACTGAAGACAATCCAATCCCTCTTGGACGATTCTGGATCTGTGCTGCCATATGGGAGAGCTGAATTTAATTACCACTCCTTAGCCTCTCACTGCTTAATGTCATATTAAAGAATAGTAACCACAGACTCAATAGGGAATGCCATTTGGATCTGATGGGCAATGAATCAGGGATTCCAGTTTAGGCAGGAGAGCTGAAATATCACACAAAGTAAACTCAGGATGAAATATAGACACCCATCAGACAAAGATGATACACCAGCTCTCTTCCCTCATCTAGACTCTCTTCTCTTCTATTCCCTGGCTCCCTGAGGGGCTCCAGTTTTATTTGTCTGTTATCAAACCAACCACAGCACTAACTTCATTATCAGTTCTTAGGCACAGAAAATATTAGTATTGGAAGACCTTAGAGACCACTTATTTTTTGTCTTTATTTTAATTTATAAAATAGAACAAGCATTTCTATAACAGTAGAATTTTTTAAAATATGATTACAAATGAAACTGCAAATCTATTATGTACAACTTGCTATTTCTTTCAAATATATAATAAAGTTACCATGTAAATTTCATTTTTTTTCTTTTCTTCATTCTTCCCTCCTAATAATTGAGACCACCTCATTTTATAGTTTGGGAGGCAGTACAGTGACCTGGATAAAAGCAGTGGCTCTTGAGTCAAAGGACCTGTATTCTAATACTGTCTCACATATTCGCTACCTTTGTGACCTTCATCAAGTCACTTAATTTTCCTGACACCCAGTTTCCTCATGGGTCAAATTGAAGGAGGTGAATGACATCATCTCTGAGGTTCCTTTCTGCTTCAGATCTAAGGTAGTAACATCTTAAAACTTGACATGTATAAAACCAAATCCATCTTTCTCCTAATCCTTCTTCTCTTCCAAATTTTACTTTTTCTGTCAAAGACACCACGACCCTTCATCTCAAGTTTGTAATCTCAACATTATCCCCAATTCCTCTCTCTCCTTCACCTCACCTACTCAGCTACCAAGTCTTGGTGTTAATACTTTCAAAGCATCTCTCACATCTGTATTCAAACATTTAGTTCAGGCCCTCATCACTTCTCCCTTATACTATGTCTCTCCTAACCGGTTTTCCTGCTTCAAGTCCCTCTTCACCCTGATCCATTGTACACACTGCTGCCAAAGTAATTTTCTTTATGCAGAGATCTGACCACACTAATACACTAGATTCATTAATAACTAACCCCCCCAGTGCCTTCCTACTGCCTCTAAGATAAAATATAAAACTCCTCTGTCTAGCTTTTAAAGTCCTATACAACCTGGCTGCAACCTACCTTTCCAACATCACTGGACATTACTCCTCCAGTATTCTGCAATCCAAGTAAAATAATTTTCTCTCTGTTTCTCATTCATGACACTCATCTCTTCTGACTCCACACTTCATAGAATCATTTTCTTTCTTTAAGATGCACTCAGGTATCACCTGCCACATGAAGCCTTTCCTAATCTTCCCAACTGCTTTGCCCTCCTTCTCAAACTATATTGTATTTAACTATTTTGTTGGAAGCATAAATCAATACTTTATATTTATGATGTATATATTATATGTGTATTTATCACTCCCGTTAGCTCCTTGTGATGAGGGATTGTTCATTCTTTGTACTTGAATCTTCAGTAGCTACCACAGACCCTGGCAAAAATTAGTACTCAATAAATGCTTGGTTGATTTAGCCTATGATTTTATAAAATGATGGGCAAAAAGGTTAAATGATTTACTCAAGGTCATATGACAAATTAAGAGAAAAGACTAATAATAGAACTCAGGTTTTCTGATGCTCCCAACCGAGCAGCATTATTTTCCATTCACCACATCACCTTCTTTCTAAGACAATTTATCGATTCAGAAGATTTCTTGAAGCCTCAGGTCTCTAGCTTTTGATAGTGATAGCTTCTTCCCAGCTCCTCCCAGTAGCTTATCAATTAAAAAGACAGTGGCAGTGGTGGTGGGTTGGAGGTTTGCGCCTCCTGGGGACCAGATAAACTGGATTTTACTGAAAAAGCTTTCACAATCATTTACTATCTACATAATTGCATGCCAAATTGTTCCTTGGTACAGAACAATTCCAGAAAGAAAAACTAATACTAAGAAGCAGTTCCACAGAATGAAACACACACACACACACACACAAACACACACACACACTATGCTAACAAAAATTAGAAAATCCAAAAGATCATTAACATGCTGGTATCAGGTCCTAGCTTTGGGTCTCTTCAGTCACTAGACCTAACTCTTTCCAATGCCCCTAAATAACTCTGAGTTCAGAGCGTCTTCTCAGCAGGTAGATCTGAGGAGAGCTAGGTGGTGCAAATCTGAGGAGAGCTAGGTGGTGCAATGGAGAGAGAGCTGGGCCTGTAGTCAGGAAGACTCATCTTAGTGAAGTCAAACATGGCCTCAGCCACTTACCAGTTGTGTGACCTTGAGCAAGTCACTTAACCTTGTTTGCCTTCATTTCCTCATCTGTAAAATGGGCTGAAGAATGAACCAACAAACCACTCTAATATCTCTGCCCAGAAAACCCCAAGTGGGATCACAGAGTTGGACGCAACTGAAAACAACTAAACCACAAGATAAATCAGGAAAGGCCTAGAGCAGAGGTATCAAACACCCAACTCAAACAGTCCACAGACTGCATGCAGTCCACAACTCTCTCAAGTTTGGCCTGAATGAATTAAAATGTAATTGGGAAAATATTTAATAAAATAAACAAAAATACAATAAAACCCAGATACTACTAATATGTAATTTTCTAAGTCAATATGTGGCCTGCAAAGACTCTTACATATGGCTTCATGACCCCATTTCCATTTAAATTTGACACCAGGAGCCCGGAGAAAGAAGGGGGAGCCAAGGTCATCAAGAATATTCTTCATCTCAAACAGAGCAGGACCAAGTCTTATGAATGGCAGAAGGCAGAGGGATGGGTCCAGTCCATGCAGTGTCCTCCTCCCAAGGCACAGAGTCACTATATGCCACAGATGAATGGGAATTTAGAGCTAATAGGCTCATAATATCACAGAATCAGAGCCGGGAGAGGCCTCAAATCACAAAGTCCATCCCTCTCATTTTACTAATGGAGAAACTGAGGCACAGAGAACTTACATTACTGGTCCAGAGTCACCCAACCAGGGAGTGAAGACACAATTTAAACTCAGGGCTTCCTGGCTCTACTACTCTACACTAGCTCTAGTAAAGCCATGCCTGAGATATGAATCCTCCCCTTAACATCCTTGACAAGGAGAGACACAGGCACTATTTGAATCATACCACTGAGAGGGAAATCACTTCCAGCTGAGGCTCCTGTTACCATGTGGGGATAATTGTTGGGAATTATCTAGTGGTTAGGAAGTCTGGCCTTAGAAAGAGTTGAAATCTATCTGCCTCTCTTTAACTTCCACCCACTGGTTCTGGTTCCACTCTCTGGGGCCAACCCTTCAAATACTTGAAGACTACAATCATACCCCTTCCCTCATATATGGCCTCTTTTCAGGCCAAATCTCTGGTTCCTCCAACTAATCCTCATGTGGTTGTAAGGGTCCTTAAATATGATTTCAAATTGTTTCTGAATAAAGTGGATATTTCATTCTCATTCTCTACATCACTGAATGGAAACTTAACTTTCTTTTGGTCCTGACCTACAATTTAATTATTATAAGAAACTCTTTCCACTAACACAGATGAACACTTCATCCACCGCTCAAATCTTAGAGAGTTGTCTGGTGCACTGAGAGGTTCAAGTTACTTGGAAATGGTCACTCAGCTGGGTTGTGTCAGGTGCAGGATTTGAACTCAGGACTTCCTAATTCCAGCTCTCCATTCAATGTAGCTAGATGATGCTTGCCTAGAGTGCTGGACTTGGAATTAGGAAGACCAGAATTCAAATCCAGTCTTAGAAATGTTCTAGCTATGGAATTCTGAACCCTCATCTGTAAAACTGGGGCAAATAATAGCACTCACCTCTTAGGGTTGTAAGGATCAAATGAGACATAGGTAAGGTGCTATGCAAACCATCAAGAACTATGTAAATGCTAGTTATTATTATCTAATATGCTACAATTCTTCTAAATTCTAAAAATTTTTCTTTTCCCCCTCCTCCTACATGAACACACCTGAGAAATGAAAATGCCACAATCTCAGAGAAATATTCAAATAAAAAGCAACAAGAACATGATGGCAAAATAAAATCTAAAAAAAACCTACATTAATATCTTTCCCCAGAAGATTATCAGGGGGAAGGAGAGGAAGGAAAAAGAAAACCACATAAAAGATGACAAGTATCTAATGGAACAAATTAAATTCAGGTACAAAATCTTTGAACATGAAAAAAAGTAAAATTATTATCTCCCTGAAATTATACAAGAATGTATGGCAACTATCCAAGTAAGCAGTATGTCCAAGAAACTTAGGCCAATAATATTATTCTTAGAAAGAAAAATGAAAATTTGATATACCTGATGTTGAGGCATTGTTCTCTCTAGAGGACCCAATTTCTAATTAAGCTATTTAATGTCAGCAAGCTCTGGCAGGATTTCTTAGCCTAGAGTTTATGACTTCATTTGGTTTTTATATCTTGATAACTATATTTCAATATAATTGGTTTCCTTTGAAATCTTATGCATTTTTATTTTGTGCATTAAAGAACATGATTCTGAAAAATGGACTCATAAAGGTCCTAGAACCAGATCAAATCCATGAGCCAATTGTTAGATTTTCTGCTACTATGAGGGCTTAATTCGTTTTGTTGCCTTCTAGACTTATGAAAGCGATGGAGGAAAATGTTAACAATGCAGATTTAAGCTTTAAAGTGTTGCGAAAGTGTTAAAAGTCTACATTTGCCCCCCCCCAAGTTGATTGTTAAACATTTACTAGCACATCCCTAGAAGGGGTCCAAATGCTCCACCAGACTGCCAAAGGGGATCATGATATAAAAAAGGTGAAGAGCACCTGTGCTACAGCATTCTCCTGGAGGGTATTGAATGAATGATAGCTTTTAATAAAATTTCCACCAGCAAGAGAGAAAAATGGCAAAGCATCTAGAAAAACATAAAGACCTCCTGCCAAAATAGCATAATTGTCAGTGTTCTTACATTTCCATATTGGAATATTGCGCATCATCAATAGTAGCTATGTGACTCACTTATTAATCTTTAATGGATTAGCTAAAATTGGAAAGACAGATATAACCATGGGTTTACTTACAACCTCAGTTCTAGCACTGAAGGAAAAAATGCTAGTATGGAAATAAGTAGAATTACTCTAGGGCCAGGAATGCATGTCTTAATTCAATCAGCTTTACAAGTCCTACAAATGCCTAGGAGGAAAGGCCTTTCTTTCCCCCGTGAACGGAGCTACAGCACCATAAGATATTGAAAACTTTTTATTTCAAATAAATGTCATTAATAAATTTGACAAATTAATAAATTCAAATAAATTTAATTCCTGTTCAAAAATCTTGTTCCTGGATTTATTTCAAATTTATTTCAGATAGAAGTAGATGCATGGAGAGCTAGATCTCTTGGGAAGAGCCAAGTAGAAGGGCACAATGAGCCTGTCATTGACATCATCACAAAGAATTAAAAATAAACTAAAATAAATGGGATACATGGAACACTCAGCAAATGATAATTACTTCCTAAGTAGGTTCTTCAGTTATTAAATTTCACTATCAATTAACATTTTCCACGTTGGAAGTGAAGGGTTCAGCTTGGCATACAATTGTGTCTGGCTTTCCTTAATCAGTCATTCTAAATGATGCTCCCAGCCTTTAGCTCTGCCCTAGACACTAATAATATGACTCTGATTGCCAAGAATAAGACTGACTGTAAAATCTATCGAGACTAGTCTCTAGCTTTCCATCTCTGAAAGACCACTAAATTCAAAGCTACTCAAGGTCCATGCAAGGCAGGAGCTAGGTCTGCCTGATGCTTGAGCTGCTACTCTATCTGCTACACCAAGCTGTCTCTACCAGGTTGACTACTGTGATTGTGATAATAATAGACAGTATGGCATTATGTATAGAGGGCTGGCTTTGGAGTCAGGAAAACCCAGGTTCAAGCTCCATCTCTGACACATGCTGGGGAAGTCATCTCAGTCATCTAAGATAACACATTAACATTTTGACATGGGGAGTTTACACAGATAAAATCACAGATCCAGACCAAAAATAACAATAATTAAACATTTTCATAGATGTATTTCATTTGTCTGGTAGAAATCATCCTCTCAAAAGATTACTGTCCTGAATCTCTACCTAAGTTGACCTTTTTAAGAACCTATTCTTATGAAAAAGGGTACTACGCATATGGTCCCTGTCAAATAGTAATCCTACTATGCCTTTTTATTGAAAAACCAATTTATTTAAACTAGAGCAGTGGTTCTCAACCTATTGGGTCACGACCCCTTTGGGGGTCAAACGACCCTTTCACAGGGGTCACCTAAGACTATCAGAAAACACATATTTCCAATGTTCTTAGGAACTGAGACACGGCTCCTCTGTCTCCAGGCAGGTCCGCCCACATACGAGTATTAAAGGGTCGCAGCATTAGGAAGGTTAAGAACCACTGATCCAGAGGTTACAGAATTATTTTCAGGAATCTCAGATTGTTCCCTTTTAAGAATTCAATTCTGTTCACACTCTTCTCGGTGAGAAGTACGGTGTAAGATCCTGAAGATAAAAAATAAGAATGAAGTGGAGGAGGCTCTCCCTCAAAGAGTTTCCATTCTAGTCATAGATTGCATGTACACAGGTGATTACAGGTATGGTCATTGAGGAGGGGAAGAAGACTAATCAGAGAAAGCAGGGATGGAAAGTTTTGGCCTGAAGGAAGGTTAACATTCTAAGAGACAGGTAAAAAAGGATTACATTCTAGGTATGTGGAACAGCCTGCATCACCCTCATCCCCACCCCTAGCACACACACACACACACACACACACACACACACACACAGGAGCAATCCTCCTAGAACACTGCTTTCAGCATGTTTATTCCTCAAGCAAAAGCCTTCAGTGAGCAAAGTGACCTATAGAATGAAGCCTAAATGCCTTCATTCAAGGTTTTCCAAAATTTGGCCCCAGTTTTTATTTCCCACTGCTTCCCAACATAAATCCTGGGCTCCGGCTAACTTCATCTACTAAATGCTCTTCAATCATTCCCACTTCTGAACCTCTGTTGATGCCCTTCCTTTCACCTAAAAGGCTTTTTGTTATCCTTTTCAACAGAAGTTGAAATTTAAGTCCTTATATATATATATATAAGTCCTTGAAAGTGTTGCAAAAGTGTTAAAAGTCTACATTTGCCCCCCCCAAGTTGATTGTTAAACATTTACTAGCACATCCCTAGAAGGAGTCCAAAGGCTCCACCAGACTGCCAAAGGGGGTCATGATATAAAAAAAGGTGAAGAGCACCTGTGCTACAGCATTCTCCTGGAGGGTATTTATATATAAGGTATATAAGAATATAAGTCCTTAAGAGAGTACTGTCTTATTTTGATACCTTGCAGAATCCAGCACATTATAGGGCAATGATCAATAAATGCTGGTTGAATTGAGTATTTCCACTTATCTGTATCTTATCAATCATTCAAGGAAAGACTGATGCAATCTCCTTCATGAAGCCTTCATGATAAGGACCTCCCTCCCATATCAGCTCACTCAGACAGCCTTTATCTTCTGTACCACTTATAACATGCTCCTTTGCATTGCTAATCATCTTGCTATGTATATGTCTTGCCTCACAGACTAGACTGTAAGATTCTTAGGGGCAAAAAGAGACTAAATTTTATACTTCTTTATATGCTCTATCAGGTTAAGGCAAACTTAGTAAACATTAATTGGTTGAAGAGTAGTTAGTTGTCCTTCATGTTTGAAAAGAACCAAAATGCTATCACTTCATTGGGTTCAAGATACAGTGTGTCGAACTATGGATGATCTGACCAATACAAGCTCAGAAGGCTTTACCACAAGTCAAGCACAAATAGTCCATATTAAGGGTAGTATGTATTAATTAAAAGGTTATGTGTAAGCACAAACTAAAAAAATCCTTTGTGCCCACTACAAGGGTTGTCCAAATGGAATATGGGAATTCCTTCAGAATTAGGGTCAAGGTACAACAACACAGGAAGTCAACCTGATGTACTTAATCCATAGCCAGGCTGTTGATTAATCAATATTTCTCTATACCAAAGGTGTCAAACATACTGATTACAGCCAAATTGTGCCTGCAACACTCCTGACTGCACCCGTGAAACAGATTAAATTGTAATTAGGAAATATTAACAAGACAAATAAAAGTACAGTAGAACATAGATAATGTTAACGTGATTTTCTAAGCTAATATATGTCCTATAGGGATCCTTACATATAATTTAAAGGTCCCTATTTCTATTTGAATTTGACACCATAACTCTACATCACTCAGTTCTTAAGAATATTTTATTAATCAAGATAATGCTACCTATAATCTCTAACTATTGTATATTTTACTAATATGCTCCCTCTACAATGACCTTCTAATATCCAAGGGAAATTAAATTAGAAAATTATGGAAACATACATTAAAATAGAACAATTCTTTAGAAAACTTGTCATTAATATTTAAGGAATGTGAGAGAAGAATACAATCATTATGAAGACAAAAAAGCAGATGAATATTACTTTTCCTAAAACAAATTAAATCAAAATAGAACCTGTTGAGATGATGCAATTTTTGGGAAATAGCATGACCCAGTGTCACTCCAAAGCTGTTACTGTTTCTACTAGACAAAACATCAGGCTGGTTCTTCTGGATGGCTACTCCTCAAATAAAGAAACGTTTCCTTGAAACAGCATTTCTGGCTGCCTGGATAGATAACTGATATGAAAAAAGATGTTAAAAAAAATAAAACCATCCTAATAACTATTTGTAAAGTTTGCTTTTATTGAATGGAACCCAGAAATTTACCCATTTCTGTATCTATATCAGTACTTTCTATAATTTTATTTGCACATCAGTGAAAACCAAGAATTCTGTGGTCAGAAAAGGTCATCGAAACCAAAGTATAACAGAAGAAGAAACTCAGTTCTGCACGAGTACCTCCAAAATGTCTAAGATCCTAGAGGAATGGCTCCAGAACATTGGAAAGATCCTATGCAAGATCCAAGAGCGCCCACAGACAAGAATTATTCAAGCTGAAAAAGCATGGCGGCATACTATGAAGGCAATATCCACAACAACAAAAGTATGGCTACAGTGAAGTATAAAGATATTTATGAATATATGTGTATAGATAGATTCATGTGCAAACCAATATGACTTTTGAGTGTGGCAAGTTAGACAGCTGAATTATCTGTTGAAGAGTTAGGGAAGACAATCTGTATTGGTGGAGTACCCACACAAATTAAATCATAGATCCTTGAAATACTGTGTGTATTAATATGAATAAGCCTTCCTAAAGAAGGGAATCATGCTGCTACATTGTAAGTTGTGAGTCATGTTTTTTATAATCTTTATTTAATTTTAGAATATAATGTTAATTACATGTGAATTCATCACTTTCTTTCCTTTCATTATCTCATGAATAATGGAAAGCAACATAAACCCCTGAAATATGATGAACAGTGGTTTATTTTTGAAGTAAAAACATAAACATCTCTTCAGTCTAATTGCTTTTCTCTCTGTCTCTTTCTGATTTTTAAGGCAAAACTCACGGAAATTATTCGCATCATGAATAATTATAATGTGCATGAGGGTACAAGGGCATTGGAAACCTTTCCACAATTTCCACTTCACAAAATCCAAGGAATGGATGTTTCTCCTACTTCATCTGGCTTAATAACTATTAGTTTCACACATTTTGGGAGGAAGAGGTAGTAATAGACCGGTTTATACTACTTGTGCAAACATTTCTCATTCCAAAAGCACATTAAAGTGCACTGAGATGTCCATTTCACTTAGGATGAAGACTTTTAACACTAAAACATGACTGGGAAATGCAATGACGGTTGAATAGATAACAAGAAGTGCAACAGATATTTCAAAAAGTAAGTGGAGACCTTTCCCACCCTCATCTAAGTGACATTCAGGCTTCCCCAAAAGTAGACTCTCCCTGACTCTAAGTCTAGCTTTCTTTCCATGGTACCAGCTAGTTGCCCCTGATAAAGGGTCTGGACTAGATCAAACCAATTAGCATTTATTAAGTTAATGTGCCGTGCTAGGTGCTAGGGATCCAAATATAGTGACTGAAACAACTGCTTATCTCAAAGACCTTACATTTTAACAGGAAGAACAGCAAGGGGAAATAGATTATGTATATCTGTGTGTTGTATTTGTGTGTAAGTATGGCTCTATATATGTATCTCTGTGTGTATGTGTATACATAAATAGGTATGTATATGTATGTAAATGTACATTGTACGTGTATCTACAAGTGTATTGTGTATGTATAACTTTGTGTATATATGTATGTATATATGTGTATATATTTATATGGATGTGTATAGGTAAATCTGTGTGCATGTGTGTGTACATACATATATCTTTGTGTATATATGTGTGTATGTATGCATGTATATATCTATGTGTATGGATGTGTATATATGTATATTAAAATCTCTAAGTGTGTATATGTGTATGTATGTATATGTGTGTATACATATACCTGTAAGTGTATGTGTATATATATCCTTGTGCATGTATGTGTTTATATGTATCTGTGCATCCGTGTATATACATATAAACACACATATGTGCATGTGTTTATATTATAAAATACACATATGCATGTGTGTATTATATTATAAATGTACATGTGTATGTATTTATACAAAAAGAATAAATACAAATAAATATAAAATAAATACCAGTGACAGAAGGAGGTCACCAGTTATTGGCGGCTGAGCAGTATAGGGGAAGGCTTCATGCAGAAAGTTACACTTAAGCTGTGACTTGAAGTAAGAGAGGGAGTGCATTCCAGACATATGGAATAGCCAGTGCCAAAGCAACAAAAATGGGAGATGAAGTATTATGTGTGAAGACCAAAGAGGACTGTTTGGTTGTAGCCCACAGTTCCAGAAGGGGAAAACTGTACAGTGAGCCTGGAAAGATAAATTGGGGCCAGGCTCTGGATGATTTCCAGTATCTCTTCCATCTCTAAATGCATGAACCTATACAAAGTATTATCCATGTAATATTTTCCCTGGATGCTAAACAGACTTAAACAAAAAGAAAAGGGCTATTGGTGATACGAAAATCTAGTTGTAGTTGTTTCTCCAAGATATGAAAATTTCCACACGCTTTCATTAGCAAATATCAACAAGACAGGTTCTAAATAAGAGATCTTGTTAAAAATTCATTTATAAAGTGTCATATAATAATTGCATTAGTCACAGAATTTATGGCTTTCTCTCACAAAATCAGTATCTTATAATTGAAGAACAATCATGTAGTAATGAGGAATTTAGTGGTACCTACTAAACGCCATCAACATGATTCTACTTCTATAGTATAATTCCATTGCCCTATAAATTATAATAATGGGTCACAATCTCATTCTCAGTGTTAACAGAATGAGTCTCATGCCCAGAATATACTAACAAAATTGTCTGAATCTATATTAACCAAGCCATTTTAAATCATATTTGACAGTATCATTAATTACTAATTAATTAGCTGTTGGGAGCTGCTGCTATATTGTGTGTATTTATAAGCTATGAGAAAATTTTCAATAATAGCTAGCACTTACATAGTGCTTTAGAACCTGCAAGACACTTTACATGGATTATCTCATTTGACCCTCATAACAATATCAGGGGTTGTACTCCCACTTTACAGATGAGGAAACTGTAGCAATCAGAGGTTGTGACTTGTCCTGGGTCAAGCACCTAGGAAGGGTCTAAAGCAACAGGTAAAACTCAGGTGTTCCTGACATCAGGCCCGTCCTCTAGCCACTGTGCCATCTACCTTCCTCTTTTCAAAATTAAATATCAAAAAGTATTAATATCTCAGGAAAGAATCAAAAGATATCTTAGCATTGTGGGTGCATATATGACAATGAGATTATTAAACTATCATCATTAAAAGAGCTTTTTAAAGATATGTAATATTTTATTTTTCCCCCATTACATGTTAAAATAATTTTTAACATTTGTTTTTTTAAAGTTTTGAGTTCCAAATTCTATCCTTCCTTCTTTCTCCTCCCTGTCCCTCAGATGGTAGGCAATAAGATATATAGGTTATACATGTGCAATCATGTAATACATGTAACACATTTCCATATTAGTCATTTAGTCATTAGTCATAAGAAGACTCAAAAAAAAGAAAAAGAATGAAAATGAAAAATAGCATGCTTCAGTCTGTATTCAAATTAGTATACTTCATCATTAGTCCTCTGGGATTGTCTTGGACCACTGTATTGCTGAGAATAGTAAAGTCATTTATAGTTCTTCATCAAACAATATTGCTGTTACTGTGTACAATATTCTCCTGGTTCTGTTCACTTCACTTTGTGTCAGTTCATGTTAAGTCTTTTCAGGTTTTTTCTGAAATCATCCTGCTCATCATTTCTTATAGCACAATACTATTCCATCACAACTATATACCACAGCTTGTTTAGCCACTCCGCAATTGATGGATAGTCCTTTGATTTCCAATTGTGGGGAATGAATATATCTCTCCTGTATTTAGTAACTAATTATTGGATTAGGACCACAGTTTTTTTCCCCTTTTCTATATCTTCAACCAGAAACAAACCAATGTAGAAAATTTCTCTTAAAGGTTTACCTAGACCAACATCCAATCAGAAGTAAAACAAATTCTAAGTTTGAGTTAACAGTGTATCCCTATTCATTGTGTTTGCTCAAACAAGTCTGGGGAAGTGATTCTCCCTTTTGTCAAGATAGGTGATGTGGAAATAGGTATCTCTTTTGATGGAATCCTAATAAAGCTGCCCCAATGTTCTAACTTCATTATAGGTCTGGCCCCACTGAACAGCAGGCCCACTGTATCTATCTAGTCACCTCCACCACCCCCAAAGTTCTAACTTCTTCATACATTCCTCACTGCTCACTGGAACAACATATGTGTCCCTGAACTCTTAGTTCCCACAGAACAGCAGGTATGTCCATGATCCCATGATGGGATCCCAGACACTGCCTCTGCCTAGTCACTGCCCCCAGACCCGTTCCCACAGAAACAGGTGTGTTCTTATATTCAATCACAATCACATCATCCATCTAACTCAAGAAAGGACCACAATACCTACCTATCTATCTTGACCAAATAGGACCACAACAACTAGCCAATTGGAGGGCTGCATGACCAGAATGTTTAACCATGGAACCATAGATGAGATACCTCCTCCATTACCTAATCCCTTAACAAACTCCTCCTGACTTTTTAACCTTAATCACATTCCTAAATTATATGTAAATTTCTGTTATGTAATTGCATCTTTACCCTATAAAAATCCACCTTGCATTCTCTGAAGTTGCTGGTTTTTCTTGGAACTTAACCCACTTCATGAGGGGTATCAATCCCAATAAATGCCTATACTTGTATTAGAGGTGGTCTGACTCTGAATTCTTTGAGATGGTTCCACCACAACACATCATGAAACTCCAACAGTTTGGGGGTGTGCAGAGCCCCCACCGTAACAGTTTTGGCGTCCCTGGGTCTAAACTCCAATAGCTTTCTGGCATCCCTGGATTTAAACTGCAACATCTTTGACCAAGATTTGGGTGACCCAAGTCGCATACCCCAAGACCTTCATTTTAACACAGTCCATTCTCCATTGTGTTAACCAATCAGAGCTGATTATCAGAACACCTATTCTTTAAAGGGCACATAAACTCTGAGTCCACTGCGATGAGGGATCTTTGGTCTAAGAGAGACAGCCAAATGACCATCTTTTTATCAATAAATATATTGGCTTATAAACACAAGTAAGGTGGGATTTTTATTGTTTTCTTTGTGGATTTCAGTTTCCCAGGCTCAGGTGAAATTGTAAACATCTGAAGGATTAATCTCCTTTAAACGCTGATATTTCACAGCTGTTCTGAGTCAGTAGGTTTAATGCCTTCTGACTGAGTCAATCAGGGGTTGAGTCTTTGTTATATATTCTGGGAGGTTGGCATTCTGCATTGGTAGGGAGGGGGACTCGCTCATGAGAAGGATCTTTTGATTCCCTGGACTGGACTCTGAGTAACTGTTTGTTAAGAGTCCCCTGACTACTCAGATGTTGGTGGTGGTCTGAGGGTGTATGTAGGTGGCTGCGTTACTTTGTTCAGACAGTTGGAGCCCTATCTGTTGAATCTCTGGGCTAATTTCTCTGCTTGTATTTTCTACTTATTTGTAATTAAAATAAGATTGTTAACCCTTTTAAGGTTATCTTTCCTTTAGAAAAGCAGATTAAAGAACTTGTGCTAGCAGCCCACCCTGTGTACTAGTTTGGTTGCTAATACATGGCCTTATTAATAAAATGATTAAATTACAAAGAAACTGTCTCTCAATTTTTTAATCATCACACAATTCTTCACCACCACAAAAAAGAGCTGCTACAAATACTTTTGTACAAATAGGTCTTCTCCCCTTTTTTATGCTTTTCTGATATAGACCTAGCAGTGGTATTGCTGGATCAAAGGGTATGCACAGCTTTATAGCACTTTGGGCATAGTTCCAAATTGCTCTCCAGAATGGATTAACATCTTTTTAAACTTCTTTTGCTGGTAGCAGGGATTTTTTTTCAAATAAGTTAACCGTACAGACTCATAAAATTATAGGATATTAGCCATCAGAGACTGTTGAATCCAAGCTCCTCATTCTGCAGACAATAAACTAAACATCCTATTACTGGTGGCAGAGCCCAAACCAGAAGCCAGATCTCCTGATTCCCCATCTAATGTTTATTCTGTTTTATCTTGATGCCACCTAGTAACCCTTGAACTCAAAACCAGATTGATACCTGCACACCATTTTCTTCCAACACCCTCATGGCTAATGTTCATAGAGGTATCTCAGCTCAAAATCTAATAATAATACATACAATCAACCAAGCAAGCATTTATTAAGTGCTTAGCATATGCCAACTTAGGTCCTAAGGATACAAAAACATCAGTGAAAGTCTCTGACCTCAAAGACAATTTGTTCTATCAGAGGAAAAACATATACATGTATATATGTATATGCATAGTACATATCTACAAGGGACAATAACAGCAACTGTAGCTTCATTGGTTTTAGGAACTCCTGGGTTAAGGACATTTCCTCTACCAGTGAAGATTAGGACCATCTCTGAAATTTAGTCTAAAAGAGTTGCCAATAGCCCTGAAAGGTCCAGTGACTTGCCATGAGTAACACAGTCAGTTAACTATCTGTGAGAGTCAGGACATGTAACATTGTTTCAGTCACGTCTGACTCTTTGTGACCACATTTGGGCTTTTCCTGGCAAAGATGCTGGAGTGGTTTGCCATTTCCTTCTTCAGCTCACTTTACAGATGAAGAAACTGAGGCAAATAGGGTTGAATGACTTGCCCAGGATCACACAGCTAGTAAATATCAGAAGCCAGATTTGAAGTCTTCCTGACTCCAGGCCTGGCGCTCTATTCACTGCACCACAAAATAAATAAATGCATATATAGTAGAGTATCTTTTGTACAGTAGCATCTATAGTATGTATCTATGTATATAGTATACATTTTCAAAGCACATTTGCATACACATCATTGGATCTTTCAGACGAGACCATAAGGAACAAAATAGTCTTTCCCACCCACATGACAGTGAAGTCAACATGAATCATTCCAGTCCTCCACCTTTATAATGACGGTTAACAAGAGATCACAAGTTCCCAGGTCAGAGAACTTGGCTTGTAAGCAGTGAAACAAACAAAAGATGAGCTTTCGCAGAGATCAGTGCAGGGCCTATACCTCCATGCAGAGCTCATTAATATAGCTGATGCAACGGAAATTGAAACAAGTTTTACTTTTCACTCTAATCATCATCTTTGTGCTGTCTGTATTTGTTTAATCTCTTTAGACTAAATTATGTATAATTCAACTGAAAACAAATAGTTACTGCTCCTTTTTACAGGACTAAATTAGACAACAGAGATATTACTTCCCTCAAGGAGCTGACATTTTACTAGGAAGGCACAATTTGCACACAAATAGGTAAAAAAAAACAAAGCATATACAAAATGATTTCAAATAAAGGAATTTTAAGTGGGAAAGAATGCTAACAATTAGGTAAGGAAAAAGAGGAGGAAAGGATGGGTCTAGGAGATCTCCGGATTGAGCAACACCTGAATCTCCAAGAATGATTTCCTCCTGACACTTTTCCCCAGTAGCTCAGCTAATTCTCTCCCGACTCCAATTAGGGATGAGCCACATTACACCACCAATGAAGAAAGTCTGTGTTAACTTATGGAATGACAAGGAAGAGGTGAATTGGAGAAAAAATAGAGAAGCTACCTCAAAGAAGATAGTTCACAAGTCTCTTTGACTCATCACAGAATCTCAGAGTTGGAAGGGACCTCAGAGTCCAGCCTTTTTACAGGACATATACAGACTACCATCAGGGTACAAACCAACTACAGCATCCTGACAAGCAGTCATCCAGAATGTGCCCGAAGGCCTTCCTTCACTAGGTGAAAAGTTGGCTGTATCCCAAACCTGATTACTCTAATTGTTAACAAGTTTTTCCTTTATAGAAAAGAAAATTGCTGGGCAGTCACTGCCAAGATGAATTTTCAACTTCTGGCATCCTAAAAGATACTAAAGCTATAACTAACTGGCCTTTTCATGTAACACTTTCACTTTTGTTTGAATTCTCATTGTGAATATGACATTAGCATAAAAAGTAAATGAACCTCGACTTATCATTTCCTTAGAACATCAAGACCTGAACAACTGCATTTTTGTGTATTTGTATTTCCATAAAGTCTGAAATAAATTCCGCTCAGGAATTTTACTCCATCATGAGTCAATTCACAACTCTCAAACAAACCACTTAAATAAGACTAAGAGAAATTGTCTCAGACTAGCAGAAATCACGAAGCAAGAAGGATTCTATGCTTTCTAGTGTCTAAGCATAACCTATGTGTTTTAAAAACAGCTTTAATTAGGCAAAATAAATGAATGTACTGCAAATCACAGCAAAAGAATCACATAAAAAAACACAAACGTGTTTGCAAGTGCTTTATATATAATGTCGTTTGCCCCATAAAATAAAAAAACTTCAAGGAGTAAAGTTGAACAGAACTGTTTCATTTCTGTCTTCATATTATTCCACGTGTCTAACACACAATAGCACTTAATACTTGTCAATTGACTAATTGATAATGGATATTCTTACTTAATGATATACCCCTAAAACAAACTAATCAATTTTATCTGGGAAAATATAAGTTCATCCTCTTTACTGACCCAAACTATTGAAAGAATCAATATTTTTCTGGGACATCTGGCAATCCATTCCATAATTCAAGTCCAGCATTCCTCTCCATTGCAAGGAGTTAAGTCTACACAAAACAATTCATTTGTTTATTTATGTGTTGCTCCTGTCCTTAAGGGCAAATCTCTCTGGAAATTTAACATAGATATGAAGCCAGAATGTTTAAACTATAACCTTACATAAAAGATAGATGGATGTGCCTTAAAGTGCTAAAACAAAAACAAAATCTTGATCCCATTTAGCCTAACCTTGGAACATGATAAGCTTCACTAATACAGATGCAACTCATATTTATGGCATTCCATACGATGTACAATTATTAACATGTGCTTTCTCTGTAATCTCTCTCTCTCTGGTGCCTTCATTTCTTTACCATTTACCATTACCAGTCTTGCAAGAGTTCTCACTGTGGGTATCTAGTACCTGCCTTATTACAATAATGACCTAATTAGTCTCCCTGCTTCCAATTTCCACCTGCTCCAATCCATAGACTGGTGCCAAATAATATATCACAGGGTCATAGACTTAGGACTGGGAGGGTGCCTTAGATGTTACTGAATCCAACTTCCTTCTTTTTTGAATGAGACAACTGAGACCTGGAATGGTTATTTTAAAGGTTTTTAAAGGAAAGATTTTTAAATGCTTAAAACACTAATTACATCTCTTTATATTCCTATTCAAAAGCCAAGTTTAAGAGTCAGGCACTGGCCTCTCAAAAAGAGCTCACTTGAATAGCAAGGTTCACAGAAGAGAAGTAGACCCTCCACAGAGGATGGCCCTGTGGACAAAGATCTAAAGCCATGCCATGCACAACCAGGAACTCCAGACCTTGCCAGCCCTTCACGGCACTGCTAGAAGTTACTCAGACTCTGCAGGTCCATGGTGAATGGGAAATAGCTGTTCAGAAGTTGCACAAAAGGTCTTTACCTTCCAGAGAAGTCTAGTGAATGTAACAAAAAGAATGAGTGCTTCATGTTTCTCCCTTGTTTTAAGGGCTCCTCTAAACTTTTGCATCTTGAACATTTTCTGTAATAAGTGAAACAGGGCCTCATACCCAACACCTATACAGTACAGAGAATGACACTAAGGGAGTGGGTTCCTTGTCGGTACTTTGGGGGAAACCCTAAATACAAGCTACACATAACTTTCTGTTGTAGAGATTTCCCTGGAGTTCTAATCTGGAATTGAATATAACAAGAATTAGAGAAATTAACCTTGTGGAGTGGGGAGGGTAGTTAGGTGCCTGAAATCAAACCCAGCCCAATATAAGTTCAAAGTCCTTGAGAAAGGCCTTAGGCCATAAATGATAGTGATATGATGTTCCTCTCCTCTGTCCCTCATATCTAGAATAACAACAATAAATCATTTCTAACATGTTATATGATATACTATTCTGTTATGCAATTATAGTTATGTAAGTATACAGCAAAAGATAAAAGTTACATTGTTATATGATTATTATGCAATAACCATTTTATAATAATTGTTGTGGTTGAGTCATTTTTCAATCATGTTTGACTCTTTGTGACCCCTTAGGGTTTTCTTGGCAGAGAGATGGGAGTGGTTTACAATTTTCCTCTCTAGCTCATTTTACAGATGAGAAAACTGAGGCAAATGAGGTTAAGTATGTTGCCCAAGGTCACACAGCTGCAAGTGTCTAAGGCTGGATTTGAACTCAGGAAAAGTAGTCTTCTTAACTCCAGACTGGGCACTCTATCCGCTTAGCTGCCCCATAAATGGTTTAGTAGTCCCCATTTCTATTTGAGTTTGACACTATTGCTCCACTCCTGTATGTGTGTGTGTGTGTGTGTATGTATGTGTGTGTGTGTGTGTTTAACTCTTGGCTGCCAGAGAGAACTCAGATGCTCGACCAAACTCTAAGCTCACCACACTGCCTGCTTTAGCCACCTTTGTGGCCATTAGAACAAACTGCCACTCTACCAGGGGAAATCTTCACAAGCTTGGGGTGGATGTCCCCCTAACTCACCAGCAGGTTTAAGACCTGTCAGCTACTCTCAACTTGGTACAGCCCATGTCCCAAGACCGTTTTACTGGGACATGGACACTGCACATGCTACAGTCTCTTAGGGCCATACGTGAGAGCTGGTGGCAGGTGGACACCAAAGTTAGATGAGCAACCCTGAGAAGGGCTTGGAAATCCCTCCCATCATAGGTGTGAGTCCTCTCTGAGCACCCCATACACCTCACCTGGCACATGGCAGATGACTAATAAATGTTTATTGAATTCAATGTTAACTATAATTTGTACCATCCCTTTAAGTCAGCTGTTTACCCTAACATCAAATGGAAAGAGAGAATAATCATTTAAAATGCTTTGTTCAGAAGAAAAGAAATGGCCTCAATATTTGTTGCTTTGCTCCTCAAATATCAACCATTAAAACCAAGGAATTAAGGAATCACAGGCTTGAAGGGACTTCGGAGGAATAGTTAAATTTAACCAAAGCCTTTACAATGTTTGTGTCCAGTCATGGAGATCCTGCTTGAAGAGATCAGGAGACAGGAAAACCACTTTCTCATAAGGCTGCTCGCTTTTGGATAATTCTATTTCTTCCTTATACGGGGCCCAAGTCTATTTCACAGGAAGTTAATTATAAATCTAATCCCTCTTTTCTTCTAGATTCTCTTCAGTCTTTTCTTTACCAGATTAAACACAGAGTCACAAATAGAAGTAACCTTAGAGGTTTCAGTGATACCTTCAAATGTTTTCTCAAGTGACATTCAAATCCCCTCACCACCCTGGCTGCCAGCAGAATCCAGCTTTGAGATTCCAGCCCCAGTCTTGGGATCCTCCTCTTCATCTCTAAGGCTCCACCATCAGCAAGCTGGAGCGATTTTGTTCATATTCCCCTGGGCTGAAACATTATTACTATATGTTCTGATGTCACCAGCTGAAAGCTAAACCAGAGGGACAAAAACCCAAAAGACGTGCAAGGGATGGTGGATCATAAGCCAGAACATGGTAAACTAGTCACCAACTGTATGCAACCAGACTAAATTTTGAAGTAATGCTCGATTGGGCTAAACTACACATAACAAGAATTCCCAAAATGCCGTACTTGGGCTGAAATTTGGATTTTTTTTCAGTAAAACTCTTTCTCCCCTTCTAAATAAGTCCCTGTGATCCCTTAATCCCTGCCACATGCAGCCAAGAATAAATTACATAAATGGAAAGTACTTCGAATTCCTTGGGGTGGGGTGGGGGGATCCTTATGGGATCTCCAAATTGTGTTGGTTACCTTTTCCTGCATTCCCTTCCAGGTGTCTTTAGTGTTCTGATACAGGGGTGCTTCAAGTCCGGTGCTGGTCTGGCAGCTCACACTACAGACCTGCTCTCTCTCCACTGAGGTGACAGATGTGCAAAACAATTAAATTATTTATAATTACTTTGCTGGGCAACCGTGCTGCTGTTTGATAAACTCAGGAGTCTTTAAGACTGAGTGGGACCAGCTGAGTACAGAATGTGCATGCCAGAAACCACCCAAATGAAACAAAAATTATATCCTCTTGGTAGCTAATTTATTTATATGGAAAACCACAGAAACTCTACCAGGTTAATACAACGAGAATATCTCTCAATATTCTTTACTGAATGAAATCCTTCCATAAGTCGTACTATGTAGTATACTTTGCTCTTCATCAAATTGCTTTACTATATTCCCATTAATGTGGGAATTCCCATAATTATGGTTATTTTTCCATTCCATGTCAACAAAACAAATTAATATCAAGCAATAACCCTTAAAAACAACCATGGGAGAAACCCTGAAGTCTTTTAATGCGGAGCTCAGAATTACCACAAATTATAAGTTAAACAGGCATTTCACTTTTTAAAAATTTATTAAATTATTTATTTTAAGTTTTCACTTTCATAAGTTTTAAAATTCTCTCCTCCTCTCCCCCCTACACATACATTCCCCTTAAACACATTTTCACATTAGTCATGTTGCATAGGAGAATTATAACGAATGGGAAAAACCATGTGGAAGAAAACAAAACAGGTATTTCACTTTTAAGTGCACCTAGGACATTTAGTTGTTGAAACAAGCTGATGATGTTTGATGCAAGACCAGTATCCACTTATGTACAATGATAAACAACAAAGGAACATAGCTGTAGAGTTGCAGGAGACCTAAGAGCCAATCTCATTCAGTCCCCTTTTTTACACATGAAGAAACTGAGGCCCATGTGTTTTAAGGGACTTGACCAAGGTCACATAGGTAGTAAGCATCAGAAGTGGGATTTGAACCCAGGTCTCTCACTCTAGAGGCAGTGTTCTCTGCACTGCCCCCTACTGTATGAGGCTTACATGGAATAAACTATAGAAGGGGAGAGAAGAACAGGAGAGACCTTGACTACACATTCTGGGTCAATCAAGGAATAAAGAGGTTTTGTTTAGAAATGACAATACTGCCAATAGTCAGGGATTCCCAGGTAACCAGCATATTTTTTAAAGCTATATACAAACTCCATCTCTGTCTCTCTCTATCTCCCTGTCTGTCTCCTTGTCTCTCTGTCTCCCTGTCTCTGTCTCTTTCTCTGTCTACCTACACAGAATAGGGCATATTGACCTTAATTTCTAACCATAACTTTTACCTAGAGGAGGGACAGAGTTAACTCTTTTACTTATCCTTTTACAAGTTCATGGGGAATTTGGAAACAATCTAAAATTTACCTGAAAGGTATGTTCAATACAGTGGATTTTCATGAATCCATGGCTTTATCATCACCTTCAAAAGCAACCTGAATAAATATTTTTTTACAATTTTAATCTCCCATAATAAGCATAAAGAATTTTGTTACTGCTGTTTAAAAAGATATAAAACTCCCTATATCACCTAGGCTGGAAATGCAGTCGGTATTCACAGCCCAATCCAAGCACAAAAACTTTGATCTGCTCTCTCTTCCCATCTCTGGGCGACCTGGTCACCACCACCACCACTACCTCTCCTGGGGGCTTACCATCTTGATGCAAGACTTAATCCCAAAGAGATTTTTTAAAAAGGGAATGGGGAAAAGGACCTATTTATACAAAAGTATTTATAGTAGCTCTTTTCATGGTGGCAAAGAACTGGAAATTGAGGAGATGCCCATCAATTGCAGAATGGCTGAACAAGTTGTAGTATCTGATCATAAAGGAATACTATTGTACTATAAGAAAGGACAAGCAGCATGATTTCAGAAAAAATAACTGGAAAGACTTACACGAACTGATGCAGAGTGAAGTGAGCAGAACCAAGACAATGTTGTACATGGGAACAGCAATACTGTACAATGAAGAACTGTGAATAATTTAGCTATTCTAAGAAATACAACGATCCAAGACAATTCCAAAGGACTCATGTTGTTGTTCATCCTTCATTTTCAAAGAGAAAAGACTCATGATGAAAAATGCTATGTACTTCCAGACAAAGAACAGGAGTCTGAGTGTAAATCAAAGAATACTTTATTTTTATGGGGTTTTTTGGTCTGGTTTTTTTCACAACCTAATATGGAAATATTTTGCATGACTGCACATGTATAACCTATATCAAAGTGCATACCATCTCAGGGAGAAGGGAGGGGAAAAAGGGAGGGAACTGGAGCTCAAAATTTTTAAAAGAATGTCAAAATTGGGAAAAAGTTAAATATTATTTTAAAAAACTTAATGTAAATATTCAATTGGCTCAGCCCACTACAATTCAGAATTCCTTGGCTTAAGAGATACACCAGCTTCAGTATTCCCACTAGGAGGGATTACAGATATATGCCACCACACCTAGAAAAAACATAATTTATTAAAGGAGCATATGACAATTTAGAATTGTCAATAGTCATTAAAATAGTGTAAGATGGGGCGGCTAGGTGACACAGTGAGTAGAGCACCGGCCTTGGAGTCAGGAGGACCTGAGTTCAAATCCGACCTCAGACACTTAACACACACACACACACACAAAAAAAAACTAGCCATGTGACCTTGGGCAAGTCACTTAACCCCAATTGCCCTCCAAAAAGCAAAAAAAAAAAATCAAAATAAAATAGTGTAAGATGGGAAATTACTGGGCCAAAAAAACCCCAAAGACAGCAAAATCAAGCTCTAAATCAGAGGTTCTTAACTTAGGAGTCCATGAACCTGTATTTTTAAACTATATGGATATGACTGGCTGCCTTTGTTATTTTATATATTTTATTTTCTGCATTTAAAAACATTACTCAAGGGGCGGCTAGGTGGCGCAGTGAATAGAGCACCGGCCCTGGAGTCAGGAGTACCTGAGTTCAAATCCGGCCTCAGACACTTAACACAAAAAACTAGCCGTGTGACCTTGGGCAAGTCACTTAAGCCCAACTGCCCTCCAAAAAGCAAAAAAAAAACCAAAAAAACAAAAAAAAAAAACATTACTCTGAGAAGGAATCCAGAGGCTTCCCTAGATTTCTAAAAAGACCCACAACAGAAAAATGTTTAAGAACCCCTGCTCTAAAGGGTTCAACAAAAAGAAAAGCACAAAAAATTTAAGTGTGAGATTGACAAGGTATCAGTCATCTTGAACCATTTCCCAATGAGGTAGTTTCCCAACTCTCAGATAAAACTCTCTTTAAATTAAAAAAATGTTTAAGCTAATCATCTATCTATTTCAAGAAATATAATTTCTGACAAAACTCCACGAAAATTAAAACTTTTTGTTTGTAATTTAAAACTAGGATTGTGAAATTAATAATTCTACACCAGAAGGTATAGGCCCCCTCATTTCCAGAAACCAAATTACACCAATTACAGAGGGATAAGTAACAACAATCATTGAAGCATTCCTTCATTTAAGAAAAAAAAAAGTCTGGGCAGCTAGGTGGCACAGCAGATAGTGCACCAGCCTTGAAGTCAGAAGAACCTGAATTCAAATCCTGCCTCAGACACCGAGTAGCTATGTGACTCTGGTCAAGTCACTTAAACCCACTGCCTCCAAACAAAAGAATAAAAAAAAAAGTAAGAGCATTTTGCCTTTCATTCATACCATAATTCACGTTAGTCATTGGACCAACATTTTGGTGTGGATTTGTGCTTACCAGATGTTTGGAAATCAAGGCTGTGGTTTTCCAGTCATATGAATTTCCTAGAACCATAAAGGGAGATGAAAGGAGGAGGGAAGGCAATACAGTTAATTAAAAGAGCTACATTCAAATTGTGAATCTAAACAGAAGTCACAATTAGCCCTGGCTCAGTAGCATATAATAGAAGCAAAATACACATGTGTCCCACACAGGTGGAAAACCTCTCTATGCTTTTAGCATCAGAGCCACCTACCTGGGGAGGCACTAAACTGTGCCCTTCATGAAAAATTAATTGAAAGAGAAATGCTCATTCCCTTGCTCAAATTGGGGTCTTTAAAAGAAAGTGAAAATATTCAAAAACATCTTGTTAACCTACGAAACAGGAAAGCCAGAAGACATTCATAAACCATAGCATCCTAAATAGAATTTTCCACCAGAGATAAGAAAAGATGGTTTGTTCTCAGATCTGTTTGCAAGAAAACATTCTAGTTCATTCAGCTAGGAAATCACCAGAGAGCAGTAATTACAAAGAACTGTGGCAGCTGAATGTTTCAGCCTCTTCCCTGACTCTGGGATATTCTTTTCCCACTAGAACATACCATGGGGAAAACATGATATCCTAAAAGCTCCAGCCAGAATGGCTCTTTTCACACTGCCACCATAATCTGGCTAACTCTAAATGAAATACCGTGGAAACATCATAATTTATTTTATTATAGAAGAAACATCACCTACTAAAAACTAACAGTCAAAACTGATTTGCTGAATGTATGTTATAACCATGGTGGTTACAGCTACCTCTTCTCCTGAACTTTAATCTGATAGTATACAATAGATATGTGACACTAGCATCATTTGCATAATTAAGCATATACTCTCATTACATATTTATCATACAATGATAACACTACACTTGGAAGCCTAAGCGTTTTGAATGTTATGGCAGGTTGCTAACTTAATATTACAGATTTAATCCTTTCCAGGAATTACACAGTGTTGATTTGACTCAGGTGCACCAAACGAGAACCCGGAGCAGAAGGTGCATGGGCAAGGACCGTAAGTAGACTCCAAAATGAAATACTCCGCATTCATGCCGCTGTCTAATGCTTTAGGGTTTGCTTTACATGCAAGACTGGGAACAAAAAAATACCATGGAAGGAAGTATGAGAACAAGAGAATCGCAATGAAGCATAAAAGCTACACGAGTACTTTGAGTGTTGATCAGCCCAGAATTTGGGTTTCAGGATTACAGGAAACCAACTTGGTGACTTCTGTTGATTAACAAAGCCTAGCTCCCAACAGCCCATAGTGATGTTGCCCTCTCCTGAACTCCCAGAGGAAGGAGTTATCTGTACTGCTCACGATTAAGGAATCTACAATTAGAAGCAACTTCAGAGTTCATTTGGTCCAACCAGAACCCAAACCCTGTAAAACACACCCAGAGGTTCCCCAAGTGAGCAATACCACTGCCCTGGGGGTGCTGGAACAATCCGGGGGTGGGAGGGAAGAAACCTCAAGTGCAATTGGGGTGGGGGTGAATATAAATAAGGAGATAGTGAAAGCATAAGGAAAGAAGAGAACTTTGAAAAATCATTTGTATGTGTTTCATCTGTTGTATAACAGAGTTAATCATAGTGATTACATTATTTTCCAAATAAACACACGAAATGCAAGTTATAACCCATCAGTGGTTGTCTGCCAACAGGTCTTAATACATAAGTGCTGGCAGGTGAGCATGTTGTGCATCCAACAGCTATTCTCTCTCTCTTCCTCTCTCTTTCCCTCCCTCCCTCCCTCTCAGTTTCTCTCCCTCCCTCTGCATGCATCAGCAGGAATATGTGCATGTATTGACTTATTTACAATGCAATATTATATGGCTACATGATGCAATATTGCATCACCAACATTTCAATGCAAGAAAAAACCACAAATTTATAATAAATTATTAAATGTGAGGTGTGTCATTTTTATCTTTCGAGTTTTCAACATTCATTTCCACAAGATTTTGAGTTCTAAATTTTCTCCCTATTTGAAGTCATTTAAAAAAAATTTCTGAAATGATGCAAATTTCAAAAAGTTATTAAAGGGTTAAATAGATTTGGGGGGCACAAAGGGAGCTGAATAACTTTTTTAAAGGGGTGGTAGGCCAAATAAGCTTGAGAACCTCTGAACACACCTGACAAGTGATCATCTAGTCTTCCCTTCAAGCCTACCAATGACAGAAATTCCACTATGTTCCAAGGTTGTCCTTTTCACTTTTAGACAGCTATAATTGCTGGGGAGCTTCCCAACTCCCTTTCCCTTTGCTGCTCCCCTATTAATCAAACCTAAATTTCCCCTTTTGCAACTCCCCCTTCTCCTACTTCTAGCTTCTGGGGCCAAAGAGAGTAAAATGAACTCCTATATTCCAGGTAACTACTCTTCAAATGCAGCTATCTTACCCCATCCTAAATCATCTCTTCTCTTAGGTTCAGCCTAGTTACTCTGACCCATCCTTATAATGAGGGATGATCTGGAGGCCCTTCACCATTCCCTAACACTTTCTCATTCATTTTTATGTCTTTTATTCCATGCCTGATGACATTTCTTCCTTTGGTAAGCTTATTAAAAAGTCACTGTCATATTTCTTTCCATCTCCTACAGAGCCTAGAGCAGTACAAGGCAACACATGCTGGCATTAATATGCCCTCAAATAAACACTGAGTGAATGAATGCACCTCTAGAATATTCTGTTCCTTCTAACTCCTCATTTTATGCTTGCTTTGTTATTTTCAGAGTGTCTTTTTAAAGGAAAATAAAGCCTTTTTATATCCTTTGCATGCTGAAGGCCTCTACTGTGATAATTGTCAGCACACACAGATAAGTCATTTAGGCCTGAGCTACACAAAACATCAGAGGTTCTCAAATTCTTGGTCTCAGGACCTCTTACACTCGAAAGTACTGAAAATCCCTCAAACAATTTTTGTTATGTGAGCCTTATCTACCAGTATTTACTGTATTAGAAATTGAAGAACTTTAGTTTTATTACTAAAATAGTGCTGACCCCCCGAAATGATCTCAGGAAACGTCAGGGTCCCTGGACCACCCTTTGAGAACTGATGGAAAAAAAAGGATAACGGATAATATACTCCTTTCAGTTTATCCATCAAATAGTTATTCATGAAGGTTTGCTTGTAATCACTCCAAGAAAAGAATTTTTTTCAGAGAAGAGTGAACCCAATAGTGAAATACAAGTCCTTGTTTCTTCGTATTATAAAATAAGGTCAAGCATATTCATCACATGGCATGTGAAGACAAAACTAAACATATTGTCTGATGACAAAAAAGAACAATACTACACCATCAAAAGAATAAACACCAAGACTTCTAGCTCTGATGATGGGTTACACTGAGCCATCCATACCCTCGAGGGAACCCTCGAGGCCAACACCATATATTGTAAGACAGCTGGCTGGTGTCAGGGATGCTGTCTGTGACCACTGAATTGAGTTTTTCTCTAAGCATGTCTAATTGGGCCATATGGAGATTGAACCCACAACCCTGAATTAATCCCACTGTATAATCAATTGAGCTATAAGCACTTCACTGCCTATTTCGAGAGGTTGGAAAAGCCTGGAGTCAGGGTGTCATAGTACTGGGTCTTCCTTCTCACATCTGCCACCCTTCCCCCCTCCCACATTTGTGAGATGTACCAAGACTTCCATGATGCCCTGCTCCAACAGCTATTCTCTCTCTCCCTCTCTCTCTTTTTCTCTCTCTCTCCCTCCCTCCCTCTCACTCTCTCTCCCTCTCTTGTCTCCCTCTCCCTCCCTCCCTCTCTCTTTCTGTCTCTCTCTTTTTTAAAATCTCATTTAACATTTTACTTTTTCTGAATTACATGTAAAAACAATGTTAACGTTATTTTGGTTTCAAATTCTGAATTCTAAATTCTCTCCCTCCTCCCCTCATTGAGAAGACTAACAATTTGATAGAGGTTATACATGCGCAGTCATGCAAAACACATTCCCATGTATTTCTGCGAAAGAAAACAGAAAACAAAAATTAAAAAGTAAAGAAAAAGTATCTTTGATCTTCTTTCATCATAAGTCCTACCGATAATAGTGGCTATTCTCAATGCCCAAGCAGAATGATATAGAAATTGCTGCAACAAACATTCCCTATTATATTCTTAGATATTGAGGTGTGTCCAGACAAGCCAGTGACTCAGATAGGGTTAAAACACATCTATGTTGCCCTCACTGAACACTATGGACATAATCCTAAGAAATTGTGTATAAATTCTGAGAATGCTCCCACTGAGAACATTTTGATCCTGATATATAATAAAATATTCATGCAGTAGAGGGAGTGTTTAGATATTTTGTGTTGGTTTGGCTGTTTTTTTAAACTTATAGTCTATATATGACTAATTCACTCAATGAGCTAGCAAGGGAGGTGGGCTTGGAGAACAGAACACAATACTTGGATTCAAGAAGACTTGAGTGCAAATCTTGCCTGTGATTTTTATTAGTGATATGGCCTTGAAAAAGTTGCTTAAGTTTCCTCATCTATGGAATAGATAACAATAGCACTGACCACACTGCACCAAAAGAGATGATATATGTTTGCATAATAATACACTTCGTAACCCTTATGGTGCTACATAAATCCTAGTTATCATTTTTATTATTAAACCTGCAAATAATTTTAATGGACAAACAATCCACATGATTTTTTTAAAAAGAAATCACAGATAATAGTAAACTGGCTCCTTCCCCCTTCTCCATCCCCATAACTACAGGTATTTTCAAGCTAGAATGCTTTCCTCCCAGGCTATTCAAAACAATGTAAGCTATTGCTGATTTATACTTAATAGTAAAAGTGTTACTGTTCCTTCAAGTGAAGTAGCCCAGATACCAATAAATGTTTACTGACCCTAATGACAAATTTGAACAAATGTCTAACTAACCTCTTCCATAATAAAAATGAGCCAGTAGGAGTTTTTCTCTAAGTCAAAGGTAGTTAGTGAAGCTGGAAGGTATACAAAATTCTGTGAGCATGGCAAGCCTGGTCCACTATAGGACCTACTAAATCAGGTGAAAAGAATGCCACTGTTCTCTTTACCCAACACTTGACTGTAAGCCCAAGTTAAGTATACATTCTCACAATGAGTTTTGTAATCAATAGTTAGTAACTAAATGATTCATGGGCCAAAAGAAACCTACAGTGGCTCATACAAAAGTCTGATTCTAACATCCTATTATCCTATTATCTAACATCCTATCCTGAAACCTACACACTGAATAGGAGGGAAGTATGAAGGACAGACTATATAGGGTCTCAGAGTCTAGTTCACCAGGCTACAAGTTATAGTCATATCCATAGTTAAATGGCCAAGTTTAATACAAATCTTTTAAAATGATTTTTTACATGAGGTCTATCTCTAGGAGGTTTCAGATTTATAACCATGTTGTTTTAGTGAGACCAATTCCTGTTTTCCCCAAAAGATTAAATCAAATCTACATTCTTTCTTCATTCAGCATTTCCTTTTAATTACATTTTACTCCTCTGTGGGAGCTGCACGCAGAAGCACAAAAGGGTAGAAAGTAGTGAGAAGCCACATCCTCCTAAAGATCATCACATCACTGGGAAATCAACCCAGACCAGGACAATGATATGGAACTTGACATGTGTCCATTCCTTCTATTTTAGACTGCATTCTCAGAGGAAAGGGCAATATGCTTTCTGGGTTCCTATGAAGAACTGTGAAATTGGTCCAGCAGCTTTAGAAACTGTAGTTTCCTTTCTCAGCTCTGCTCTTCCCAGAAGTGTTTGTGGAATCTCATTCAGAACTGAAATCATCTGCCTGAAACAGGACATACTGTGTTGGCAGGTGTTGAAAAGGCACAAGCTAGTACTATTCAGACTGTACTCTCCTAGACAATGCCCCACGAGTGAAGCCAGGCATGCCTGCACAGGGCATGGAACTTCTATAACCAGAGAACTCACTAAATCACACTTGAGGACATTCAAAATCCACCTTCCCAAAGATACAATAATTTATCAGTTGTTTATCCAACCTACAGAAAGCAAGGGCAGTGTAAAATATAACTCCCTCCCCAAGGCCCACAGATGCTGAAACAGGAAGAGTCAGAGAGAAGTATACTGATCAGCAAAATTAATTCTAAAATCAAACCCTACAGTGTCTGTCTTTATGCTTACCTCGCTCATTTACGTGGAAGTGTGGCATAAAATTAATGCTTCCTTTCCCCTACTCTGCACACCAGTAATCTGTTTTCCATTTGATGGTTTTTTTCTCTCTCTCTCCCACTTTGCTTTTGCATAAAATTTTTTGCTACAGCATTACAAGTTGTCCTCAGGGTCTCTTATCTATTATGTTACCGTTTCTTTGTCAGGGTGCTTCACTTAATAGCCTTTTCTAAACCAGCTGGAAGATTTACTTTCTCCCAAATCTTGAAAATCTAACACATTTTTTCTAAAATTACAAAGTTTTATATATCAATAGCAGATATTTCTATTCAAATTATAGTGAGTTCTCCTAAACTATA
Organism: Pseudocheirus occidentalis; assembly: GCA_028646575.1. Taxonomy (NCBI): domain Eukaryota; kingdom Metazoa; phylum Chordata; class Mammalia; order Diprotodontia; family Pseudocheiridae; genus Pseudocheirus; species Pseudocheirus occidentalis. Next base: position 150,579,173 of record CM053596.1, read on the forward strand.
AAAGTAACACATACAGACATGTAAATATAATCTATTCATGAACTAGAGGTAAAAGAAATCTTGGTGAATTGTATGAGAATCAGAGAGGGGTTCAAAAACTATAAGCAACATGCTTTTATGAAGCCAAAGTTTTTTAATAAGTCACGTTCCAATCCTTTGTTCCAAAAGGTTGCTTGTGATTCACTCTTCTGGAACTCTGAATACATTTTATATGGAAACGGTATTATCATACAGAGTGGTTAGACTCCCAGGTCACCTCAGAAAAAGCCCATTTAACCCAAACCATACCTTAAGTATATAGTACTGGAAGTGTCATAGGAGCTAACTATATAAGGCAGTTAAGTGCTACAGTGGAAAGAGGGTGGAGGGTTAAAGACGCAGTCAGAAAGACCTGATTTCAAATCCTGTTTCTGACAGGACTGGGCAAGTCATTTAACCCCTTCTGACCCTCAGTTTCCTCTGTAACATTGGGATGGTAAGAGAAGCTACCTCCCCATGCATTAGGACCTACACTTTTGGAAAATCACTTTGGCAACTAAATGGAGAATGAACTGAAGGGAAGAGAAATGAGGCAAGAAGACCAGTTTTAAAGGACTATTGCAAATGTCCAGAAGGGAACACATATGAGATATGCTATAGAGAAAGAAATCACAAAATCAGATAACTGATTAGATATGTGTTGTGATCGATCGAGAGAGGAGCAGAGGATATCACCAAGATTTTGAACCTGGGATATCCAACATTAATAGGAAAGTTGAAAAGAGGAGGGAAAGGAAGATAATGAATTTTATTTTGCAGATGTTGAGGTTGAGATGCCTATGGTACATCCAATTCAAAAAGGTAGGAGGAGAACCCAGAGAGCAGAGACCCAACAACCATGAGAAGAGATGATACCCAGGACAATGAGGTGGTCAGCATCATTAAATGTTGCAGAGACCAAGAACTATGAGCACCCAAAAGAACCTACAGGATCAGACGGCTAAGAGATCACCGGGAACTTCGGAAAGGGCAGTTTCAGGTAGCTGCTAAGGGTCAGGTTTGCACTTTAGGAAAATTTCTTGAAAGGCATTACTTAACATTTCTAGATCACACTAGTCATGTGGCTACTAAAAACCTTTCAACCTCTTAGCGAGTGTGAAATTTAACATGGAGTCAACAACATGGAAGGCATTGCTAAAAGACCTCTCATCCCAAACAAGCTCATCCTTAAACTCTCCTGGATATAGGCAGTGACCAAAATATGAAGTATTCCAGCTCCATGGCTACTATAAACTTCAATAAGCTCAGGATGGAAACCTTGACTGTTTTTGCTTTTATATGATCAAAAATCATTTTTTTAAAGCTCATTTGCTCTTATCTTATCCTTAATGGAAGTCATCACCCATAACATGCTAGGAACAACACTTAGGTAAAAAAACAAACACCTGAATTAAAAAACAATCCCTTGGAACTACGGGTTCCCCCATCACCAACAAAACTGGCCATTTCTTTCCTTTTTTTTTTGCTTTTTTTGGGGGGAGGGGGAAGGCAGGGCAATTGGGGTTAAGTGACTTACCCAAGGTCACATGGCTAGTAAGTGTTAAGTGTCTGAGGTTGGATTTGAACTCAGGTCCTCCTAACTCCAGGACCGTTGCTCTGTTCACTGTGCCACCTAACTGCCCCCCATTTCTTTTCTTAAAAATAAAATTTCTTGTACTACTTTTGGGTCTATTTGGTTAGCTGATACACAACTCCACATCTAAATACAAATAAACTTGTCGAACAGATTTCCCAGGATAAGTGGCAGAGCTCCAAAGCAAAGAAGCAGATGTGTCCAACTGCAAACATCAGCATTAGGCGCTGTTGTTGCTGGCAAAGTGAGAACAGCAGCCTCATTTTCAGCTGAGAGCCCATTACTGTAGCAGCTTCAGAGATGCTGCCTGCTCTTATGTTTGCCCCATCAACAACATGGCCAGGAATCGGCCTGCTTACACAGATGTCTGGTCTATTCAGCTACAAATTCCAGCCTTCGGGATATCTGCCAACGTTGACATTTTCAATACCAAGTGGTTTACTTGGCTGGCCTATGGTGCAACTCCACAGCTGTTGAAGACCAATCTGAAAGATATGACCATGATATTCACTGATAGCTTATAAGCCATTTTTATAATTTTATCCAACTTTTTTAACAGTAATGAAAAATTATGTTGCTTTAAGGATGAAACAACAAATCAGTTAACCTTAGCCTGGCATAAATCTTTCACAGAACATTAGACATTTATTGAATGCCTGCTATAAGCAGAAAGCACTGTGTTAAGTACTAGAGGAAACACAAAATTAAATTCGATATAGTCCTTGCCTTCAAGTAACTTACAATTTAATGGGAAGGTTCCTTCCTTGCTTCATATTTTACTGAACAAAAGGGAGGCCATTCACCAAAGGCAGCCTCTGACCCTCTCCTCCTCATCTCACACCACTAAGATGCCTTCTACCATTATTTTCTCATTCACCCCATCTCACATGAAGCAGTGGCCCTTCTTGCCAAGACCTTCTACATCAGCAGTTCTCAACCTGTGGGTTATATTCAATTTGTAACAATGAAAATACATCCTGTATATCAGATATTTGCATTATGATTCATAACAGTAGCAAAATTAGAGTTATGAAGTAGCAATGAAAATAATTTTATGGTTGGGGGTCACCACAACATGAGGAACTGTATTAAAGGGTCACAGCATTAGGAGGGTTGAGAACCACTGTTCTACATGAATAAGTGATCACATTCTATCCCATCTTCTCCAAGAGACTGGTCTCTCTGTCATTTCAAATCTCTCATTAAGCCCTCAAAAAGTCCTCATTTGATCCACATCTCCCTACCAACTATTGTCTCTTATCTTTCTTCCCTTTTGTGACTAAACTCCTTAAGATGGCCAGCTACGTGTGCCTCCTTCTTTTCCCCTCACTCTCTCATTAAATGACTTCTTATTGAATTGTTCAATTGAAACTTCTTGTTAGTTGTTTCAATCACGTCCTAATCTTTGTGACCCCAGTGGGGAGTTCCTTGAAAGATACTGGAGTAGATTGCCTTTTCTTTCTTTAACTCATTTTACAGATGAGGAAACTGAGGTTAAATGACTTGCCCAGGGTCACACAGCTAATAAGTGTCTGAGGCTGGATTTGAATGCAGATCTTCCTGACTCCAGACCCAGCACTCTATCCACCACAACCACCTACTCTCTTCCAAAGTAATCAGAGGTCTTTTAATTGTCAAATCTAATGATCTTTTCTCAAGCTTCCTCTTTCTTGACTCCACCGCTACCTCTGATGGTGTAAATCATCCTCTTTTCCTTGATATTCATTTATCTCTAGGTTTTCACAACACTGTTCTCTACGGGTTCTTCTCCTACCTTCTTGGTCTTCTTTGCTTGATCTTCATCTAGCAGGCTCCTTCTAACTGTGGGTGAACCCCAAGGCTCTGTCCTGGGCTCTCTTCTCTTCTCCATCACTACCATTTCCTTTGGAGAACTCAACAGCTCTCATAAATTCAATTATCATTCCTATGCTGATGATTCACAGATCTATTTATCTGGTCTTAATCTTTAGCCTAACTTCCAGGTCTTGTATCTCCAGTTACCTATTAGACAACTCAGATTAGATACCTTAAAACAGCTTAAACTTATCACACCCAGAACAAAACTTCCTATCTTTACCTTCTCCATTAACCTTACTCAATTCCTAGCTTCTCTATTACTGTGTGGGGCATTGCCATCCTTCCAGTGCCTCAGGATTTCAACCTAGGAATCATCCTGGGCTCCCCACTATCTCTCAACTCCCCCTCCCCCATCCAAGCTGCTGCCAATACCTGTTGGTTTCACCTTTGCAGCATCTCTAGGATATGCCCACTTCTCTCCTCTGTCACAGCCACAACGCTGGCGTAAGCCCTCATCATGCCACAGCTGAACTACTACAATAGCCCTACTGGTTGTCAGCTTCTGACCATTCTGCCACTCAACAGTCAAAGTGATCTTCCTAAAGGCTAGCCACATCACACACACACTCACACACAATTCAGTCATTTGTGCAGCTCCAGCAGCATCCTCATCCTGTTAAGGGTCAAATACAATCCCTTCATTTGGATTTTCAAGGCCCTTTTTAAACTTGACTCCTTCCTAACTTTCCAGTCTGCTTACACTTTACTCCCCCCACCACAAGGTCAATATGCCAGAGACTCTGGCATCTTTGCCAGTGAACAAGATTATACGCCAACCAACAGGCATGAGTGTGACAGAGCAGACAGAATGCTGGACTTGGGAGTCAGGAAAGTCTGAAGTTCAGATCCTGCTCAGACACATCCTATTTGTGTAATGCCAAGCAAATCACTTACACTTCCATTCAGTGGTGAGGATAATAACAGCACCTTCCTCCTGGGCCTGTTCTGATATGATCAAATGAGAGAACATATACAAAGCACTTTGCCAGTCTTAAAGCACTCTACAAATCAATGCCATTTTAATTTTATTTAAACTATGAGGTCTGATAGACGTATTATTAAACAATCATTAATATTAATGCTATTAATCATTGCTACTTATGATGTGAATTTTTATTCATAATAGGTATTTTCATTGAGTCTGGAACTCCTCCCCCAAAATGAAGATACTTTTAAAATTAACAAAAATCTCCCCCCACACACACTTTTCTTCTGCACGCTCTCCCACACCCAAACCTAAGTAAAACATTTGAGTTGAGCCTGAAAATTCTATATTGGTGATAAACTAAAATATCAGGCCTATTTTGGGTAATCTGTCACATTTACAAAGGAATGAGTAAATGAGAAGCAGCTTTCAGAAGAGTTTAGAAATTCTGCAAATTTTAACAGCTTAGGCCCAGTAATAACAACCAACAATGGTAGCTAACGTTTATAGAGCATTTTAAAATGTCTATAATATCTTTATATATATGTTCTCTCATTTGAGGTTCCCTTCCCCAAACAACCCTGTGAGTTAAATGTTATAGGTGTCAATAGGGATCTGTATTTTTTAAATAAGGAAACTGAGCTTCAGAGAAATAAGACGTCCATGGTCTCATAGTACACATCACAGGAAACATCTGAACCCAGGCCCTTATGATTCCAAGACCAGAATCCTTTTCACTATGCCACACGGCCTCATTTTTGACCCCCATGTACAACTATAAAACCTGAATAATAATAATAAATAGTTTGAAGATTAAGTTGAGTTCACACCTCCAAAGTTCTTGGGAACCTGTCTCTTTCCTCATACCAATCCATGCTCCTTCCTCTGATCCTTTTGCTAATGCTACTTTCCCTACCTCTAATTCCCTTCTTCCCCTCTGCCTATCCAAAATCCCATCCATCCTTCAAGGCCTCTCTCCATGGAGGCATTCCCTGATTGTTCCAGCCTTTTTTTCCATTCTTTGTCCTACTTTTTCTACTTGTAGCTAATTTAGCATTTAGTTATTACATCATAGTTTGAAGCGTCTATCATCTTACCTCCCCAGTAAAACCATCAGCTTCTATGCCTTTTACTTCTTCTGTAGGCCCAATGTGTAAGCCCAGAACCTAAATACAGGAACACAGTATCTACTCAATAAATACTTACTGGCTGAACTTTAAACATTTAATAAAGGAAACACTGAGAACAAATATTTCATGGTATTTTTGATAACTCCTCATTTTTCCTGACCCAAAGCACAAATTTCAGTTCTCAAGATGAAGTTAAACTCATTTCCAAACTGCCCGAGAAGAAAAATAGAGCTTGACCCAATTACTTCTCTATGAAATATTTTAACAGTCTTAAATTTTCTAAAATTAGAAAAAAAATAAGCAAATAAAATGTAGTCCTTGAAACTTTCTCCTTATAATCTCCCAAGAAAAGATAGCCTGGATTCAAGGTATCTTAAAGATAGTTAATACTAGCTTTTAACAATGGGTTTGCTTTTATCAGCCAAAGAACACATCAGTTCAAAGAAAAATACATTTAATCAAACAGTGGAATAAATAAAATGACAACAAAATTTTCCCACATATATGTGGGAAATGCTTTTCCATAGGTCACCACCCCCTCAACGGGGTAAGGTACAAACAGAGAAAACATCACACATGAAAAATGCACATGGAAGGAATATATGTGTCAAGGAAACAGTCATAAAGGAAAACATGTCACGAACAAGTATGGCCGGGGCACAGCAACAGAAGACTTTATTGTGGCCAAGGTAAGTCACATTTCTGACACCACAGAATTACCAATGTCCTCTGGCAATAGCATCATGCTTGCTAGTAATGACATCTCTCCTGGTCGTTATCTCTCTGATTATTACAGTTGCCAAACTATTTTCTGCTATCACCTAGTGGGCTTATGATCTTCAGTAACATCAGCTATTTCCCTGTTACTATCTATTAGGATATAGTAGATAGAAAGGAATCACCATGAACAGTACTGGTTGACGTGCTTTCAGTGCGTTGTCTTATATTTTTGAGCTACCAAAGACAGAGAGACTACTAATAAAAACCAGAAGAATGTCTCAGGCTAAGATTAAATCTGTTCTTTTGGCCACTTTGGACTTTGGATATATTCAAGTCCTTGGTCCCATACAACCATCTGACTCTGAGTAAGAAAGTTCCTTCTAACTCTTGTTAAATTCTGATGTGAGTGTATATCCTCTGACCCAGAAAAACTTACAAGAACTGTACAGAAGCTTGGGTGGTGGAGGCTTCCCTTATTCCCAAGTTTCTCATTGATTAGTGTGCCACTGAACCTCAGAGTAATAATACAAGATAGGTAAAGCAAACAAAACCATTTCCCTCTACCTGGGCTTCACTGTCCTACTTGCATGATGTATTTAATTGCCAGCATCAAAATTACTAGTCTTTTTTGTGCTTCATTCTGACTAATGAAAATTTTGCTGGTTTCCTTACATAAATAAGGGTTAAATAAGGAGATAAGGTATTCAAATGTGGTTCTCAAAATTTAAACCTATGATCCCTCTGAATCACCACCACTGTTGGCAGAAAAAACAGAAAAGACTTGGAGCAGCTAGGTGTCACAGTGAACAAAGCACCAGCCTTGGAGTCAGGAAGACCTGAGTTCAAATTTGAACTCAGATTCTTAACACTTACTAGCTGTGTGACCTTGGGCAAGTCACTTAACCCCAATTGCCCTGCTCCCCAAAAAAAGACTTTTAAAAAAATAGAAAAGACTATAGTTTGAGCTCTCCTCCACACTACCCTCAGGGTTTAGAAACTATTCCCTTAAGAAAAGAAGCTGCATCAGCATATGATTGTTTACAAGTATAAGTTACTTTACTACTTCCCCTAGTTAATCTATATACATTTATTAAGCATTTACTATGGGGCCAAGCACTGTGCTAAGCTTTGGGGAATGGCAAAAACATAATCCCTGTCCTCAAGGAGCTCACATTCAAATGGTTACAAAATAATAATAATAATTAAAATACAAGAATTTTGGTGCTAAGTTTAAAATAATTTCAATTCAATAAATTTAAGCTCCTACTATGTCTGAGGTTCTATACTGCCAGTGATACCGGGTGGGGAGGACCCAGTACCCCACCCCTAAGGGGCTTAATGAGAGAAGAAAATACAGAATCTGTCCAAAGGGAAATAGATTAACTCCTTGAGGTAGGGAGTGTCTTTTTTCCACATTTTGTATCCCTAGTGCTTTTAGCACAGCACCGGCACATAATAGGGACTTAACAAATGATTATTGATTTGCTGATAGACAATTTGAGGAAATAGGTGACATTAACAATTGAGAGCAACAGAGAAGTCTTTACTCATTGTATTTGAGATCACTTAATATCCCTGAATATTACAAGCCAGCATTTGATCTAATGTTGGATTGGACTGTAGAAACTTTTCTCTATGGTTTCTTAAAAGTTATGTTTCACCAGCTACTAAAATTGTCAAACAATCCCAGATTCATGGATCTTAGTTTACTGCCAAGCTGACATAGTTTAGAACGTAGTTGCTTAAAAATAACTATAACAAAGTATTATTTATACCCCTCTTTTTTTCTTTTCATAAGTTAGTATGCTGATACTATAAGCTAGCACCTGCTGGTACACATAAAAATACAGATAAAAATCAGAAGGGACCCTAGAGATAATTCAGGCCACTTCCTTCACTGGACCTTCCTCAACCTTGGTTTCTTCACCTCTAAAATGGAGATAATAACAACACCTCTCTCATACTTCTGTTGTGAGGATCAAAAAAGATACTATCCATAAAGTGCTTTAAAGAGCTATATGAATATTAGGTAATTATTTCTTAAAGTAAAATCCATCCTCACACCCTCCTGGTAAACAAAACGATGTGACAAAGTAGGACTCATCTCGTTATTCATGTTCTTTTTATTCACAACTCAAACAGAAGTTATCCTGTCGAAACTAATTTGCATGTTTAAAATATGCAAATATCAATTTTCTGTTATTTCCCTGAAGTCCGCTATATGCAAATTTCTTTACATCCATGCTGTACTTTACTCCCAAATAAGAAGATATTATTTCTGGTAGGCAGCTTACTTCCTCCATAAGCTTTAAGTAAACAATGTAGAAAATAACATTCAGAGCAAATACGTTCCGGATATGCATATTCGTGTATACTTTCACCTATATCTTAATGTATTTCATTTTGCAAAATGATCCCTATATATTGACAGCATCTCCCCTCCCCTCTGAGCACTGAGAAAAGCAAACTGCTATACAAAGAATAAGGAAATGTTCATCTACAAATAATGGACAGGGCAGGTGGGTGACACAGTGAACAGAGCACTGGCCCTGGAGTCAGGAGGAGTCTGAGTTCAAATCCAGCCTCAGACATTTGACACACTAGCTATGTGACCTTGGACAAGTCACTTAACCCCAATTGCCCTGCCTTTCCCCCTCCAAAAAATAAAAATAAAAATGACGGAGAACATAGCAGGGAGCAGAATATTCTTCACTGTACAAAATCAAGATAATTGTCTTTGCTTAGGATGAATAATAAACAAGAAAACACAATAAACATTGTTAAAAAAATTAATGAAATATGGCCATCAGAAAGAATTTTTAAAAGGCTGCACGTCACCTGCCTGTGTTCAGCTGTAAAACTTAAGCAACTGGCCAAAGGCCTACCTTGGAGATAGTTCACAAGCCTCTTTAGAAATGCCCTACAGAGAGCAAAGGTCATCCACTACACAATTACATTTTAGTTTTACAAGTCCCTCTCCTATCTTTCTACTACATAATATGTTAATGTTAAGGAAGCCCTCTGGGCGATTTATGTTTTTAATATCCCTTTCCTAAAAGGAGCTGATCAAAACCTATCGCTGCTGGGAATTTTAGACAATATTGTTAAAATCTAAGTGGAATCCTGGGGAAAACTTCCCTGCTGAGGCTAAATGGTGCTTCTAGTCAGAGGAGGGACTGACTGGCCAATTAGCAAAGAATCAGTTCTCTTTCTGGGCTTGGCAGGGTCCAAGGCCTAGTCACAAAATGAAGGCTACTCTAAGAACCCACTGTAAACTTCTAGAGAAAAGAAATATCCATCATCCGATCAGGGATCCTACATATGCAAAGAATTACTACCATTTGATTCAAGGCACTGCTGAACACAAGGAAACATAGGCTCTATGGACTTGCACAGGAAATACTTAAACTTCCCATTCAATTTCATTTATTCCCTGTTTTTTACTTTAATTCAAAGCAAGTCCAATCAATAAGTATTTGGCAAGCACTTACTATGTGCCAGGTACTATGCTAATCCTTAGGTATACAAAGAAAAGCAAGGAGTCTCCTAATATGAAACACAGCATGCAGACAACTATGTAGCAACAAGATAAATACAGGATAAATTGGAGAGAATCTCAAAGGGAAGGCTCTAACATCAAAGGGACTGGGAACTGCTTATTGCTGAAAGTGGAAGGCAGGTGGACAAGCCAGAAGATAGAGATGAGTGCGGGCCTAGCCAGTGAAAGTGCACAAGGTTAGGAGATGGAATGTTCTGTGCAGGGAACAGGGAGGAGGTCAGGGTCATGGATTATAAGAGTATATTTGTTGGGGGGAGGAGTAAAGCATAAGAATACTGGAAAGCTAAGGACCTCTCCAAGTTAAGAAAGCTTTAAAAGACAAAGAAAAGATTTCCTGGATTCAATAGGAAGTCAGAGATACTGAAATGGAGGTAGGGGAGTGTTGACATGATCAGACCTATGCTTTAGAAGAGCACTTTCATAGCAGAAAAGATAGACAGGCAAGGGCAGAGGCTTGAGGCAGAAAGACCAACTAGCAGGTGAGGGAAATATTCCAGGTGTGAAGTAATGAGGGTCTGGACTAGGGAAGTGGCAATGGCAAAAGACAGAAGGGAGAGTTAGGATGGCAGAAACCACAGGACTTTGAGACCGAGTGAATATGCAAAGTGAGAATGAGCAGTCAAGGGTAACAGCTAAGGACAGTGGTACCATCCACAATAATGGGGAAGTTAAGAAAAAGGGAAAGGGGAAGGATTGGGAGGGCAAGGATGAGGTGAGTTTGAGATATGCTGAGTTTAAGATGTCTAAGAGACCACCGGAGATGTGAATCTTCAGGTAAGGAGAGAGGTTAGGTCTCAATGAATAGATGTGAGAATCATCAGCACAGAAATAATGATTGAATCCATGGGAGCTGATGAGCTCACCAAACAAAATGGCACAGAGGGAGAAGAGAAGAAAGCCCCAGAGGAACTAAAGTTGGTGGGCACAATCTGGAAAGATATTCAGCAAGAACAGGGAGAGAAGAGAATATCAAGCAGAAGATGGTGACTGACAATGTCACATGCTGTAAAGAGGTCTGGAAGGATGTGAGAAAAGGCTGTTGGACTTAGCAATTGAGAGATTATAAGTAATTTCATTGGCCAAAGTAATGGAGACTTTGAAGAGAGTAATGAAGTGAGGAGAACAACAGGAAGATTTTTTTTAATGTTTTCTCATTTGTCTGTCTTCCCACCACCAAAGAAAAGGTCACAACAGCAGGTCTTCCCAACACCTCTTCATTGAAACTCTATCCCAGTCCTAGAAAGTATTTCAGAAAAAATAGCAATAATAAGGCAATGTTGCCCAGTAAGTAGAATGCCAGCCTTGGAGTCAGGATCAACTAATCTGCACTCCTCAGGAGAGTAAGAAATATTTCACAGAATATCAAAGAAGTATGCACTTGATCACCTACACATACACACACATACATACACACAGAATTCATTTTAAATTCTTCCTCTATGATCTAAGATTCTTAAGTTTTTGTATAATGAACCTCTTTGGTAGTCTGGTAAAACTTATGGATCCTTTCTCAAAATGATATTTTAAATGAAAAAAATAAAACACGTAGTATTAAAAAGAAACCAATTATATTGAAATAAAGATGCAATTTTTCCCATGCAAATTCATGTTTGCCTTGAAATTTATGTGTGGACCTTAAGTTAAGAAATCCTCTTCTTGGTGAAATCAACTACTTTGGGTTCATTTACCTCTATGGAGAGGACTCCTAAATTTAGATATCCAGCCCTAGTTTCCCTCCTAGATTTTAGCCCCACACTATAGTGAAATAGAAAAAAGTAATGGATTTAAAGGACATGGCTCAAATCCTGTCTCTGTAAATATTATTTGCATGACCTTGGGTAAATTTAAAGGTCTCAGTTTCTTCTTCTTTTAAATGAGGTAACAAGACTCATCAAATGTGTGTAGACACTTCTAACTTGACTTACCACAAATATCTCAATTTCAACATGTCCAAAATAAATTCATTATCTTCCCCTTTAAGCTCAGTCCTACTCCTAATTTGCCTTTAATGACTCAATCAATAAACATCTATTAAGTGCCTAATATGAGCCAGGTACAATGATAATCACTAGGAATTCCAAAAAAAGGCAAAAAAGATTCCTTGCCCTCAAGGAGCCTAGAATCTATGACAAGAGACAACATGCTAACAAATATATACAAAGCAAGCTACATACAAGATAAATGAGAAATAAATAATTAACAATAGGAAGGCACTGGAATTAAGCGAGGTTACTGAAGGCTTCCTGTAGAAAGTGGGATTTTAGGTGGGGCTTAAAGAAAGTTAGACACATCGGTAACCAATGTGGAGGTAGGGGAGCATAATAGGCACGGGAGACAGCCAGAGAAAATGCCTGGAGATAAGTAATAGAGTCTTGTTCATAAAACAGCCAGGAGGCCAGAGTCACCGGAGCAAAGTATACATGTTGCAGAGGAAGATGCAAGAAGACTGGAAAGGTACGAGGGGCTAGGTTACAAAAGGCTTTGAATGTCAAAGACAGCATTTTGTATTTAATCCTGGAAGCCACAGGAAGTCACTGGAGTTTACTGAGTACAATGATGATATGACTGAACTTGTGCTTTACAAAATTCACTTTAGTGGCTGAATGGAGGATGGACTGGAGTGGGGAGAGATCTGAAGCAGGCAGACCCTGCCAGGCAGAGATGGCAGACCAGCTATTGCAACAATCCAGGTATGAGGTGATGACAGCATGCACTAGAGCGACAGCAGCATCAGAAGAGAGAAGGGCATGTATTCTAGAGATGTTGCAAAGGTAAAATGGATGGACCTTGGCATCAGGCTGGATGGGACATGGGGGAAGAGATACTGAGGAATCCAGGATGTCTCCTAGATGCGATCCTGAGGGACTGGGAGGATGGTGTTGCCCACTACAATAATAGGAAAGGGATGAGGTGGTACAGAGAAAGGAGAAAGACAATGAACTCCATTTTGGACACACTGAGTTTAAGATGCCTACTGGACATCCAATTCAAGATGTCTGAAAGGCAGTTGGAGATGTGAGACTGGAGGTCGGCAGAGATACTGGGACAGGATAGGTAGATTTGAGAGTCAACAGAATAGGGATGGTAATTAAATCACCAAGTGAAGGAGTATAGAGGGACAAGAGAAGAAGGCCCAGGACAGAACCCTGAGAGACACTCATGGTCACAGGGAATGGTCTAGAAGAAGAATACAGAAGAATATCCAACAAAGGAGTCAGAGGAAGAGTGGTCAGATAGGTAGGAGGAGAACTAGGAGAAAGTGGTATCCTGAAAACCTAGAGTGAGTGAGGAGAGAATCAAATTGGAGAGAGTGACCAACAGTGTAAAAGGCTGAAGAGAGGTCAAGCATGAGGACTGAGAAAAGGCCATTTGATTTGGCAACTAAGAGATAATTAATGACTTTGGAGACAGCATTTGGTGAACTGGCAGGAAGCCAGATTGTAAGGGGTAAAGAGAGTAGAAGGAAAGAAAGTAGAGGCACCTATTGTAGATGGTAATGTCAAAGAGTTTAGCTACAAAGGGTGTAAGGGACGTTAACAGGAATGGGAGAATCAAGTGAAAGTTGGGTTTTTTTTTTCAAATTGGGGAAAACATGGACATGTTTGTAAATAACAAAAAAGGAGGTAGTTGAGATAGAGAGACTGAAAATAAGTGAAAGAAGAGGGATGACAGAGGAGGAAGTCTGTTGTGGAATGGGATCTCTTGAATAAGCAGACGGTGTTAGCCTTGGTAAGGAGTGGGGCTACCTCATCATGTGAGATGAGAGCGTAACACCAAGCTTCCCAGAGGATGGCTGCTGTGAACAACCTTCAAGGTTCTGATTACAAGTATAGTGAACTCTCCATTTATTCAGTAAATTAAGGCAAAACATTCACAGAAAATCAAAATACAGCATTCACCATGTCAACACGTAACAACTTAACACTAAAGTGGCCACACAGCTTTCATCAAAGTGGTCAGATAGTTTTACACAAAGTACATTTGTTTAGTAACTCAATCATTTAGTAAGTCCTCAATTCAATCACAAAGTACCAAGATTAAAGTTCTCTTTTAAACAAGGTATATTCACTTAGTCAATCACAAAGTCCACACCTAGGTCACAACATCTTAATCTCTTTGATCAACAGTCTTCCCTCTTAAACAAAGGACATGCATTTAGTCAAACACAAAACACAAAGGCCATCCACCCCTAGGTCACAACTAGGTTAGAATATCATCAGCCAGCATTAAGCACCCAAGAAGAGGTCTTTTCATCTTGACTGGAGGCAGATTCTCAGCTTCCATGGTTCTCCTTCCCACAGTTTCTGTTTCTGGGAAGACAAAGCTTAACAAAGCCACATTTACATTCATGCACATTACTGACATCCTCATAAATTCACTTTCTGCCTGTGAAATCAACCTAGACCCAAAAACAAGGGCTGAGGCCTCTATCAACAAATGAATCTGAAAAAGTAACATCAAAATAGACAGATAAAATATACCAGCAACCAGTCATGCATCCAAAGTTCTCAGCAGCTGCAGGTGGCCCTCAAAAGTCCTGGGCACCTCCAGCTAGCAGCTCACTCTCTCTCAGTATTCTTGTTCCCAGAAGTTCTCTCTCTCTCTGCCTCCACAATGCTGCTCCCAGAAGTTCTTCTGGCATCTCTTAGTTTGGGCTTTTCTCTATTCACAGCATCAGCTCCTCCCTCTTCAGTACCCTCTCATCACATCAACCAAGCTCTGGGTCTTAACACAAACTGAAACCAAGTGCTAAGTACCTGTTAGCTTACCAATAATACAAGGGCATCTTCCAATTCCATTACCATTACAGGGAGAAACCAGAGAGAGTGGCAGAAGCATCTGAGTGATGGGAAATGAAGAAGAGGAAAAGAGGCACTTATCATGACTGATCTCAATTTTTCCTATAAAGTAGAAGCAAAGTTGGAGGCAGGTGGGGTAGCCATGGGAGGCTTGACAAGGGATGAAAGAGTTTAACAGAGCTGATGCAGAGAGTAGAAGGTATAGACGGATTGCCTAGAGACAGTGAGGGTCCAGGTGAAGTTGTATAACATAAATTTGTAGTGGACCCAGGCAGAAGAGTTGTGTGATTTTCTCCATCTTCATTTAGCAGTGTGTTGTATCAGCAAGCACCCTAGCATACCCAGGGCAGCTGCTAGCACAGGTTTTTAGATCTGCTTTACTAAAGGAAAGCAACTCAAAATGGGTCAACAATCTTTCTTTAATCAAACAAACATATCATTTACCTAGTTCAGGAGAAAAAGTCAG
>CM053596.1:150594740-150620469 GCA_028646575.1 Pseudocheirus occidentalis
TCATGGATCTTCATATGCCTACATATGAAATGTTCAATATCCTACATCAGGAGCTAGTCTGTAAAATAATTGTTCATGGGAAACGATTATGTGTTTTACATCTTTGTCCTGACTAGGTGGCCTACTGAATACACAGGACCTGACATCAAGACCTGCCTTCAAAGTCAGCTTCAGACTAATAATACCTTCATGTTCTGTCTCAGTGTCCTCATCTGTGAAATAGGGAGACCAATAACACCTATCTCATTGTGAAGACTGAATAAGATAATATTTGTAAAGTGCTTTGTAAAATTTAAAAACTTGATAATACTGGCTTCTTTTTCCTCTTCTTCTTCTTCTTCTTCTTCTTCTTCTTCTTCTTCTTCTTCTTCCTCCTCCTCCTCCTCCTCCTTTTCCTTTTCCTCCCTTCTTCTCCATAGATCTTTGCACAATGACCTGTGCCTGTTTTGTTGCTGTTCAGTCATCTTTCAGTCATGTCTGACTTTTTGTGACTCCCGTTTAGGGTTTCCTTGGCAAAAACTCTAGAGTAGTTTGTCATCTCCTTCTCCAGCTCATTTTGCAAGTAAGGAAACTGAGGTAAACAGGGTTAAATGACTTGCCACGGGTCACCCAGCTACTAAGTGTCTGAGGCCAGATTTGAACTCACTAAGATAAGTCTTCCTTATTCCAGGCCCAGCACTCTATCTCTTGCTCCTCTGCCTTCTTGTGCCTATGAAAGCATTAATAAATATAATTTATCCCATTTAAATAACTTTTATTTATCCAATTTTAACTGATGGGCCAAAAATGTTATTTTAAATTATCAATTTATTTTAAAAATAAGTATTAAATATATCAATATAAATTAATTTTTTAGGAAGGAGGTGGATAATCAGTATATAATCTATATGCCAAATCTGATGTTCACTTTTAAAAATTCTGAGTACAGAGGATGCTGCAAATGTTTGGGCAATTTTACTGGTACTTCCCTTGATAGCCTCTTTTTAAAAGAACACTCATCCCCAGAGGCTTAAATCATCTTGTGAATAAGTCAAATATAACCTCAAGTAGTCATTCCCTATAGCTATGAAGTAATTCTCAGAAATACTCTCTTTGAATGATGCCTCTAAGAAAGAGCCAGTATTTCTACAGAAAGTGTCAGTGAGCTCAACTGGTAAAATTGTTTTGAAGATTCTTTTCCCAACTGCTCATGTGGTCATGTTTAAAGTTCAACTGACTTAAGATGATGAATAAAAATTAAATCTTGATTATAGATATTTAATTGCTATTACTTGGAAATCGAGATTAGCAGTGGAATGAGACAAGGAATGGCCTGAATGAACAGAATCCTGGTATATCAAAACTCTGTACTTCTGGATACACTTGTGCCCATTCATAATTAAGAACTTCTGCTCTTGAAGGAGTGAGTTAAGTGTTTTCTTCCACTAACACCTGTGACATTCTATCTCTCATAATATTTAGATTACCTGGGATACGGCCACCACTGGTAAAATAACCTTGGACAAGTATTTGATCTGTAATCAGAAGTTCGAGCCTATTTACACAAGGCTCTCCTGGTAGAGATTGACCACTCACTACTCCATGCCTGTATGAGGAGGAGTTGGGGGAAGAGGGAAGAAAAGGAGGACAGGGAGAAGGAAGATGAAGAGGAGGAAGAAGGAGAAGTAAAAGAAGAGGAAGAAGAGGAGGAGGAGGAGGAGGAAGAGGAGGAAGAGGAGGAAGAGGAAGAAGAGGAAGAAGAGGAAGAAGAGGAAGAAGAAAAAGAAGAACTAGTACTGGCACTAGTAGTAGTAGTAGTAGTAGTAGTAGTAGTAGTAGTAGTAGTAGTAGTAGTAGTAGTAGTAGTAGTAGTAATATTCTAGCTTCCAGCTTCTAGAGAGAAGCCATGTGGTTCCAGATTCTCTTCAGTGAGAGAACTCTGGGAAGAAGTTGACATGTATAAGAGTCAGCACCTCAATCATGATCCTATACCCAGTTTATCACACTAGAGGTTTCAGGAAATTTCCTGTGAATGAGATCTGTTTTGTCTGATATATTTTCATCTGTATAACTTTGGCTTCCATTTTTATTGGCTTGGATAAATGTGTTGATTTGCTATTTGATACATGTGATCTTTATGTAACTGGCATTTGTTGGAAAAGGAACCAAGTTCTGGATATATAGCTTGGTATATTCACTCCTTGTTAAGGGTTGATAGACAAAGGTATGAGTTGAGAGAAGGAAGAGAAAAGTCTGAATAAGTCATATTTAAGGCTTTAAAAGAACTTTTAAGAATTGTTAGCTTTCTTCAAAGTTTGGGTTAGTTTCCAGAACATATTCGAAGACTCTCTTTTTCTTTTTTTTCCCCCCCATTTGATAGTATTTTATTTTTTCCAATTACATGTAAAGATTGTTTTCAACATTTACTTTTATAAGATTTTGAGTTCCTAATTTTCCCCTCCTAGCTCCCTCCCCAAGATGGCATGCAATCTGACATATAGACTATACATGTACAATCCAATTAGACATAGTTCTATATTAATCCTTTAGTGAAGGAAGAATCAGAATAAAAGAGAAAAATGAGAATTGCATTCCCTTCATTCCACCCTCCCTATTTGTTCTATTCTCTTTCTCCTTTTACCATATGCCTCTTCAAAAGTGTTTTCCTGTAATGTAGAAGATGCTAAATCTTGTGTTTTGTTTCTTTCTGGATGCTTGCAACATTTTCTACTTGACCTGGGAACTCTAGAATGTGGATATAATATTTCTGGGAGTTTTCATTTTGTGATCTCTTTCAGGAGGTGATTGACGAATTCTTTCAATTTCTATTTTACCCTCTGGTTCTAGAATACTAGGGAAGTTTTCCTTGATAATTCCTTGAAAGATCATGTCTAGGCTCTTTTTTCATTATGGCTTTCAGGTAGTCCAATCATTTTCAAATTATCTCTCCTGGATCTATTTTCCAGGTCAGTTTTTTTTCTAATGAAATATTTCACATGGGCAAAGCAACAGAATCCTGCCTCAGTGCTACCAAAAAGACCCTGCAATCTCCTTCTGACCAGTTGTTCAACCCCCTTACCATCTGTAGGTTGAGAGGTCTGGAAGCAGCGGCTGCCGCTGCCACTGCTAATTCAGTTACTCCCAAGGCCTGCTCCTGGTTCGCTGGAGTTGGTGCTGTGCTGGCACAGCCTACTCTGGACTAAGCTCCTCTCTCGCCCAGGTGGGACAAACATTTCCTCCTCACCTTCTGAGTTGTCTTTGGCATCTGTGGGCTGAGAGTTTGGAAACTGCCACACCGGCCAGTGATTCAGTCACCCGAGGCCTGCTCCAGGTTGTATCAACAATGCAATATTCACAACACCCACGGTGGTTATGAATATGCTGTGAATCACAAAATGCAGCAAACTCTCCACATGGAGGGCAGAACCAAACCCTTTATTCAAATAAATTCAAATAAATTTATTCAAATAAATATTCAAATACCAGAAGACAGAGTCCCAGAACTAGAAAGCCAAAGTCATTATAGTAGTCATGAAGTTGATACACATGATTAATGCAGTGAACACCCCCATTCCCAAGCCTTCACAACAGAACAGGCTCCCTCAAGCAGGGATCCCTCTCTCACTCATGATAGCTCCTCAGCCTGGTTCTTGGAAGTTCTCAGTAAAAGTTGCAGAAGGAGGATCTCAGCAAAAAGGTGCAGTCTCCAGGTGGTGACTGAGAGAAAATCTGACTGTCCTGCTGGTTCTTTTCCTTATATACAGTATAGATCTTCCCTGTTCTGCCCCTTCCTGTTAAGGTGTTAACTACTCCCAAGGTGTTAACTTGAAGTAAGCTGCTAAGTGCCTGTTTACTAAGTGCTTAACTTGAAGTAAGCTGCTAAATGCCTGTTTACTAATTGCCAATAGAAAGGTGCATGGAAGATCTTCAGATTCCATTAACATTACACAGGTTTGTAGGCTCTGGTCTGTACTATTGCAACAGACCTTTCCTATGGACCTTTCAAAGTTGTCTTGGGCTGGAAATTTGCTTCACTCCATCTTTTTTGTGGGTTCTCCTGCTCTAAAATTTGTTTGGAATCATTTTTAAAGCTATCTGGAGGGGTGGGGGGGAGAGCTCAGGCTAGTCTCTGCCTTTACTCTGCCACCTTGGCTCCACCCCCCCCCCAATATTTAAAGTCTTGAAATGAAGATGTCACCTTATTATTTTTTCTATATTATGCTTTGGGTGATCCCATAAACCTTCTCCCATGAAATAAAGGACAAAAGAAATCCATTGATCATTTCCCTCTGGGGAACTGCAGCAAGTCTTCTGTCCCAAAGAAACAGGGGAAGAGTGGGAAAGAGCTTTGAAAAATGAGAAGACCAGACATAATCATGCATAAAGTCATCATCTCTGCACTCCCCCTCCCCCAACCTCTTTGAACTATTTAACATCCTGATCCTCTGGTCTCTGACCCCTTTTATAATTTCCTTAGGGTGGTCCAACATGTAAAAGCCCTGGGGAATGCCATTAATAGAGAACACTTCAAAATCAGTAAAGTATCTCCCTGGCATGTTAGAATTCACTATCTGGGACTACTCTTTAGTTTGGGAGAAAGGTATTAACCTCAACATATAATGAAGGTAAGACAAACTCTAAAAGATAAGGCACAGACAATGACATCTCCAAGCACAACAGTCCCACAACCAAAGCAGAAATATGGGGCAAACATTATTGAATCACTCCCTTAAAAGGGTTGGCAGCTTTGGGTTTTACTGAATTTAAAAAGAAGCATATTCCATAGTCAAACTCAAGAGTGCTGGCCTAGGAGTTAGGACGGCAAATTTACCAAATAGTCTGTATGACCTTTAAGCAAGTCATTTAATGTGGTTTTGCCTTCATTTTCTCATCTGTCAAATGACAGGCTTAAATAAAGCCCTCTTACCTTAAATATCCCATGACTCTCAGTAGAGGTGAAGGAAACACGTTCCAAACTATATGAGTTGTTCACAGGGTTAGCCCCTATCTGCACAAATGCAGAATTCACAGCAGTAACCGTCTGCTACTGAGGACAAGGACCCATTTCTGTCTTTGTATCCCCACTGCTTAGTACAGTGATTAACCTATAGTAAGTGTTTTTGACTTGACTCTACAGGGAGAAATATTCTAGACCATATCTGGGTGCTAAAACTTATTCAGTAGTTAGGGGTTGGTTTTGATTTACTAAATCTGTGAAGAAGTAGAATTCAGATTGTCTCAAATTAGATATTCACAGTTGGAAGAAATACGTCCTTGGAGAGAGAGAACTTGTCTAATCAATGTACATCCTCTTAGGTTCTAGTCAACAAGTATTTATTTATTTTTATTTTTATTTATTTATTTACTTTTAGTTTACAACATTCAGTTCCACAATCCCTTGTGTTCCAAATTTTCTCCCTTTCCCTCTCCTTCCTCCCCTGCCATGGTGATATGCAATTAGATATAGGTCCTACAAAGACCTTCACATTAAACATTAGTCAATTGACAAGTACTTAAGTACCTACTATGCACCAGATGCTGCTCTAAGCATCAAAGATACTCAAAAAAGAGGCAAAAACAAAACACAACATAAAAAAGCTTCATAAAACAAAAACATGGCAGCTCTTTTAAATAAATGATATAACTTTCAGTAGTTGACCCACATTTCTACTTCAGGAGTAAAAGAGTTTTGGAAATGAAAATGTCACTGGGAAAACTCGTAAGGTTTGTTTTTCTTCAAATATGGATCAAAGTTGATGCATTAGGTATAATTTAAACATTAAATGAAACCTGGATGATTATTAAGAGATCTTAGAAAAATTGAGTTGTCTTTTGCTGTCAGAAACAATAGATAAAGAAAAAGAATGTAAAGAAAATTGAATATAGTATGAGGGATAATTAGTAAAAATTAATAGTAAGACTCAGAAGAGTCAAATTTTCCCCTCTTAAAATATACTTGGAACTCAATACTTATATAGTTCAGAAAAATGGATTATTGTCCCTCCATATAGCTGCGCTTGTGCCCAAGGTGCTATTACTCCTTCTTCCCTTTTTTTGGATGCAGCCGTGGCTCCCAGCCTTCGGTTCTTGCTACCTCTCTGCTGATCTTATTTCTGACTCTAGTGGCTGCAGAAGCTCCATTGTCAAAAAAGCATACCCTGCAGAATGAGGATGAAAGTGAGGGAAATGCTTTAGAGTCCGAATCCCTAGACAGCCCTGATTCTGACTCAAGTCCGAAATTTGTTGGCGAGGATGGAGGCAATGAGGAAACAGCTTATGAAGATGAGGAGGGAGCAGAGAAGAATGAGGAAGATGAATCCCCTTTTCAGAAGATGGCCTGAGGCCTATGAAACTGCTGCCAGGAGCCTCTGCTGAGAATCAGTCCCTGCTCCTTATACCCTGTTCTCTCTCCCTACTGTTATTCCTGGGTGATAGGGAATATTTGCCCTATCCCCACAACAAATATCCCCACAATAAATATCTAAGAAAAAAAGGAAAAAATGTATTCTTTATATCCTTCAGTGACATTCTTGAGTCTACCTTATTTCTTTTTTAATATTGACATACAATTTTAAGATTACACAGGAAAAAGTACAGGCCATAACAACTGAGATTAACTTATCAGCAGTGGAATTGTGACCAATATTTACACTGAAAACATAGTATCCCAGTGCATAAAGGGGTTAAATTTTGCGAAGTCTATCTCATTTCTGAGGTTAGTCATTTAAGTTCTATGCCCACTCTCAATCTTTCTTTCCTTTACTTACCTGAAGTGGTTTGAGATTTCTTGATGTATTTGATTAATGTAATGGAAAAATCTTAGTACAACAGAAATCAGGTTCATTTAAAATGAGGAGCTGTGGGAAACCTTTTGCAAACTACAAAAATTAAATGCTTCCTTTCTGTACCCCAATCCCTGGCCCCATGGGACCATAAAAGCACAAGAATGGGAACAGATACAATCTCATTTCCTATTTTGAGCACAGATTTTTAAACGCTATCAGGGTTAGGTTAATGGGCTCTGTTATTAGTCACCTTGCATAAACATGTTCCACTTGAGAAGAAAAACTAACTGGATTTCTTGCCCTGATTGATGAGAAAGAAAGGATTTGGAAGAGTCATTTTAGGTGCAGCTACACAAAAATACAACAGCTCCTTTTCTGCCTAAGTTTTGCTAATGGAAACTGATGAAGTTTTGCTCTTGTAGAATCAGAATAATTTAATATTTTTGAGCCTTGAGTTTGTATAGAAAACTCACAGACTTTACAGTAGGGAGATACAGAAACAGATTGAATCCCAGAACTCCCCCTACCCCTGAAAAAAACCACTGTTTCAGAGTACATGTAGTTTCGCAGTTAGGTGGCAAAACAAAACAATAACAGTTCCCTATAACAAAAACGTGAGAGCCCTTTTTAATAAATTGTGCACTTTTCAACATCTGTCCCACATCTCTATTTTAGGGAGGGTTCTGGAACTTTCTGGAACTTTCAGCATTGGCCTTGCTGAAATTCTTGGGACTTGCTTTCTCTCAAATGTATGTCAAGGTTGATGTAATAGGTAGAATTTAAACATTAAATGAAATGTAGATGATATCATATCTCTTAATTAAAAGATCTGGGGAAAACTTGGGGGAGGTTGCTATCAGAAAGAGCAGACAAAGAAAAATGAATATATTATGAAGGGCAGTTAGGAAAAAATGAACAGGTTTGGACTCAGAGGTAGGAAGAGCTGAGGTTGAATTCTTCCTCAGACATTTACTGGCTGTGTGATGCTGAGAAGTCACTGAAGCAAACTGTCTGCCTCGTTTTCCCTAAGTGTGAAATGGGAATAATAACAGTAACACCTAATAGGGTTAGTGTGAGGGTCAAATAAGGTAAAAAATCTATAAGCTGTTTTACAAACCTTAACTCTATAATAAATACCAACTTTTATAATTCTTTTAGGAATCAGGAAGAAAAAAACCAATTCATATCCCACAGTGCTTTCTGGTTTCTATGAAAACCACGTAAGGTTTTTAGCAAGGACTGTCAGTTATCACTTTACAGATAAGGAAAGTAAAACTCAGTGAGTTAAATGACTAGTCCAGGATCACACATCTAGTACAAATGAGTCAGTCAGTCAATAAGCATTTATTAGATGCCCGATATTATGCTAAGCAACAAGGATACAAAGACATGCAGAAAACAGTCCCTGCCTTCAAGAGGTTCCCAGTCTAATGGGCAGGAAATGAACCCGTCCAAGTCTTCCTGAACCCAAGGCTGGCTCTCCATCTGCTATGACACACTGCCTCTCATGGGGAGTAAGAGAAGGCACCATGAAGGGAGCAGCATCTGAGTCGGGCTTTGAAGGACAGCAAGGATGGCAGCAGGGAGAGCTTTCACATATAAGAACTTATGGGATCTTCAAAACAACCCTGAGGTAGTCATCATGGGTTTTTATGACCAGATTTTACAGATAAGGAAATTGAGGCTGAGAAAAATTAATTAACCCAAGATCACATAACTAGTAAGCTGGCAGGGGATGAGACTAGAACTCAATCTTCTGATTCTTATTTCATGACATTTTAAAATCTCCCTATTTATGATATTTTTAAAAAAAAAATCCTATTCTTCCTCTGTAGTCTAATCCTTTTCAAAATATTTTGGACTATAACCTCATCTCTTCATAGACAGTTATTTCCTTCAGGCTTTGTAAGGGATAAACAAAACTTTCCAATAACATATAAAGTTCAAAAGGTAGTAGAAGAATAGAGATCTGACCTCCTAAGTCATTTATGGCCAGGCATGATGATACACATGAGTAAACTCTGCCCCTGGGGAGACTGAGGCTGGTGTGTCTGTTATTCTTGAGAGCTCTGAGATGCAGTGGGAGGGAGAGAGAGAGGGAGAGAGAGAAGGAGAGGGATGAGAAAAGGGAGGGAGAGACAGAGGGAGGAAGAGAGAGGGAGGGAGAGAGAGGGAGGGACAGAGGAACAGAGGGAGGGAGAAAGAAAGAGAAAGAGAGAAAGAGAGAGAGAGAGAGAGAGAGAGAGAGAGAAAGAAAGGGAGAAAGGGAGAAAGGGAGAGAGTGAAAGATCTGACCTCATAAATCACTTCAATCTCCCTATTCCATGAATAAAAAATGAATCTCTGTTTGCTAGCAATGCAAGAGAGCCTAATAGCTGTTTCTGTAGGAGTTATTAATATACCCCTTGTCAACTCTGATCTTATTTAGAATGCATGTTAGACATTGAAAATCAAACGTGTTGTGTATGGAAATGTATTTTGTAGTAGTCATGACAGTAAATGTTGAGTTCAGAATGCAAACAGTTTTCATATTAGCCTTTTTGGTTAATTAGCCAACCAAAAAAGCTGACTATTTCCCAGTTCAAATTTTCTCCACAATTAGATTCCTTCAAGAAACTAAAAGTCAATTGTTTTCATTTCATATGATTAAAACATGAAATAAAATTCCATGTAAGCATAGAGGATGTGTATATATATATATATATGTGTGTGTGTGTGTGTGTACATGTACATACATACACACACATATTCGTCTCTAAACTGATAAAAATTATATATTTTAGAAATGCAAAAATCTCATAACCTTTACAAGGAAATATCCTTAACTGTGATGTTTTAGCATAGTTATTAATAAAGCATTAAGTGTATACAGCAAAAATATATAATTTATTGAATATTTGTATGATTCTTTCAGTTTACAGTAATTAGTATTTTTTTTAGGGCAACATATTTTCAAGTGGTATACTCTCTTTGCTACTTAAGTTGATTAGATTGGCTATACTCAATGACATTGGCCACTGTGTATTATAGACATCTTTCAAATAAAGAAATTAACAAATACTGGGTTTTTAAGAATCAATTTTAAAAGGAAATTTCTTTTTAACAAAATGTTTTGTATAGTTACCTGGATTATTTCCTCTCCAAAGGTCTACCCCTTTCAAAATGCTTAAATTAGAGAGACAAAGAGACAAAAGGAAAGAGAGGAAGAAGAGAGAGAAGACAGAGAGTGTTTATTTAGCAATGATCTCTCTCTCTCTCTCTCTCTCTCTCTCTCTCTCTCTCTCTCTCTCTTTTAACTCTCCCTGAGGGCAGCTAGGTGGTACAATAAATAGAGTACCGGCCCTGGAGTCAGGAGGACCTGAATTCAAATCCTGCCTCAGACACTTAACACAAAACTAAATGCATGATCTTGGGCAAGTCACTTAACCCCAACTGCCCTCCAAAAAGAAAATAGAGAAAACCCCAAATGGGTTCATGGAGAGTAAGATACAACTGAAATGACTCAACACAAAAATGGAAGAAGAATGAGGGAAATGACTCTTAGCCTCATACTCTATTCTCTCTAATGCACATTAGTGTATAGTGAACATTAATGTATATTATATCTAATGAGGGTTTGTCATATGCTAGGTAATGTTCAAAACACACAATTAGACATGGTTCCCGAACCTAAACTGTTCTTTTATGAAGTGAGATTTCCATTAATGACTAATTAATCCAAGATGGCCCAGATCCATCTATCTTCTTTTCCCATACTCACCTCCTGAGGTTCTGACTTTTTAATAAAATATTATGCCTACCTACCCACTGGGAAAATAACATCAGTGCCTAAATCTGTGATTAATTTAATAATTAGGCATCCTCGTGCTACCACAGATGACCAGGATTTAATGCTGCAATTGTTTCTTTTAAAGCCCCTGATTACTGAAAGAATGCTGATGTGACAAGTGATATTAGTAACAGGCCATTTCCACCATAATTAGGCTGATTTTATTTTCTCCCCCCTGAAGGCCAGCAAATATAGGTATTGGCTGTGGGTCAGACATGAAGACCACAATCAGGCAGAATGATTTTAAATTAGATATTTCTTGTCTCTTTTCTTCAAGCCAAATTAGGAAGAGGCATAAATCACAGACGTTATATGATCTGAAGTTCTGTGCAAGGCTCAGAATAAATCAAACCTTTAAAGACCACATAAGAAACAGCTGAAGCAATTGGTAGAGTTTAGCTTGGAGAAGGGAAGAGTGAAAGGGGTCCTAAAAGATGTCTTCATATACTGAAAAGAGTGTTACATGGAAGAAGGAGCACACATGTTTGTGTTGTTACTCAAAATAAACAAAATGCAGGGGAGAAAGCCGTCATCTCAGAACAAGAAACCCTGGGTTTGAGTCTTGCTGTGTGGTCACTGAGTTCATTCTCCTCTATTTTACAGGTAAATAAACTGAGGCTAGAGAAGGAGCAGAGTTCAGATGCCACAAGACGTCACAAGGCCTCTTAGTCCCAGCCCTGGAACTAACCACCTGAGTCACTTCACCTTTCATCTAGAAAATGAGTTAACCTAGGTATAGATCTCTTCAAAATAATAAGACTCTATGAATGAAATCAGCCTCTTACATGCCTGTGTATATCTGCAAATACTCTTTGGGGAATGGGAATGACATATATAGATTGCAGGATTTTGATACGAAAGGAGCCTCAAAGGTCATCTAGAATAACCTCCTTGTTTCACGGAAGGGGAAAAGGATACTCAGAAAGTTTGAGTGACTTCCCTATGTCTAATTCCCTATGCTAAAATCACTTCTCTACTCAAAAACTTGCAATGGCTCCCCTCTGCCCACTAAAGTGACTGAAAGTAACAATGACAATCTAAGTAATCTTCTATGAATGAGGAAATGGAAGCCAAGAGGTAGTGACTAAGGTCACCTAGGTAGTCAAAGGCAGAGGCAGGAGTCAAGCCAAGCCTCCCTGACACTAAAGCCAGGGTTCATCACACCCCATAACACTGGTTCTCTAGCCTTAGCTCACACTGCTAACCTTCCCAAACTGAACGACTCACAATTCCCCTCCAGACTCACCTTTTCCCACCTCTTGTCCTTTGTCTATTACCCTAGATTCCCCTTCCATGTCTGCCTACTAGAGCTTTCCCATACTTCAGTCTATTCTGTCCCAACTCATGCGCCATCTCCTCCAAAAGAGCTTCCCTAAACTGGGTCTTCCATAGCATTTTCTCTATATTCTCTCCTATGTGTTTTATTTTCTTCTAGACCTGTGATTTCATTAGTGTAGAGAGTTTCTGGCGAGATAAGACAGTTGCCTGGGGATACTGAGAAGTGAAGCCACTTGGCCAGGGTCACACAGCCTACATGTGTCAGAGGGAACTCAGCTCTTTCTATCTCTTTACCCATTACTCTACACTTTCCCCTATATATATACTTCTCACTTTCTTATTTGGGTTACATTTATTTGGGTTGGAGTTTTCTCCCCAACTAGACCAGAATCTCCTCAAGGGCAAGGACGATGTGACAAGGTTGTTATGAGAAGGCTTCATAAAACATTCTTCTGAAAGTCCCACAGAAATGGGAATTAGTGGCTTCCATTTGTATCTGCCATACTTGGCACAGTCCTTTGCATAAAGAAGACATCTAATAAATATTTGGTGAGTTGATTTGATTTGAAAAAAAGATTAAGTCAGCACTCCACAGAGATAAAATAAGAGAGGTTGCTGGGTATCTACTCACATCCAGAACTCATACCAAGGGATTACGTGTAAAGTTGCTCAGTATTTATGTTTGACACGGTTGCTCTTAGACTCTGGAGGATGAGAGACAGACGAAAGGCAAGATCATGTAGTATTAGAAGCAGAGCACAGTGGGCAGGACTGGTCACCAAAACTCTAGCCATTGCTTGGAAAAGGCAAAGTCCTCCCTTCTCTCCCTGGTGACCTACTCTGTAGAGGTTAGAGTTACGGTTATCAGGGGATTCCCTGAGGAAGGGTCATTGGGGAGCACACAGAGCATGGCATTCACATGCTTGGACTGATTACCTTACCTGATCTCCCACCTGAAACAATCCAGGGTTTAACTTTTTCTGAAATGCTTTGGATCATATCATACTTACCATAGAGCTTTTCCAATGTCTAGTAAAAACCATTCAAAGTTAGTGGAACTAAAGGCTGAGTACTTTATTTAGAAAGTTCGCTCATTCAAAACTGCATACCTTTCTTTGTCTTATTAGTCTCAATAGCCAGTAATTCCTGCCCTGGTCTAACCAATGCTCAGAAGACAGAAGCAACAGTAGTCAACTAATTATATACAAAATCTTGTTTCAAAGCAAATAAAGATGTCATGAAACCCAATACCACATTAGATCTGCTCATAAATGTCACCAGAATAATGGTTGTACATGAGCTGCTATTAAAAAAAGAAATAAAATAAAATGCAATCAGTTATATCAGGCATTGTTTCCAACTTGGCCCTTCTTGAAGGCCCTCAAACTTGGGCCCTTCTCAAGGTGCTGCTGCTCAAAATAGCATTTCTTCTAAGGAACAAAGAAAATGAAATTTCTCAGTGGAAATCTGGGTATTAACCTTCATGTTAAATAGGTATCCCATCACATTCTGAAAAACTGAACTAGGGAACTGTCATTATCAAAAATTCTACTCTTTCTCATGGGCAGCTGGCTCCAAAAAATAACAATAAATGTATAATTGTTTTAATGATCATTATAGCAGTTCACATTTATGTAGTATTTTAAGGCTTGCCGAATACTCTGAATAGTTTATTTAATTTGAGTTTTACAACCACCATGTGAGACAGGTATTGTTGTACCATGTTACAGATGAAGAAATTTGACATTAAAAGAATTGTCAAGGGTCACAGGTAAATATCTAAGGTATGATTTGAACTCCAAGTGCCAACACTTTATCCTTTACACCATGGAACTTATCAAATATCTGGCAGCCTCAACCCTCCAAGACAGCCCAGAATCCTGGCTTAGTCACAAAAATGATATCCCAGAACAAGAATATCCCAAAACAGGGATTTTTAAAAAAATGTAAAATAAAAGTCTAAAGAGAATAAATTTGGAAAAGGGGATGCTCCTAACATGGAAGATACTTTCTTTGGCATATAATGGGCTTTATTCTTACTCCTCAAGAGAGTGAGGCTGCTGACTTGGGCAGCTCTGCCTGACTTCAATCTAAGTCACACCCTTGTTAAGACATGACTCTGGTGATGTCATTGGTCCTTTTTGACACTGAAGAATGAACAATAACAAGAATCCCTGCTCCTCAGAAGGGGATGAGTTAAGCTCCCTTTGTAAACAGGGGAAAAAGCAATGCCTCATCCCTGTCTAGAATTATTCTCTATAACCTAGCAGGCAGAAACAGCCTATATTCTCTTAGCAAAAGATATTGCTCAATTCAAGGTTAATAATTTTCTTCCTTTCTTATAACCTAAATCTTTCCCTGATTTAAAATAACCACAAGTCCTTTACTGAGAAGACAAACAGGCAGATATGTCTTTCATTCCAGCTCTAAATGAGAGACACTGTTGGAAATTATACTTCTGAGATTTAAAATACAGGTACCCTTCTTGCAGTCTGAAAATGCTGAATTTTGCCTAATTTTAAAAATCTTCCAACTCTGACACTACCTGTTTAAACACCTAGAGAAGTTGAATGAGCCCTGCAGAAGTAGTTTCTGCTTTATTTGTAGCTCAGACTCCAAGGAATCATCATTATGGAGATATTTAGAAGGTGAATCATTTGTGAGAATGCATCAAAAGTACTTTTAGCTGTACCTTCCTTGGGAGTGGGGGGGTGGGAAGGAACACAAGCAGCCCTTAGATTTTAAATGAGTATTACACAGCAAACTCTAAGCTATAAAAGTTATGACTAGAATGGGCAATGGAAGATGTAATGTGTAAGAGCAAAAATTAATATTATGGATTAAGTGACCTGTGTACCTTTTTCAATTCAAAAAAGAATACCACAAAGAGAGATGGGTTAATTTAACTTCAGGTTACTGTTGTGGGATTTTTTTTCCCTTCTTTATCACAATTTGGTTCTATTTCCTATAATCCCTTCAAAACTGCCATCCAGTTTCAGACTATCCCAGCCTCTGGTATTGTCCAGTTAACTATAATCTTGGATTGGAACCTCCACAGATCTGATAACAATTCCTTTCAAATTGACATGGATCAGGGCAAGCTTCATCTTCAAAGCTCAGGCAGAATCTAATAGCCTCCAGTCCTTCCTTGGGGCCAGAAGAGTGGCAGACCCTGCTGAGAGTCATTTTATCCTTTAGAGAATTAACACCAGTCACAGGAAACAGCCAGGGGATGATGACATCAGCTCAACTAATAGGGCTTTTCTGAGAGTGGAGAACAGCCACAGCAGCAGTGGAAGAGAAAGCTGCTGGGCTTCTCATTTCTATTTTTAACATCAATTATTTAACTTTTAAAAATAAGTCACGTGCTGCACGATTCACAGGCATTACAGGTAATCACTGGTAACTAAAAATATTTTTTCAGCTCCTCGTCTTTAGAACCCAGTCCCTTTAGTCACAATCAGCACAATGCAGTAAGAAGGCAAATTCCCTGATCTTTCCTGACCTTCTTTCTTATCTAGAGCTTGTCTGACATACACCAAATACAGGAACCAGAATCCAAAGAGTCATTTTTGCAAATCATTCATATTCATCTTTCTCTTGAATATTTACCCACATAATTTTTTTAATTCTGATGTTTTTGAATTCTCTTTTTCTTTTGTAACTAATGACATACCATCATTAGGAATTTCTTTTAAAGCCTGTCTGCTTGAATGCATAATTTATTTACCTCCACCAATCCTAGAAATATAGCAATATTAAACTGTCACATATATTAAACGAATCCATCCACCAAAAGTCTCTTTCTAGCATTTTTCTAGTACCCAAACACAATGTAACTGGCCCTGCTTCACCTTCCTATCCCACCTCCCTTCCCCTGACTTACGGTGGGCTGTTTTGTTCTGATCACTTTGGACACTGTCCACTGACTGGTTGCTAGAGGCAGAAGAGATGCTGGAGCTCCTGACGAAACCAAATGCTGCCAGTTTAGCTGCTGGGAGACGGGAATATCCAGGAGGGCGAAGTCCAGATTTGGGGAGGTTGGCTCTTGTGGCGTTTGAAGTGGAGGCTTTCTTCAAATCAGCTGAAAAGAGGGGTAAACAGAATAACTGTCTTGCTTAACAGGATAAGCCAGGGAACCCCATAAGTTGTAAACAGCATAAACCGTAGTTTGCAACAATCTTTAAAGATTTAAAGCTGGGAGCTGCCTCAGAGGTGATCTAGTCAAAATATTATGTCATTTTACCAATGAGAAAACCTAGGCCCACAGTGCAAAAGGTCACTTGTCCAAGGTCACACAGATAAAGAACAAAACTCAATTCTTATGACCCTAAATCGAGTGGCCTTTCCACTACCCTGAGCTGCTTCTCAATAGTTTTGCCAAGTTTCAGAACTTGAGACCATCTCCTGTTTTAACCTTACAGAATAAAGGTTTCAAGCAGTTCAGGTTAGGCATGGCAGGAACCAAACGGTGCATGCATCATAATTTGTAAATGCTTTGAACCAAATTGTTATCAGACTTATAGAAGACAGGTTCACTGGACAGTTTTGAGGAATATCAGTTTGGCTCCTTCCATTATTTGCTTCTGGTCTTTGAAACCACTTTGGAATCACACGAAAGCCCATTGATTCCAAAATATTAACATTTGGGTATAAAAAGTTATGCCTCAGCATTTTCAGTCTCTATTTCAGGCCCCATGAATGATTGGCCACTGCACACTGAGTCACAACTCACTGCAAAGTGATCGTTGCAAGAAAAGATTCTGAAAAGTTTTTGACAAACTAATATTCTATAAAACTGAAAACATGCTCCTTAACCTTACCTAACACTGGAGAACTCAAAAACATCTACTTAGGAAATTTAATAATATTGTTCTCCAGAGTATTCAGCACTTGGTTTCTGAGGGTACATATATAATTTGGTATTGTTTTGAGCCTATATACAATCACCTAGTCTAGCTGTGAAGGAATCAAGCAGAAGTATTTCTCATAGAACAATAATAGTCCAAAAATTAGTGAGGGAGAAATAACTATAGTTATTTGGGACACAAATGTGTTCAAATATTATTAGGCCATACAAGTCTCAGGATACTAAGTAACTGTCCTTATGCACAGGCCTGACCACATCATGACCTTATTCAAGAAACTCCAGTGGTTCTATTGGTTCTAGAATAAAATCTATGTTCTTCTTCTTTTTGGCCATTTAAAGTCATTCATAACCTGGCTTCTCCCTATCTTTGCATACTTACCATACATTATGTCCCCTTCCCACACTCTTCAGTCCAGCCAAAATGGTTTTCTTACTATTATTTACACACACACACAACTCCACTTCCTGCCTCCTCCTCCTTGTCCTGACCCCTCCCCCCCACCCCCATGCATGTCTGGAATGTACTTAATCCTCACTTCCCTAGCTGAGAATCCCTTACTTCCTTCACTACTCAACTCAAGCTACCCCTTCTACAGGAAGCCTTTCTTGATCTTCCCTAGCTGCTCAGTATCTTCTCAAAATGGCCTTATATTTATTTTATGTGCATGCGTATATACTTGCATATGTAGTCATACACATTATGTTTATGTATAAATCAAGGTACCATATATAAAATACACATATTTTATACATAAACCTATATGTTATATATGTTTGTACATAGTTGGTCAGTTATTTTTCAGTTGTATCCATCTCTTCGTGACCCCATTTGGGGTTTTTTTGGCAAAGATACTGGACTGGTTTGCCATTTTCTTCTCCAGTTCATTTTACAGATGAGGAAACAGAGGCAGACAGGGTTAAGTGACTTGGCCAGGGTCACACAGCTAGGAGGTGCCTGAGATCAGATTTGAACTCAGGAAGATGAGTCTTCCTGACTCCAGCCAGGCCTGATGGTCTATCCACTTTGCCACCTAGCTGTTCCAGGTTTGTACGGAAACATATACAACACACACATATATTTATATGAAATGTATGTGTGTATGTAAGCTCCCTGAAGGTAGGAACTGTTGCATTTTTGCACCCTCAGTGCCTAGCACACAGTGGGAGCTTAGTAAATGCTTACTAATTGATTAATTGCCTTCTTTTGTCATTTCACTAGCTTTTTCTTGTTCCTCTTCTTCTCCATTCATAAGATTAGTTGTCATTCAGTCAGTCTTGTAGAATAAACAGAAGTCAGACAACAGCCCACCAGCACCTTAGAGCAGGAATGTTTAAAAACCTTAACAATCATTTAATCTAAGTTGTTCATCCTATTGCTGAAGAAACCAAGCCTCAGTGAAATGGAGGGACTTACTCACAGCAGTACAGTACTGGTGGACTTGATTAAATAGTTACCTCTTACTTGAGTGGTGCCTCTTCATGTCCTCAGTAACTCTCTAGGACTTGAAGTCACAGAACAGTTACTGACCTGCACTGGTGGGTGGGGTTTCCTCATTGAAAATCTACCATACCAACTGATTCTCCCCAAAAAACCAAACTAGAATACCTATAATTCTTATGGTCTTTCTTTTGGTCTAAAATAGGGTTACTCTGTATGTTGCTACTGTTTAGTCATTTCAATACTGCCTAACTCTTCGTGACCCTGTAAGGGTTTTATTTTGTTTTGTTTTTTTTGGCAGGGATATTATAATAGTTTGCTATTTTCCTCTCCAGCTCATTTTACAGATGAAGAAACTGAGGCAAACAGCACTAAATGACTTTTCCATAGTCACATAGCTAGCTAGTAAGTGTCTGAGGTTAGATTTGAACTCAGCTCTTCCTGACTACCAGGCTCAGCCTTCTATCTACTCTGCCACCTAGCTATCCCTGACCCTGTATAGTTTCACACAAGTCTATCTTTCATTAATCTCTAGGACACAATCATAGCATAGTTGGCTGGATGGGGTGGATAAAATTCACTCCTTTCTGCACAGAGAACAAGCCAGATGACATTAGACATCCCATTCCTTCTCTGATTTTGTGAAATGTTTAATTTTACCCATTCCTAGTCACCTAAATGATTTGAAGTTATTCAAGTCTCTGAAATCTAAAAATATCTTATAGAACTGTCCTCACAAAAGGAGGCTCTTCCCCAGTTGATAAATGGTCAGAGGATATGAACAAGCAGTTTTCAGAGAAAGAAATTAAAGATATCTATAAGCATTTGAAAAAATGCTCTAAATCACCATTGATTAGAGAAATGCAAATCAAAACAACTCTGAGATACCACATTTCACTAGTCAGATTGGCTAAGATGACAAAACAGGAAAATGATAAATGCTGGAGAGGATGTGTAAAAATTGGAACACTAATGCACTGTTGGTGGAGCTGTGAATGGATTCAACCATTCTGGAGAACAATCTGGAACTATGCCCACAGGGCTATAAATAAGTGCATACTCTTTGACCCATCAATACCACTTATAGGGCTGTATCCCAAACACATCATAGAAGTGGGGAAAGGACCTGTATGTACAAAAATATTTATAGCCGCTCTCTTTGTGGTGGCAAAGAATTGGAAATCAAGGGGATGCCCTGCAATTAGGGAATGACTAAACAAGTTGTTGTATGTGAATGTAATGAATGGAATACTATTGTGCTATAAGAAATGAGGAACAGACAGACTTCATAATAACTTAGAGCAGTTTACAACATTCAACA
Source organism: Pseudocheirus occidentalis (assembly GCA_028646575.1). Classification (NCBI taxonomy): domain Eukaryota; kingdom Metazoa; phylum Chordata; class Mammalia; order Diprotodontia; family Pseudocheiridae; genus Pseudocheirus; species Pseudocheirus occidentalis. The sequence goes on from CM053596.1 coordinate 150,614,241, forward strand.
AAAAAAGAGAGAACCAGGAGAACTTTGTATACAATTACAGACACATCATATCTGTCACAAGGAACTTTAATAGACTGGGCTCCTCTCAGCAGTGCAAGGTTATAAGACAACTCCAAAAGACTCATGATGGAAAGAGATATCCACATCCAGAGAAAGAACTAGAGTCTGAATGCAGATTGAAGGAAACTATATGCTCTCTCTTTTTTTGTTGTTTTGTTTTATTTCTTCTTTCTCATTATTCACTCCAATGGTTATAATCCTCCTTTACAACCTAATGTTTAATGTGGAGATATGTGTAGATACTATATTTGATTGCATGCTGCCATGGGGGAAAGGAAGAGGAGGAAAGGAAGGAGGAGAAAATTTGAAACTCAAGGGATTGAGGAACCAAATGTTGTAAACTAAAAGTAAATAAATAAATTTTAAAAAACAAAACAAACAAAAGGAGGCTCTTTGAAAAGGATTTTGGTCACTACAGTTTCTCAGAGGGATCCAAAGGAGGAAAAGCCCTTCCTTTAGAACAGTCAAAATTTTTGTTATTTGGGAATGCAGTTCTAAGTCTGGAAACACAATACACATCTCTGCCCTTGGAAACAGTGAGAAGTATTGTGTGCATGGTCTATTTCAATCTATAACACAGCATATACTTTAGGGAGAGATGTGAAGTCTCTTACAACACTCCCTCCCATCTCCCCTGGCCATCTTTACCTCATCTATTTCATTCAGATTCAATTTGGAAGGATTTTGAGAAAACCATTAAGTGTCAGATACTGAACATGGTCTGTCATTGTGTCTTTTTCCAAAAACTGCTCCTACCCTGCTAGGTGGAATAAATGATTTATGCAACAGATCAAAGACCCTTCCCAATGAATAATTCTATCATTGTTCATTTAAAAAGAAATTAATGAAAATAAATAATAGGGTTTTTAAAAATTAGCTTTTCAATATCAAATGTTCAAAACCCTATGCAAAGCAGCCTAAGATAAGCACTCTTATTTTCTTGAATAAGGCATTACATTTTGATAAGATTTTATGGGAAGAAAAGATTAACAGTTCTGTTTGAACTGAAAAACTGATTTTCGTGTCATTGAAAATTTGAAAGGTGCTTTGCTATTTCAAAGGGAAACCATTTTGTCCTTTTGAAAAATAAATCTTTTGAAGAAACGAAATTGGCAAATTCTTCCAAAACTTCAAGAGCTGTTTCTGTTGTGCCTTTTTTTCTTTTGTTGATCTTCCTTTAAATGTGACACTGTAAATGCTAGATGATGGTTCCTTGGGATGCCAATCAGAATGAACTAGTGTTTTAAACACTGAATTCGATTACATTGGTGAGGCTGTCATTGTGCAACATTTTTTCAAACCATAAGTAATAAAAATGAAAGAGTCAAGAACTTGAAAGGCAAATATGTTCAGAGCAATGTGGTAGGTCATATCCTCTATGGATAGGGGAGTACAAAAAGGGGAGAGAATGAGAATGGGTATATGTCTTCCAGACTCATTTTTTCCCTATAATTTTATGTCAGAAAGAATTTTTTTTGCTTCTACCACATTTTTTTAACATAGCATGACTTCACACACTTTGCATAAACCTAGTTCTTTTAAGGAAAAGAGTGGTATACTGGATAAAACACTGGACTTAGAAAACAGAGATCAAATTGAGGAAAGCCTGAGTTCAAATCCATCCTCAAATGCTTTCTAGTTCTGTAACCCCAGGCAATTCATTTACTGTCTCCTTGCCTTGGTTTCCCCATCTGTAAAATGGGGTTAATAGTAATATTGTCTCCCAGAGTTGTTGAGGATAAAACAAGAGATTATTTATAAAGTACTTTGCAAATCTTAAAGTGCTATAATAAATGCTACCTATTATAATTATAATTATTCATTGATATGATATGATATGATATAATATGATAATATATTTCCCCCCCAAAGTATCTTCTGTCAGTAGGTAGTTGAACTTCTCATATGAATGAGTAACTATTCTTTCTTGTCTTGTTTTGAAACATTAAAAATACACACACACACACAAACACAATCTGTATATATCAGGCTTCCATTAGCCAAGGAGATATTGACTACAATATTTCAGTGTAACAGATAGAATCTGTGTCCTGGGAGCAATGAAAAGCAATAGAACCCTGAGCAAGAATTTTTTTTTCCTGTTACAAATTTATCACTGTTGTTCAGTGTAATGGTAATAGTAATTTGAAGACCTTCCCTGTTTTGAAGATGTTCTCTGTCTCCTAATGAGCTAAATATAATCACATGGAGCCTATGGTGGGAGGAGTTTGCTGAAGGGTGGAGCAGAGCCCACAAAAAACTGGGAGTTGGTGCGATTAGAGAGGGATGGAAGAGAGGACACACCCAGGGAGACAACTAGGCTTGTGAGTGTTGTTTGTGGGAAGGCTAAAGGGTGGTATGGCTCTCTGCTGTGTTATGGTGTATTAACTTCTTTGCTGCTGTGATGGATTTGGTTTTCTGGTTTGGGGATTCGGTTTTCTGGTGTCTGAATACATGTTTTGCTTCTGTCTTATGTATGGAGAGTCTGTTATATTTTGTGATTGAGCACTATGCTAGCATATTCACAGTCACCACTAGCACTGTGAATATTGTGTTGGTGCTACATTCAGTCATTTCAGTCATATCCAATTCTTTGTCATCCCACTTTTGATTTTCTTGGCAACTTACTTTATAGATGAGGAAACTGAAACCAACAGGGTTAAGTGACTTGCTCAGGGTCACACACACAGCTAGTAAGTATCTGACTGGATTGAAACGCAGGCCTTCCTGACTCCAGCCCTGGTATTCTATTGACAGCATAACCTAGCTGCCCTCAGATTAAACAGGGTATACACAGAAATACAGAGAACTGGATCAAATAGGATATTTGTGTTGTGGGTCATGGTGGAGATAAACTCTAGTAAGTACCATACAAAAATAATTAAATAAAACCAAAAGCATTTATTATCTATCTTTTGGTACATAGTCCAGCATGGATGACATGAATTGGGGTGGAGGCAAGGTTCCATATAATGGGGCACTGGTTTTAACATGTATACAGAGGTCCTGGTCATTCATTTATCAGTTACCTAGCAGCCTCAGTTTTCCCGGACAGCCATGATTCCAAAAGCAAGACCTATGACCCCAAAACCTCACCTCTGCTCCCTGGACCCCCCAAAAGCTGCAAGGAACCTAAAATGTAAGGTTAGCATGGGATGGGATATGATTTCTTGACTGCTTTCCAATGGAAAAGAGCTCTCTCATCATGGCTTGTAAGAGCTTAGTCAAAGCCCAGTACATTGGAGAAAGAAATAAAAGGAGGTAAAGAGGAACTTTTTAGTACACAAAAGACAGGAGAAGCATCCAACAGTGGAAATACGGTGATGGTGATGGTAACAGTGGAAAAAAGTCACCTATTACTTCTAAGATAAAATGCAAGCTCTTCTATTTAGAATTTAAATACCACCATGGGCTGGCAGTAATATTCCCTTCACATCTCTTTTACATTTGCTATTTACCCCATATGTCATTCAATCTCCTACCAGCATGCTATTGCATCTTCTCTAAAATGCCCTCTCTCTTCACCACCTTGGAAAATTCCTAGCTTATTTCAAGACTCAGCCCTAGGGCCATCCCCTACTTAACACCTCTAATTGTTAGTGCCTATTTTTATTCTGTGCTAGGTGGCACAGTGGATAGAGTGTCAGGCCTGGAATCAGGAAGACTCATCTTCCTCAGTTCAAATCTGGCCTCAGACATTTACTAGCTGTGTGACCCTGGGCAAATTACCTCACCCTGTTTGCCTCAGTTTTTTTGATCTATAAAATTAGCTGGAGGAGGAAATGACAAACCACTCTGGTATATTTGCCAAGAAAACACCAAATGGAGTCATAAAGAGTCAGACATGACTGAAAAACGACTGAACAACAATAATTTAATTTACATTTTATGTGTTTTATATTGACTTATCTGTGCACACACTGTTTTCCCACAATACAACTTATGCTCCTCAAGGATGAAGACTGTTACATTTTTCTTTGTATCTTTAGCATCTATATGGCATAGTTCCAAGCACATAAAATATGCTTAATAGATATTTTCTGAATTAATGAATAAATGAATGGACAGTGGTAGCCATTAGGAAAGAGAAGAATCATCAACTAAAGAAGCACAAGAATCTGGGGTCATTCAGTACTGGGGTAATCTGAGTCTATTAAGCCCTGAACACCACATTCACTCTCTTACACACACACACACCCCACAGTAGATTTTGGGAGTTCTGAAGTTCAATTTGAGAAGATATTTCACAGCTAGGTAAGATCAATAAAGATCTCTTTTAAAAGGGTGCAATGGGAATGAGAATTCGACAATCTTTCCAGCCCCTTGATAGACCAAGGGGGGGAGTTTGAAGACCTCCCCTACTTTGAAAGTCCACAGGAATCTTCCCTGCTATGAAGATAAACTCTGCCCCCTAATAAGCTAAATGTAGGCACATGGAGTCTGTGGTAGAAGGAGTTTGCTGAAGGGAAGCAGAGCCCACAGGAAGCTGGTCAGAGCTAGAGAGACAATGAAAGAGAGAGGAGGTTGAGGCAAGGAGAGAGAGAGACGTTTGTGAGTAAATATTGATCTTGCATTGGCTTGTGGGTAGGCTGAAAGATGCTGTGGCTCTCAGTGTTATTATGGCTTCAATCTTTGGTACTATGATGGAATTAGCTTACTGGTTTGGGGATTGGGTTTTCTGTAGTCTAAATAAATGCTCCAGTTCAATCCTCTATATGGAGATATTGTTATATTTTGTGATCAAATTCCACGTGGTATTTATAGTCACAGTCTTGATCATGATCATGGATGTTGTAAATATTGCATTGGCGCTACAAAGGGGTAGCTTGAGTTGAGTTGTGAAGAAAGTAAGGGATTCTGAGACACAGAAGTGAGGATGGGCTGCATTCCAGGCATGGCATGACGGATGGTCAGAGAAGAGGCACAGAGGCAGGAGATGGAGTGTTGTGTATGAATAAAAGTAAAAAAGCCACTGAATGTGGGAAGGGATATAATGTACACTGAATCTGCAAAGAAAGATAAAAGCCAGATTATGAAGGACTTTAAATGGCAAAAAAAGAAGAATGTAGATTTTATTCTAGAACCAACAAAGAGTCACTGGAGTTTTGAGACTTGTATAGCCTAATAATATTTGAACACATTTGTGTCCCAAATAACAATAGCTATTTCTTCCTCATCAATGTTTGGACTATTGTTTTAGGAAAAATACATTTTGATTTCTTCACACATACTGAAAGGGCAAACTAAGTTTAATGGACTGGCAAGTGAATCATTCAATAATTAAATTCCACAAGCATTACCTACTATGTGCAACATACCATCCTAAGCAAATAAAACTACAAATATGAAGAATTATGCTCTATGCCTTCCCTAAATTTTTCTATACAGTACAGGGGATATGAAAATAACAATACTTTATAGAATGAGATTACTGAGTGAGCCATGCAGGATTGTAAATTATAAGAAGCAATTCTAGATGGAGAAATCAGAGACAGTTTCATGGGTATGACAGTACTAAACTAGATGAAGGAAGTGAAAGATTTAATCAAGGGGAGGTAGAATCCATCATAAGTGTGACTGTACAAAAATACTGAGGTAGGAGAGCATAGGATGAATGTACTCATAAATGTAATTCAGTTTAGTTCAAAAAACATTTATTAAGCATTTGCTATGAGCAGAGCACGGGTACAGGTTGGAGATACTCAAGCAAATCGATGATCCTACTAATTTGAGTATTACCTCCAATGATACAGACTGAAATCCTCCCTTAGGGCTTGCCCATTTTAAGGGACTTAGGTCCACATCTTCAAGCAAGATCACCATATGAGGTCTACCCAACATAGTAGAACCCTTCCTCACTTTTTTCTGGCATAACATCAGTGGAGGATGTCCACCTGTCATCCTTATCCTTGCTATGTAACCAGCCCCTCTTCTCTTTCTGTCATATATTTCCCTAATTGTATGTCTAACACCATTCATACAAAGAAAAAAATTCTTGATTTTGTAGTCATAAAGGATAGGTTCAAATCCCAAACTTTGTAATTTACTACATGTATAAACATAAATGAACTATTCAACCTCTGTAGCCCTCAGTTTTCTATTTTATAAAATGAAGTGGTTGGCGAGAGATGATCTCTATGGACCCTTCCACTATCCCATGGTTACAATA
>CM053596.1:150620969-150646698 GCA_028646575.1 Pseudocheirus occidentalis
TTGAACATTATACTCATTTTTGCTCCATAGGTGATTCTTGGTTTTAATCCTAGCTCCCTTGATCTATGGAATATTATATTCCAAATACTTTGATCCCTCAGTGTAGAAGCTGCCAGATCCTGGGTTATCCTAATTGTGTTTCTACAGTATTCAAATTGTTTCCTCTTGGCAGCCTGTAATATTTTCTCCTTGGTTCAGGGATTCCGGAAACTGGTTATAACATTTTTAGGAGTTTTCTTTTGGGGATCTTTTTGAAGAGGTGAGCAGTGAATTCTTTCAAGTTCTATTTTGCCCTCTGATTCTAAAATATCAGGGCAATTTGCCTTGAGAATTTCTTGAAGGATGCTTTCCAAGTTCTTTTTTTGATCATGACTTTCAGGTAGTCCAATAATTTTTAAATTGGCTCTCCTGGATCTCTTTTCCAGGTCAGTGGTTTTTTCAAGGAGATATTTCACATTGCTTTTTATTTTTTCATTTGTTTGTATCTGTTTAATAGTATCTTGGTTTCTCATAAAGTCATTTGCTTCCATTTGCTCCACTTTAATTCTGAAGGAATTATTCTCTTCAGAATGCTTTTGAGATTTTTTCCATCTGCCAAATTCAACATTTTAAGGCATTCTTCTCCTCATTGGCTTTTTGGGCCTCTTTTGCCATTTGAGTTAATTTGTTATTAAAGGTGTTATTTTCTTCAGTCAGGTTATTGACTCTTTTCATCATTTTCTTGCATCATTCTCATTTCTCTTCCCAATTTTTCCTCCATTTCTCTTATTTGATTTTCAAAGTCCTTTTTAAGTTGGACTATGGCTTGTAGGCAATCTTCATGTTTCTTGGAAGCATTTGGTGTGGGAGTTCTGACTGTGTTGTCTTCTTCCTGTTCCATGCTTTGATTCTTTTTGTCCCCAAGAAAGAATTCTAGAGTTTTATTGCTGTTCTTACTTTGCTTCCTTTTCCTACTCATATTGGCCAGTCAATTAATTGCTTGATTTTTTTTAGCTCCATGGAACTCTACTTCCAGGGGGGAAAGCTCTGTCCCCAATGGCTCGGGTTTTCACAGCTGCTAGCGCTATTAGGGGGGTGCTCCAGCTGCCCTCCCCCAGCTTTGGCTTGCTGAAATCACACCCAAGGACCACCACTCAAGACCACTATCCGGATCCAGGCCACTCAACACAAGAGCACTTGGCCTCTGATCAATTGCTTGGCCCCCCTGCAATCTGCAGGCTGGGAGCTCTGAAGCAGCCCAGTAGAGGTAGCTGCCACTTGCAGCTGTTTCTACCACTACTGCTACATCCTGCTACTTCCTGCCCTGGGAGCAGTTTGGCAAGACTGCTTTTCTCCTCCAAATTTAGCTGAATTCCACTGACCTTTCTCTTGGTCCTTATTTCTCCTGGCTTGATAAATCTGGAAATTGCCACAGGTGCCACCTATCCACTCTCCTGAAGACTCCAGCTGCGGCTCCTCCCGACCATGCTGGGGCCAGGCCGTGGTTTCAGGCTGGGCTGGTTTTGGCTCCCAACCTGCTTTGATGAGCTCCACTTGCCAAGCTGCCTTCAGTGAGAGATGAGTTTTCTGTATTTTTGTGAGTTTTGTAGCCCTAAAATTTGTTTGGAATCATATTTTATGAGTATTTATGGTGGCTATGTGGGAGCTGCAAAACTTTGCTGTTTCTATGCTGCCATCTTGGCTCCGCCCCCCTCTGAGTTCTTTACTTCTTGTTTAAGCTGTGGAAATCTCCATCAGTAATCGGGATTTTAAAGTCAGTTTCTCTCCTAATTTGCCTCACACAAAAGAAAAAAAAGAATTATTTTAAAAATATAATAACAGTAATAATTTTGTTGATGATAACAGTAACTAGCATTTGTGGAGCACTTTAGGGTCTGCAAAGTACTTTGCAAATATCTCATAACAGCCTCATAACACATGACGACACTGGGATGTAAATGCTATAATTAGCCCTATTTTACAGATGAGGAGACCGGCAAACAATTCCTGAGCTGCCTCATAGAGGAAGGGGGTAAGCGTCAGAGATTTACATTGCACTTTTTACCTTAAATCTCAAGATTTGTATATTTATTCACCTATAGTTCACTAGTGGGGAGAGAGGAGTGCTGCTTTGCCATGCATGATGGTCTAAGACAGATGCCTAAGACAGGCCACATTTATCTTAAGGCCGCAGGTTCCCCACCCCTGGTCTAGGAAATAGAGAACTACTAGATTAGGTAGTTTAAAAAAACGTTATTTTTTTGCAATATGATATGCTTGACACATGTCCTAGAATTTGATTTATAAATGCATACACATCACAGTCAATTAAGCAGTCAGGCAACTGGGATATTGTGAAAAACCCATGGAATGTCAATTAAATCAGAGCCTTTAAAACTACTGCATTTCTTCATACGTCAGCATTTTAGGGATCTGTGCATTTATCACTTTTGTATGCCTTCCATTACTTACTGGAGAAGGAGATGGCAACCCACACCAGTGTCTCTGCCTGGAAAACCCAAATGGGCTCACAAAGAGTCAGATACAAGTGAAACAACTGAACAATAAAAATGCCTTCCATTGATGCCCATCACATGCTTCATCTGATTTCTTAGAGAGTCTTTGGAGGGATTATAGCCATGAATTCATCATTTTGTGGCCACTTTGCCAATGAGCCTCTCTGATGAACTTAGATATGTCTTTGGATAAAAAACATAAAGTCATTGAGTAAAATCAGTGATAGATTTAGAGGTAGAAGAATTTTATAGGTCATTTAATTATAAATCATTCTTTTTATCTCTGTAGAAACTGGGGCCAAAAGTTAAGTGACTTATCCAAGGTCACATGGGTAATAAGTATCAGGGACAAAATAAAGACCATGGATCTCAGTTCTCTAACAAGAAAGCTGGCACTTAGAGCTTAGAACACCAGTACTCCAGTGTCAAAGCCTTCAAAAATGCAGCATCATCTTCATGCTTTGATGGAGACATCCATAAATTTAAAATTTCATTCAATTTATTATGCTGTCAATTATTTATTTCTGTCATTCATTTAGTATTTATTACTAGGCAGCAAGGTGATCCACTGGATAAAGCATTCAACCTGGAGTCAATAAGAGCTGAATTCAGATTCTCAGATGCTTACTAGCTGTGTGACCCTTACATCACTTAACTTCTGACTGCCTCAGTTTGCTTATCTATAAAATGGGGGGGGGAGAGGTAAAGGAATAATAATAATAGCACCTACCTCCCAAAGTAGTTGTGAAGGTCAAATGAGGTGATATTTGTAAAGTGCTTTATAAATCTAAAGTGTTATAGAATTACCTAGCTATTATTATTAACTTTTATTATTTATTTGTTAGTTTGACAAACAATTCCTGAGCAAAATATACCATGCTAGTTGCTGTGTGGAATATGAACACACATGACCCTTACCTACAAAGAATGTTGCCTGTAGTATTGTCTAGCAGATAAGGCAAATATGTAAACATCTACAATACAAGTCAACATATGAGAACTACCATATGAGGATTTAAAATAAAAATTGCAAAGGGAGGGAGGGCTGCTCCCAGCTGGAATGGTCAAGAGGTGGCTTTTTAGCATTATTATCTGGCCTTGAATGAAGGTTGATTTTCCATAAGTTTTACATGATTGCATATGTATAAACTATATCAGATTTCTTGTCATCTCAGGGAGGGGGGAGGAAAGGAAGAGAAGGATAGAATTTAGAACTCAGAACTTTAAAGAAAGTTTAAAAAATTGTTTTGACATGTATTTGGGGAAAATATTATATATGAAATGTGAGAGATGAGGTAAGATGAAATGACCAAGTCAGTCTTAGAAATCCTTAACCTACCATATCTCATTTCTTAGTCAACACAAAGGTGATTTATATTTGAAAATTTAAACATTCTTATTCTTGTCAGTTTAGATTTTACAAAAAGCTGACATCATTAGTTGCTTTAAAAAGGTTCTATAAGACATATGTGGAAAGAAAACTTGGTAACTTCTACATTATACATAAAAGAAATAAAGGAAGAATTATTCCACAGCTTGGGACAGAATAGTAAGTTTGAAATATTGATTAAAATGCTAAAAAAGCATTAATCTCTCTTTTCATTTGTTTAGAAGAACCCTCAGGAAGTTTGGGAACCAGTAAATCGAGCTTTGAAACTAAAAAAATCCAACCAAAAGAAAACAAAAAGACAGAGGGAGCAAACATTCCAGATGGACAGAATTATATTAACAAACCAAGGACTGAGTTGTTCACAGACTTGTTAAGTTATCTTGAATGGCTAGAATTGAGGATATGTGTTATAGAGAAGTAGATGAAAATGTGGTTTGGGGTCTGATTGTGGAGGACCTCCGATGTTAGACAAAACAATTTGGACTTTCTCCAGTAGGCATTAGGAAGCTATTGAAGGTGTTTGAGGAAGGGAGAGAAGCTCTAGAGCGGGATCCTTAACCTTAACCATATCATGGACTCACACCATAATCATATCTGTGAGACCTTTGAACCTGTTCCCAGAATCGTGTTTTTAAGTAATTGAAGAAAATGCTAAAATTTCAGTTGAAAGTTAGTGAATATAAAGGTGTCATTTGTTCCCCATCCATGTTTATGAACTCCTGAAATCTGTCGTCCAGGGACCCCAAGTAAAGAACTACTATTTTTAAGGAACACCTTAAAAATCTCTCAGACAGTAGCTGAGAGCAGCTTCTGTTTGCATTGAGATTTTGGAAGGACTCTGTTATTTATGGATCAAAGATGACTGTACCAGAAAGGAAAAGAAAAGGCAGGAAAGTCTTTAAAAAGCAGCCTGGCACAGAATCTAGCACCCTGCCTTGTACACATACTCAGATGCTCAGTACCAGAGTACAGATGTACCCCAAATGCTCTGTAAAGATTTGTTGGATGAGCAAATGGATGAATGATAATCAAATAATTTGAGGAAGGGAGTGGTTTGGACAGCAGATGATAGCAGTTTCTGTTTGCATCATGGATTGGCCAGAGTATAATAATATGGGTCAGAGATATCCGAAGAAGCTAATGTCAATTCACATAAATTCAAGGAGCTTTTCCCAAGTGGCTTCTATCTACCAGGCACTGTCCTAGGTTCTGGTGGCTACAAAGACAAAATGATCCCTGTTCTCGAGGGGCTTATGCTCTATACAGGTAGCAACATAGACCAGTTAAAACATAAAATATACACCAAATAGTTGAGTGGAAGGATGGAGCTGGGGATAGCACTAAGAACTGAGGGGATGATGTTTGAATTTAATTTCAAGATTTCAGGTGGCAAAAGTGAAGGAGAGCATTCTATCCTGTTCAAAAGCATGTCCTATCAGGACAAAAAATAGTAAAACTCTTCATAAATAAAACCTTATTAAGGAACCTGAAACAATTGAGCTACCAGTAACTGAGTCACTAGGGAATAGGCATGGACTTTTGCTTTAGCAGTTAGGCACAAAAGTCAGCCAAAAACTAGCTACCAGCAGGAACCACTGAGGATCAGAACTGAAAGTCTCATTTCCAGAAAATATGGAAGAGAAGAATTGCAACGAACAGCAGAAAGTGTGCAGTACGTTAGGTTTGTATTTCTGCCAGTAGCAAATAATAGCTATAAATGCTCCAGTAGAAAACGGTTTAAGAAATGGAGGAATATTTCTCTGCTCTCCTTTTGATTATTGGAAAGAATGAATTACTTCTTTAAGGAATGGAAAAAAGTACTTCAAAGGGAAAATAGAAGGGAGAGTAGAAAAATCTGAAGGGAATGGGGAGTTTTGTGCTATCAGTAGTCTGTGGGTTATAGTATGGAGGAAAGAAGCACCAATGAACATTTGGAGTTATAGAATGGATAGTGAATGAATAAATAAATGAAAAAAATTATTTATTGAGCACCTACTATATATGTCAAGCATTGTACAGAAGACTAGGGTTACAAATATAATAATGAAAGGTGGTCTCTACTTTCTAGGAAAATACTTTCTAGTGAAGGGAAGCAATAAGATATAGGGAATGATGGCCAAGAAGGGATGTTTTCATTTGGAAAGTTGAAGAAATAGTTAATAAAGGCACAGGGAAGATGATCAATACAATCTTTTCAGTAGCAACGGAAATATTTTTTTTTACAAGAAAACACCAACTTTCTTTTATTTGTTGTTTTTTGATGTTGAAAAGCATAGGAATAAATGGATCTTTCCTTAGTGTAGCAAATACTATCTATCTAAATCTGAAGAGCTTAAATTGTCTGTAATAGAGAGAGAGCACTTAAAGGACATTCCAATTTTGTCAGGGATAAAGCAAGAATGTCTGAATTTATCATGATAATTTGATATTGTTATAGAAATGCTAGCCTTTTTTTTGGCTTTTTAGGAGAGTGTCTTGTAAGAAACAGCATGAGAGGCTTTGTTTTCTTATCCAATCTTTTACTCTCTTGAATTTTATTTGATTGCTCAATATATTCACATTTTAAGTTATGAGAGTTAGGTTTATGTTTTTCTGATTGTGAAACTACTGGCACTGAAAATACCATTCTCTGTTGGAGACACTTCAAGGACATACTAGATGTCAATTCCTCAGAGATCCCTAGCTGGTAGTACAAGGGAATTATTCTTCCCTTACAAGGTTTGGGCTAAAGAATTGGAATTACTCTCACTTTTTCTTTGTGTCCACACCACTTATCATATTTTCTGGCACTTAATAATCCCTTATTAAATAACTGTTGACTGATTGATTGGGAGCAGGGATGACTTTTAGTCAAATTTCAGAGTAGGTGAAGCAATGGGCATACTGATTTGATTATGATTCCAGAGCTGGAAAGCAGGGATTGGTGAAGGGTATATGTACAGTACCATGATAGCTACCAAGAAGATAGATGGGGGATAAAGTAAGCAGTTAGAGGGTTGGAGCTTGCCTAGATAATAGTGCCCCCCTTGAGATACTAATCAGCCAGAACACAGAGACCTTAATACAGAAGTTCTGGAGGCTGAAAGGGTTAAGTTGTCCATGGTATGGTTTCTAGTCTGGGCACCAAGGTATCTGACAAGAAGGTAGCTTGGATATTCATAAAAGGTACGAGATACTTCCCCACAAAGTGGAGAACTAATCCCCTTTGAAGGATGCAACTTGTGTTCTGAGGAATGAGGTGAATATACCTGCTGGAGAAAGGTCTTTATGTAGACGTTCACATCCCCATTGCAAAAAAATTAGTAACGATGATGATAAGACAAAAAACAAGGAAGCATGGCTTGTTCGGGGGGCAGAGCCAAGATGGCAGCATAGAAGCAGCAAAGTTCCGCAGCTTCCACACAGCCACCCTAAATACCCATAAAGTATGACTCTAAACAAATTCTAGGGCTCTCAAACTCACAAAAATACAGAAAACACATCTCCAGCTGAAGGCAGCTCAGCAGGAGGGGCTCATCGCAGCAGGCTGGGAGCCGAGGCCAGACCAGGCCGAAACCTAAACTGCGGGGAGGCCCCAGTGTGGTCCGGGAGGAGCCAAGCTTCCCAAGTCTCAGCGTGAGTCTACCCGGGAGCAGATCTATGGCACCTAGAGCAATCTTAACATCTATCTAGCCAGGATTAGAGAAGGTCAGTGAAAGTGAAGCTTTCAAGCTAAATTTGGGGGAGGAAAAGCAGTTTGGCCAATCTGACCCTAGGGCAAGGAAGCAGTGGGGGAAGGGCAGGAACTGCTGTAACCACAAGATGATAACTGCTGTAAATGTCCCCACTGGGCTGCTTCAGAGCTCCTGGCCTGCAGACCCTGCAGTGGGGCTGAGTCGATTGATCAGGGCCAAGTGCTCTTGCATTGAGCAGCCTGGATCCAGATCGTGGTCTTGGGTGGTGGTCCTGGGGAGCACTTTCAGTACGCCAAAGCTGGGGGGGGTGCAACACCCCCTAATAGCTCTGGCAACTGTGAAGGCCCCAGTGATTTGGGACAAAGCTTTCCCCCCCTGGAAGCAGAGTTTCACAAAGCTAAAAAAAACCCAACCAATTAATTGACTGGCCAACATGAGGAAAAGGAAGCAAAATAAGAACAGCAATAAAACTCTAGAATCCTTTTTTTGTGGACAAAAAGGATCAAAGAATGGAACGGGAGGAAGACAACACAGTCAGAACTCCCACACCAAATGCTTCCAAGACACTTGAAGAATGCCTAGCAGCTACAGAGCAACTAAAAAAGGACTTTGAAAAACAAATAAGAGAAAAAAAACAAAAAAAAACCAAGGAAGCATGGGTTACCTTTAACTTAAACCCTCAGAAAGTTTTAGGAGAAAGATTGAGTTCATTTTGGGACATGCTGGCTTAAGGTTCCATTTTGATACCTAAGTGAGAAGTGTGGGTCCAAAACTGAGGAAGGAGGTTGGGCCTGGTGGCATGTACTTGGCTATCATCCACATAGAAGTGATAGCTGAGAGACATGTGAAGATCACTGAGGGAGAAGGACACGAGAAGAGCAAGGGGGACAGAATTTTGGGGAATGATTATGTGATTGAACAAAAGAAGCACGAGGAGCCCACAAAGGAAAAAAAAGGAGCAGAGAGGCAGAAAGAACCCAGAGAGTATAATGTTACAGGAGCCAAGAAAGGAAAGTGTTCAAAAGTTGCAAGTAGTCGAGAGTGATGAATACTGCAGAGGAAAGGTGGAGGAAAAGGAAGACATTTATTTTCTCCATTTCACAGATAGGAAAACCAAGTCTCCAAAGTTAAATGAGTGTCCTAAGATCATACAAAAAGTTCTTGTCAGAACTAAATGAAAAACAAGGTCCTGTGATGCCCTACACTGTTCCCTAAGCCACATTGCTACTTAATTAATAAGAATGTTATTTAACTTAATTAATAATATTGTGATTTAATTAGGAAGTATGTTATTTATTTAGTGTACTGGACCTGGAGACAGGAAGACCTGAGTTTGAATCCTGCCTCAGATACTAGCTCATTATCCCTAGACAAACCTTTAACCATTCTCAGTCTCAGCTTCTTCATCTGTAAAATCAGGGCAATTGTGTCTTTGTCCCAGGTTTGTTTTGAGTATAAAAGGAGATATTTGCAAAGCACTTTTACAAACATTAAAGTTCTGTATCAATGCTAGCTAATACTGTTCTTATTTTTTTAATACTTAGATTGTAAGCTACTAGAGAAAAGAATTTTGTTCTCCTTGTGCCTTGCAAATACGTAATTAACTTCTATGTTGTTTTTAGGATTTATGGTGATTAGTATAAGAAAGGAGAGAAAAAATTTCGAATGCATTTTATAGACTCTTAGAAGCTACAATTTCAAGTACTTTTTAAAAATTAACTTATAATTGTAGAGAGGGTGATAAGCTTAGCTAAGAAATGTGATACCACAGTGAGAAATATGCATGAGTGAGTAGTTTTGGGGGTTGGTAGGAAGGAGCAAGATGATCCTGTTAATTTTCCCACTCTCTGAACAATGAGTATGTTAATGTGAAGGAAACAGACTCATCAGTAAGACTTCTTGAGATGTGCCTTATTGAGTGTGACACTCATTGATAGTAATCTATACAAAGATGGACATTTCAGCCATGTGCCACTGTTTTATGGGTCAGCACAAATCTATTAGCTTTTCAAGGAGTTGACACTTTTTATCTATTTGCTGTCAACATGCCCTCTTTAATTTGACAGGCTGTGTATGTTATCTGAGAGATTTCCCCATGTCTGTTTGCTCAGCTTTTAGGTGATCAGAGCAGAAGAGCAAAGTGTAGCCTTGATGAACAGGGAAGGCACACATAGCTCATGGGAAATGACTCACCTCCTGAAGGCTCCCACTCCTCCAAGGTCAGAGGAGCCGTAGAAGTTAAGGAAACTTTAACTTGGACAATGGCAGTCCAGTAGAGTCAGTCAATGGGAGCAGCGGTCCTAGACCTTTGACTCACCCTGAGGCTGCATGATCCAGATATATTTAGAATTTCTCTGGCAAATTTGAGTACCCTGATGGCCTAACACAGCCATCCCCCATCATCGGGGCTAGGAACCTAGAAGTTACTTTCATCTCCTCTCTGTCCCCAACTTTCAACATGCAGTCTTCCTTTGTAATATCTCTTGGTTCTTTCCTCTCCATTCCACTAACCCTGATTCAAGCCCTCATCTCACCAGGACCAAAGTATACTCCCCTGAGCTGTTTTTCCTATCTCTAATCTCTTCCCTCTGCCATCCATATTATGCCCTACTGACAGGTTGGTCTTCCTTAAGCGTGGCCCTGATCAGGTCATTTCCTTCCTCAAAAACTTTTACAATGTCTATCAAGTAAATCCATAGCATTCAAAAGTCCTTCATGTTTAGCCTCCACCTACCTTTCCAGCCTTCTCTCTGCCAGGTAAACTTCAATCCAGTGATACTGTCTTTCTGGCTGTTCCATGAACAAGACACCACATCTCTGTCTCTTCACTCTGGGGGTTTTCTCTGGTTGTCTCCCCTGCCTTCAGTGCTCTTCCTCCTCTTCTTCACCTCCTGACTTTCTTGGCTTCCCACTAGTATTTCCCAACCAAAGTCCCATCTTCTACAGAAAGCCTTTCCCAACCCCTCTTCCATCTGTTACCTCTCTTAGTTATTTCCTCTATGTAACTTGTTAGTGCATATATTTTTTGCTTCTTGCCTCCCCCATTGGATTGCAAACTCCTTGAGGGCAGGTATTATCTTTTGTTTTTTTAATCCCCACTGCTTACCACAGTGCCTGGCACATGGCAGGCAATTGATAAATGTTTATTGATTGAATTTAGCCTGATATGCTAGAGCAAGGCGGAGAACCTGTGGCTTTGAGGCCACATATGGCTCTCTAGATCCTCAAGTGCGACTATTTGACTAAATCCAAACTTCATAGAACAAGTCTCCTTTAAAAAATGTGGTTCAGTGGATAGAATGCTGGACTTGGAATCAGGAAGACTCATCTTCACGGGTTTGAATCTAGCTTCAGACACTTACTAGCTGTGTGACCCTAGGCAAGTCACTTCACTTTGTTAGCCTCAGTTTCCTCATTTGTAAAATGAACTGGAGAAGGAAATGACAAGCCATTCTAGTATATTTGCCAAGAAATGGAGTCAGGAAGAGTCAGTCAGACACCACTAAAAATGACTCAACAACAACAACAAAAATATCTATTAAAATCAAGTGCTATGATTTGTGTATATAGATAAATATTGATATTTATGGGCATCCTACATCACTGGTCCTAGAGTCAGGAGGACCTGAGTTCAAATCTGGCCTCAGACACTTAACACTTACTAGCTATATGACCTTGGGTAAGTCACTTAACCCCAATTGCCTTGCCTTCTCTCCAAAAAGCAAAAAAAAGAAATAAATAAAATCCCCAAACTCTACTTTCTTTCAAATCCCTGCTCAAGTGATAATCTTTGACATGAAGCCTTTCCTGGTTCTCCCGATGTTCAGACCTCACTTCATTTTACCTTATGTTTTGTATGTTTTGCATATATCAAATATATATTTATATAGCTGTATAGTGCCTGCCCCTTAGAGCAAAAGCCCTTTAGAGGCTGGAGAGGTTAAATTTCTGTCTCTGTATTCACATTATATAATACAATTTCTGGCACTGCAGCTTAACAAATGTTTGCTGATTGGTTGATTGATTAGAAACCCAAAGCACATCAAATAGCATTTGTTGCACCTGACAAAGTTGTGTCATTTTTACATTTGCTTCTGAGGCTAATCATTGTCATTTAAAGAAGGTTCTTCTGAAAATAAAATTTAACAAAATTTTTTTTAAAAACCCTCAACGGAAGGTCCAGAAGGCAAGACAATACCTCCTTTTGGGAGAAGAAATAACCTGAAGATTTTTGTTTAATTAATATTTTTGTGTAGGTGGGAAAAAATAAAGGTTTTTGATGTGCAAAGAATCCTCATATGACTCTTTGCTTATGTAGGCAATATTACAGCAAGGACACATATAAATAATGTTTGGAGCTTCCCTCCCATTTGCTTTTTCTCTTTTCTTTAATGTTACTCAGGGATTAGCACAGTAGCAAATGAGAACGAGAGACTAGAAGTACCCAGAAGTAATGCCCTATAATTTCATTGCTTTTCCTGTTAGCTGAGAGTGAGTTCACTCATTCTTCAATCTGACAAACTCTGAATGTCTCCACTTGTGAAAGAAACAGAAGGAAAATGTTCCATGCTCCTGAGAAGAGAATGGCAGATCTTTGAGTCAATAAATAAGTCTGTGATATAGTCTATATCTTTTGTTGTTGAAGAGGGGAAAAAGCTGATTACAAGCATATGTAGAAATAAAGTTATGACCCCCATATTTGATATGGGCCAAGTTCCTCATCTGTGCATTATGTCAAAGAATACAATTCAATATATTCATCCATTTCTCCTGATCTGAAGTGTTTTCCTCTCCAAGTAACTGTCCCCCACTTTTTTCTGAGTAAAGAAATTAACATGTTTCCTAGGGGGTTCAAATAATGTAACTCCTCATTCCCCACATACAATCCATAAATCTATTCAATTCAACATTAATCCTCTTCTCTTCTGATCTTAATGTGGGGCAAGTGATTTTCCACCTTTTGGGAGGAAGAGGGGGAATAGAAGGGGAGTATGTCAGAATGAATTTGAAATTGTGGGGGAATTACCTGGAAATCAGACCTGATAAGGGCATCATGGAATGGTTCCAGGGGAAAGGAGGGCTAAGAAGGGAAGGCAAGTTTCTGCCATTGGAGAACTATAGGAGGATACCTGGTGTCTTATGAGAGAGAGAGAATGAATATTTGCAGTGAGGAGTGCTTACTACTAAATAGTATTTCCTAGAAATGAATCATTTGGACAAATGTAACTATGTCATATGTGAAAGATAGAAATCAATTTTATCTTTTCCTTTTGCGAATTTCTGGGTTGCGGGTTCTAGATTCAAAAGGGTCATTGCTCCATTCCTTAAATTAAAGAAGCAGTGTTAATGGAAAGCAGGCTGGATTAGGAATCTCCCTCTCTCTCTCTCTCTCTCTCTCTCTCTCTCTCTCTCTCTCTTTACAATATATGTATTGGTATTTGTCAAATACTACTAATGATAACAAATTTATATAAGGCTTTAAAGTATGCGAAGTGTTATGTTATTTCATAGGGCAGCTAGGTGGCACAGTGGATAGGGCCTGGGCCTGGAGTCAGGAAGAGTTGAATTCAAATCTTTCCTCAAATACTTACTAGCTGTATAACCCTAGGCAAGACATGTAACTCTTTTTGCCTCAGTTTCCTCATCTGTAAAATGAGCTAGAGAAGAAAATGGCAAATGATGCTAGTATCTCTGCCAAGAAAATCAAAAAAAGGGAAACAAAGAGTTGGACATGACTGAAATGACTAAACAATGCTATTTCGTCTGATCTTCACAGGAACCTGTGAGACAGATACTTTTATTATACTCACTTTACAGATGAGGAAACTGAGACTGAGAAAGATTAAGTGACTTGCCCATAGACACAGAACTAGTAATAATAAGGAAGGATTTGAAGTTAGGTCTTCCTAATGCCATGTCCAATACTTTATCTATTGCACCCACCTGCTGCCTTTCAGAATAGATACATCAACAGATAGATAGATAGATAGATAGATAGATAGATAGATAGATAAATGGATGGATAGATGGATGCATGGATGGATGGATGTTTTCTACATCTCCAAATGTGTCTGTATGTGTATGTGTGTTTGTTATTGTGATTAGGAAAAATAGATTTATTTGAAAGTTTATTGAATTCATAGGAACTTTTTTGCAATTATGCATTTTTTAAATAAGTGGATGCAAAGTAGAGCCAGTGAAGTAGTACAGTGGATATATCACTGAATCTGGAGTTAGGAAGATCTGGGTTAAAATTCAGCTGCATATACTTACTAGCAGTGTGATTCTAGACAAGTCTCTTAACCTCTGTCTGCCTCAGTTAACTCCGCTGCAAAACTGGGATCAAACTAGCACCTCCTCCTGGAGTTTGGAGGATCAAATGAGATAATTTTTGTAAAGTGCTCAGTATAGTGCCTAGCATACAGTAGACACTTAATGACTGCTCATTCCTTTCTCCCCCTCTCCTCATAGTACCACAGCATCCATGTTAGGGATCCATACCATATTCTAATATTAAAAAGGGTCCTCATATTTGAGACAGCTAAGAGAGCTCTTGATATGGATCAGCCCATACACAGGAGGAGCTCTCACCTGCAGTGTGGTCATCTAGGCTTCACGTCATCATTTCCTGACACAGCTCATTTCACTTTTGGCTGGCTGTGATGATGATGATGATGATGATGATAACAACCATGATTCCTATTTGTAGTGCTGTAAGGTGTAGAAAGCATCTTCCTTACAGTCCCTTGTTAGGGTGGTACTTAAAGAAGTATTACTTTTCCTGCTTTAAAGATAAGGAAAATAGGTCTCAGAAAAAGGAGCTGCCTTGTTCAAGCTTACACACTGATAAAGTGGCAAAGCCAAGAATTAGACCTGAGTCTTTTGTTTCCAAGAAGAGAACTTTTCTATTATAACACTTTCTTTATAGTTACTCCAAGTTGGCACAGTTAAGCCCTCAAAACTCCCATTTATAACAATGGAGACACAAGGACATAAAGTCCTGATAGAAACAGTCTACCAACACTCAGGTTAGCTGTTCTTTGTACCCCTAGTGTGAGATGGCATCATTCTAGGGGAATCTCTACTAAGTTGAGATGATGGCTCCACATCCCACATACGATGTTTATAATATTGATGCTAGCATTGTAATTGATTTTCTTTTGGACTTCATTACCCAATTTCCACTTTGACTGAGTGGTTAGGAATATACTCCAACAAAAATATGTCTTCAGTTTTTACCTCCTTTCAATGTCACTTCATTGATGTTCCCTTGTTTTACTCTTTTGGGGTCATGGATTTCTATTTTATTGTACATGTATAGCCATCTATCATGTATAGTCAATAGGTAATTCATGTATTTTTTTGTATAAAACTTATCTATCCATTGCCTTAATATATAAAATCCTACAAAGAGTTGGTTATACCTTTGAAGTCATTTTTTCTTCCTTAGGACAAGATACCTAGTCACTTTAAAAAAAATCCATGCTCTGTGCATTCTTGTGTAAATATCTGAGTCCATGGATATATTGATGGCTTCTTTCTTACTTATCACTGGCAAATTAGTATATTTTTCCTTGGTTATTTTACTTTTCTTTAACTGAATACATGATATTATTTTAACATAATATTTTTATTCTGCTTGCCCTTTGTCTCTCCATTGTCCTTTGGGTGACCTTCAGTATTACTCTTTTAAAGAAACTGTGGCAGTCTATGAATCATAGAATCAGTGAGAAGAATATTGATATTAAAAAAAAGATGAGCCTTTGAGAAAAAAGTGTGAAGTCACGAAAAGTAGGAGATAGTTTCTGGAAAGCAATTCTTTCTACTTAATTTTGAGAATACTTCATTGTCCATCTGCCCTTTCTGTTCAAGATACTTGCATTGATGAATCAGCTTTATAGGTTGTTCATCTGACATACCATGATATAGATGACAGGTATTCTTTCTCTATTTGGTTTATCCTATGTGACTAGTTAGGCCAGCTCTTTTGGGTGACTTTAAATACAATTATTGGTGGGAATCTGGGCGCAGCAGTCTTATGTATAAGTAAGAACTTTTGCACCCTGACTAGCAACTTCAGTTTGAGCTCGTATATTCCCCCAAATGGCATCAGCACCAGCTGATTTTGAATCTCCTAAAGGAAAACCAGGTTCTCCAGAACAAGATCACTATTGTTGTAGTTGGTGTAGTTAGCATGACATGTACCATCAGTATCTTAACAATTGGCTGATGAACTTACCTTAGTTGATGTAATAGAAGACAAACTAAGGGCAGAGAGGATGGCTCTCCAACAAGGCAGCTTTTTCCTCGAAATGCCAAAGATTGTTTACAGCAAAGACTACAGTGTAACTGAAAACTCAAAACTGGTCATTGTTATGATTGGGGAACTTCAACAGGAGGGAGAAAGTCGTCTTAATTTGGTCCAGTGTAATGTGAATATCTTTAAATTCATCATTCCCAGTATTGTTAAATACAGCCCTAATTGCCAGTTGCTTATTGTTTCCAATTCAGTGGATGTTTTGACATATGTGGCCTGGAAGCTAAGTGGCTTTCTTAAAAACCGTGTTATTGGAAATGGTTGCAAAATTCTGCCTGTTTCTGTTACGTAATGGGAGAGAGACTTGGTGCCCCTTCTTCAAGTTGTCATGGATGAGTCCTTCTGGAATATGGAGTCTCCAGTGTTCCTGTGTGGTGTGGTATGAATCTTGCTGGTGCGTCTCTGAAGAATATTCATCCTCAAATAGGAACTGATGCTGATTCAGAGAATTGGCAAGATGTTCATAAACAGTGGTTGAAAGTGCTTATGAGGCAATCAGTTGAAGGGCTACACTTCTTGGGCCATTAGTTTGTCTATGTAAGATATGGCAGAAAGCATTATGAAGAATCTTAGGAGAGTACATCAAATTTCCTCCATGATTAAGGGCCTATATGGCATTAATGAGGATGTCTTCCTTAATGTCCCATGTATCTTGGGGCAGAATGGCATTTCAGATGTTGTGAAGGTAAACCTGAATCCAGAGGGGGAGAGCCATTTAAAGAAGAGTACAGGTACTCTTTGGGGAATCCAGAAGGAGCTGCAGTTTTAAAACCTTTTAATGTGCTGACATCAAGAGAACATGACAGTGGTTAAGGAGTTATGTAGGATGTGCTTTTCAAATTAGTCATATCCTTCCTCTGATTAGTGATTGAACACCAGAAATGTAAAACCTGTGAACACACTCTAGTCTCTTCCTAAAGTTAGAAATGGAGAACAGTACAGTGCGACTACTTGTTAAACCCTGTTGTTGTTTGCATA
Organism: Pseudocheirus occidentalis; assembly: GCA_028646575.1. Lineage (NCBI taxonomy): Eukaryota > Metazoa > Chordata > Mammalia > Diprotodontia > Pseudocheiridae > Pseudocheirus > Pseudocheirus occidentalis. The sequence continues at coordinate 150,637,824 of CM053596.1, forward strand.
TGATGCTGGCTATGACTTGGATAGTCTCAGTAGCTGGTGTCAAGCAGAGCCAGCGCCCCACAGGTATATCAACTGTCTGCCTTGTATGTAGGTGCTACAAGTTCCTGTAGGTCCAGAAGACAACACTCCTAGCTACAAAACACCATAAAAGTAATTCTTTACTGATATTTTTATTACCTGTGTGCTCCCCTCCATTAGGGCTCTATAGCATGGTCCCATGAAATCACGTTTCCAGAGGACCTGATTGTGTGTGTATTGTGTGTGTGTGTGTATAAATAGTTGTAGATTTCCATATTATATAAAAAGATCTGTATATGTACAACGATGCAGCCAATTCCTCAAGTGTCATACTAACCCTAAATACTGAATAAACAATAAACAACAACTAACCGATAAAAAAAGAAACAATTAGTAAACTCCTACTGTGTGCCAGGCATTGTGCTGGGGATATAAAGACCAAAAATGACAATCCATGGTCTCAAGAAGCATTTTTCCATTTTATTGAGGAAGAGGACATTTATATAAATAAATATATAGATAAATACAAACTAAACACAAGGTGGTTGGATACATGAAAGGGAGAGTGCTATCAGTTGTGGAAATCAGGAAAAGAATTAAGCTGAAGATGATTCTTGAATTGTATGTTGAAGGAAGACAGGGCTTCTATGAAGAGAAGGTAAAGAAAAGATATGGGGGACAGCTAGCACAAAGGCAGCCTGTAGTAGAGATTCACAGTTCCATGTGAAACCTCTTTTTCTCTTCTACTGTTGTAATGCCAAGCAAAGGCAACTTCCAACATTCAGATTACCAGCATAGCAAACCCCATTTATTCAGCAAACATTCACAGAACAGAGAAAGTCAAAATACAGTATAACTGAAACACTTGACAAGTAAGTTCTCAATTCCATCCAGGTACTACTCCACCCCTAGACAGTACATTCATGTAGTCAGTCAAAGTCTCTTCTCAAAGGGAGATCAGTTTCCAATCATAAACAAAGTACATTCATTTGGTCAATCACAGAACACAAAAATGCTAAAGGTTTCCCACCCCTGGACTCAAAGTAATTACAGTACCATCCATTACAACCAAGCACTTTCTCAAAAGGGAGCAGGAGGGCACAAAGGCCATCCACCCTTAAGCCATAACAAGGTTAAGATAACATCTCAGCATTGAAAACCCAAGGAGAGGTCCTTCTTTCATCTTCACTTGAGGCAAGCCCTCAGCAATCTCAGTTCTTGGGGAGACAAGGCTCAACAAAGCCATAGCCAGTGTCCTCATCAAGTCACTCTCTGCCTGTAGAACAATCCCAGAACCCCTGAAAGTATCAGCAAGGCTCTCTTCCAGGATTTCTATGAACATACAACAAGAAAATACTTCTTCAGGGCTTCTGAACCAACCGCCAGGTTCCAGGACCTTTACAGCAGCAGCACTGTCCACCATCAGGTGAATCTGGAAAAACGACATTGAAACAGACAGACAAAATACTGGCATCACAGCCATGCCTCTTTGGTTCTCAGCCACTCCAGGTGGCAGTTCTCAAAAGTCCTGGCCAGCTCCAATGGGCTCTCAGCAGCTCAGCCTCCACGACACTGGATACTGCTCTTCCCAAAAGTCCTTCTTCTGGGCTTGAGCCTTTCTTTCAATTCATGGCTCCTCCCAGTTCAGCTTTCTCCTTGGTGATGTCAACAAGTCCATCCCACAAGTGGGATTCACAAGCTCTAGGTCTTAACACTCAACCCATAAACCAAGTCAATTCAGGGGCATCTCCAAATTCCATTACCATTAGAACTGTGTATGTGGAAATGCTCATTTTATTTGGTGTTAAGTTGTGAATAAAAATAAGTTTTGCAAAGGCCATACCTTGGACAATATTCATTGACCTTTAGTGTAATTGCTCCTCAGGTACTTTTGACGAAGCCCTTCACACACACACATACACACACACACACACACACAGAGTTTTTTTTGTCTGTGTTTTAAAATGAACCCCAAGTGGATAATATGGAGAAGCAAAGCCAAGATGGTGGTGTAAAGGCAGGTGTTCATCTGAGCTCTTCCCCAAACCCCCTGCAAATACCTTTTAAAAAATTACTAAACAAATTCCAGAGTAGCAGAACCCACAAAAATAAGGAGTGAAACAATTTTCCAACCCAGAACAACTTAGAAGGTTAGTAGGAAAGATCTGTTGTACCAGAGTGAGAGAGGAGCACAGTCCAGTATGGGCCATGGAGGAAACCAGGAGCAGGCCTCATGGTGACTGAATCAATGGCAGCAGCGATGATTTCCAGGCCTCTCAGCCCATAGATAGTAAGGGTATTAGGCAACAGACCAGAAGGAGATTTACAGGGGTCTTTTTGCTGGCAATAGGGGAAAGACTCTGTTGCATTGCCTATATTTGGGTCTGGGTCACAGTCCTAGGTCTTAGTCCTAGTGTGAGGAGGAGAACTAGCACAGCAGAGCTTGCAGCCATAGGAAAACAATGATCCTAGTCACAGTTCCAAGGTGAAAAACACAAACCAATGAACAGTACAGGAGAGCAGTAAACACATTTCTCTCTAGATCATACCACTTTGGATGAGCCAAAAACTTATATTTTCCCCAAATTACCTCTGAAAACAGCTACACAAAAGCCCTGAATATTGGGATAGTGTGCCCTCCACTTGGGAAACAGAGCCCCACTTTAACATAGAATTAAAGGTAAAGAAATAGACTGGAAAAGAGGCAACAGAAAAAAATCTGACTCTAGATAGTTACCGTGGTGACAGAGAAGCTCAAAAAACTCAGAAGAAGATAACAATTGGTCTCAGGCCATTGAAAAGTCAAAAGGGATTTTTAAAACCAAATAAGAGAGGTAGAGGAAAAATTGGGAAGAGAAATGACAGTGATGCAAGAAAATCATCAGAAAAGAGTCAACAGCTTGGTAAAAGAGACACAAAAAAATACTGAAGAAAATAAGACCTTAAGAAATAGAATACACCAAATGGTAAAAGAGGCAAAAAAAAATCCAATGAAGAGAAGAATGCCTTGAAAAGCAGAGTTGGCCAAATGGAAGAAGATAAAAAATAAAGTGAAGAGAAATCCTTAATAAGTAGAATTGGCTGAAAGGAAAAGGAGATACAAAAGCTGACTAAAGAAAATAATTCTTTTAAAGTCAGAATTGGTTAAGTGGAAGCTAATGACTTTATGAGACATCAAGAACAATAAAAAAAATCAAAAGAATGAAAAAATAGAAGAAAATATTAAATATTTCATTGGAAAAATAACTGACCTGGAAAATAGATCCAGGAGAGTTAATTTAAAAATTATTGAACTACCCAAAAGTCATGATCAAAAAAAGAACCTAGACATCATCTTTCAAGAACTTATTAAGAAAAGCTGCCCTTATATTCTGGAAACAGAGGGTAAAATAGAAATGTAAAGAATCCAAAATGAAAACTCCCAGGAATATTATAGTCAAATTCCAGATAAACTAGATTAAGGATAAAATACTGCAAGCAGCCAAAAAGAAATAATTCGTATATTGTGGACCCATAGTCATGATAACATAAGATATAGTAGCGTCTACATTAAAGGATAGGAGGGCTGAGGATATGATATTCTGGAGAGCAAGAGAGCTAGGATTACAACCAACAATCATGTGCCCAACAAAACTGAGTATATTCCTTCAGGGGAAAAAAAGAAATTCAATGAAATAGAGGACTTTTAAGCATTCCTGATGAAAAGATCAGAGCTGAAAAGAAAATTTGACTCTCAAATATAAGATAGAAAAGAAGCATAAAAAGGTAAGCAGGAAAGGGAAATAAGGGATTAAATAAGGTTTAACTTTATATTCCTACATGAAAAAATGATATTTATAATTCCTAAAAACTTGCTCATTATTAGGGCAGTTAGAAAGTATATATACATAGACAGAAAGCAGAGGTGTGAAGTGAATGTGATAGGATGATTATCTAAAAAAACAAAGCAGAATTAAGGAATAAAAAAGAAGAATGCCCTGGAAAAGGGAGAGAAAGAAAGGGATAAATTATCTGACATAAAAGAGACCTGAAAGAGATTTTACAGTGGAGAGGAAGATGGGGGAAGCAGGGAGGGGAACATATGAACCTTACTCTCATTGGAATTGGCTCAAAGAGGAAAAATATAGGTGTAGAAATCTATCTTACTATACAGGAAAGTAGGAAGGGAAGGGAATAAGAGAAAGAGGGGAGCTGATATAAAGGAGGGCAGTTTGGAGGAGGTAAAAGTCGGAAGCAAAACACTTTTGAGAATGGAAAGGGTAAAAGGAAAGGGTAGGATATGTGGGGAAAATAGGATGGAGGTAAATACATAGTTGGTAATCATTACTGTCAAAAAAACGTAGACATTGAGTTTCTCTGAGAAAGACTTCATTTCTCAAACATATAGAAAACATTCAAATTTATGGAAATAAGAGTCATTCCTCAATTGGTCTCAGGGGTCAGAGGATATGAACAGGCAATTTACAAAGTAATCAAAGCTATGTATAGTCATATGAAAAAATGATCTAAATCATCATTGATGAGAGAAATGCAAATTAAAAAATACTCAACTACTATTTCACACCTGTTAGATTGACTAATATGATGTAAAAGGAAAATGAAGAACGTTGGAAGGGTTGTGGGAAAATTTAAACACTAATGTACTATTGGTGAAGTTGTATACTGATCCAGCCATTTCAGAGAGAGCAATTTGAAAGTATAAAATCTTGTATACCCTTTAACCAAGCACTTCCACTACTAGATCTGTATCCCAAAGAGATAAAAAACAGAAAGGAAAAGGACTTATATGTACAAAAATATTTAGCTGCTATTTTAGTGGTGGCAAAGAATTGGAATTTGAGAAGATGTCCATCAATTGGCGAATGGCCAAACAAGTTGTTGTATATGACTGTGATGGAATACCATTGGACTTTAAGAAATTATGAGTAGGATGCTCTTAGAAAAACCTGAAAATACTTACATGAATTGATGCTAAGTGAAAGGAGCAGAACCAGGAGAACATTGTACATAACAACATTATTATATGATGAGCTACTATTAATAACTTAGCTATTCTCAATAATATAATGATCCTAGACAATTCTGTAGGACTTAAAATGAAAGATGCTATGTCCATCTCCAGAGAAAGAACTGGTAGAACTTGAATGAAGATCAGACATACTTATTCTTTATTTTCTTTATTTGTCTGGGGTTTTTTGTGTCTTTTCTTTCATAGAATGACTTACATGGAAATGTGTTTTGCTTGACTGTACATGTATAACCTATGTCAAATTGCTTTCCTTCTCAATGGGGGTGGGGAAGAAGAAAATTTGAAACTCAAAGTTTGAAAAAATAATGTTAAAATGATTTTTACATATAATTAGGAAAAGATAAAATATTAAATAAGAATTTAAAGAAAAGATATGCCTCCATGATGATAGAAGATGAAAATCTAATCCCAGCCATAGCTTGGTAAAAATTGCCCCATTAGTTGCAGTTACTTTGTGATCAGTCATGATCATCTGATCCCCAAAACTTTAGCTCTCCAAATAACCTCAGACTAACCAGATATTGGAGGCAGGAGTGACAGATAGCAGAAGGTGGAAGACTGGAGGGCTCAGCAGATGGAAATGGAATTAAAGGTGATCTCTTTTAACTTCATTGTGCTGGCACTTGGCCTACTGGATATTGGGAAAAGGACATTAACAGTAAAAGAATCAAAGAGAGGTGGTTGCCCAGATAAGGGCACGCCCTTATTATTATCCAGGCAATTGTGACATGGATGTGGGGCCTGCCATAGAATAATGAGGTGGTGGGGGGCAACAGGATAGAGATCCACTGTGTGAAAGAAGTGTGCCTCATAGATGTTGGCTACCCCACCAGCCCATTAATTACTTATACTTGCTGGAGAAGTATAAATGATCTTAGTGTCTTTTAAATTTCAGTACCCTAAGACAAAGCCCTGATCATCCTACCCTTGTTATTTCTCCACTTTGAACTATCTAGAAATGGAACTGAAACACTCAAAAGAGAATGAGTTATATTTTAGTAGATTGGACAACCTCTTACCACAGATGTCAAAAGGGAGTTAGTTCTTCAGATCCAGACTGGAATGGGTGATCTCTGAATTCCCTTTCATCTGAAATTCCTTGATCCTGTGTACTCCATACTCTTGGGCAACACCGACTTTTCAATAGACCCATTTATTTTTAATGCTGTACTTCTTTAATGAACATTTGTTCTAATTGAAAATGATTTCCCAAGCTCCTAGAATATTCTTGTAAGAAATGTACAGCCCTCTGTAATTCAAGAGTGTATTGATGTAATTTGTCTTCTGGGTGAATACATGTAAAGTGATGTGGCCAGGTTTCCTTAAGGTTCCCTGAGCATAACTTTCTAGTGCTAGCCAATTGCTACAGAAAAGATTCTAATGCTTTCTGATGGAAGCAGTTGAAGTGTCAGAGAATAGCTGTTATGTAAAGTACAGATGTAACTACCTAAATCTATAAATAGAATAGAGAATTCAGACAACTCAGAGAAGTCAAGACAATTTTAGTTTATTTTTTTTGCAGATTTGTTACAATGAATTCTGCTTATTAAAATAATTTTATTTTGAAGTCTGACATACTAAAGGCTATCCTGTCTAAGCTGTATTTTAAAAAATTATACAAAGAGATGGTTAACAGGACTCTCAAATGTAGACAGTTAAACTAGTGTGACATATTTTAGTGGGCTTTTAAATTGGTCTGAAAGAATTTATATGCCTTCTGAGTCATGTTGCAGATTTACCTAAAAATTAAATATCCACCATTCTATAAGAAATTATTGAATGCCAAGAATATTCTCAATAGATAATTCAGAACTTATAAGTTCTGCAATTTTATTGGTATTATATTCCCTCCAGAAAAACTCAGCATCCTCTAGCTAACCTGGTGATAACCTTCCTTAAACAAATTAGACATGACCTTGGATGGACATCAAACATACAGTCTGTCAGAGGCTCTGAACTTTAAGCCTTTTTTGGTTAGGTAGGATGTCCAAATGTTTTATTCTACTGGAATGACCTTCAAAAGCCTGTGGTTACCTCTAGGCCAAGGTGGGACATTTTCCTGGAGGACTCATTCAACACAAAACAAAAGTGATTATATAAGTTCATTTTTTTCTTGCTTTTGTTTTTACTGTGCCAAATCAATTTTATTGTGTTGTCTTATAACTCATATTTTAAAAAAGTTTTCCTTAAATTTTGAATGAGCGTAGTTACTGTGAAAGGTTCTGAATTAAAACCTTTTGGACAGAGATTTTTCCTATTCAAAGATAAGCAAAACAGCTTTTCAGCCATTCTTGTTCCAAGGAATCTTAATTTCAATGAGAATTGAATCTCTGTCAGATCAGAAAGAATAAGAATGAAGTTCAGTCTTAGTCACATTCTAGAAGAAAAGTGATGAACCCATTTATATTACCTGGTTCCCAATTTCTTTTATTTTTTGTCAGCGTTGACTTGGTTTCCTGGAACACAGTTTTGACCAATGAAAATGTGAAGTTCTGATCATGCTAAACTAACTTAAATATCTTTTCTGAAAGGCTTAATAAAACTTAATTGACTGTAGGCATGCTTTAATTTTGATTTACCTAGATTTTATTAAAGCATGTGACAGAGATTCTCATCAAAAGATGAGGGTACAATTAGTCAGATTCAAAACTGGTTGAATGTCTGAACCCCAAGGATAGTCATTACATGTTTATATAAGCCTAGAAAGAGGTCTCTGCTGCAGTGTTCTGGGGATCTATTCTTGACCCTGTGCATTGTAACATTACTACTACTGACTTTTATAAAGGTATATATAGCATGCTTATCAATTTTGCAGGTGGCACACAGCTGGGATGGATATCTAACACAGTGAATGCCAGAATTCCAATCAATCTTGGCCAACTGGGACATTGGGCTGACTTGAGTAAATGAAATTTAATAAAAATAACTGCAAAGTCTCATACTTGGATATAAAAGTCAACTTCAGATGCATAGAGAGGGAGGAGGCATGGCTGCACTGACACAGATCTGGGGTTTTTAGATGAAATGCAAGTTCAGTATATGTCAGCAATGCAATATGGCACTGAAGAAAACTAATGTCTACTTAGGCTACATAAAGAAAGGCATATTTTATAGGACAAGGAAGGTCATAGACCCATAGTATCCTGCCTAGGTCAGACTGCATCAAGAGTATTGTTAAGTGCTGATGGCCACATTTTAAGAAGGACATTAGTAAACAGAACATTGAGAAGGGGGACAACCAGTTGGCAAAGGGTGTCAGAATCATGAGTGATGATAATAGATGAGAGGAAACTAGAGACTTTTACCCAAAGGGAAGCTTTAAACGGAGATGTGATAACTGTCTTCAAAAATGTGAAGGACTGGGGGCAAAGCCAAGATGGTGGCGTAGAAGCAGCAAGGTCCCACAGCTCCCACACCGCCACCCTAAACACCCAGAAAATATGAGCCCAGACAAAGTCTAGGAAAGTCTAGGACTCTCAGACTCACAAAAATACAGAGAACATACCTCTCGCTGAAGGTAGCTTGGCAGCAGGGGCTCAGTGTGGCCACTAGAGCGAAGGCTGGAACAGCCTGAAGCTGAGACTGGGCCAGGCCTGGGGCAGTGGGAAGGAGTTGAGAGAGCCCCGCAGCCAGCCTGCAGCGGTTCTACAGACTCCAGCACCTCCACATCTGCCAAGGCATGAGAAACAGGATGGGAGAGGGGCAGCTCACACTGTAGGGGTGCACGGCCAGCCCAAAACTGCAGCTGTGGCTAGGCAAGGCCCCAGGAGGAGCAGCAGAGCCTCCCAAGCCGCAGCTTCTACTTCAAAGAAAATCTAAAGCACCTGC
>CM053596.1:150647198-150673602 GCA_028646575.1 Pseudocheirus occidentalis
GAGAGAGAGAGAGAGAGAGAGAGAGAGAGAGAGAGAGAGAGAGAGAGAGAGAGAGAGAGAGAGAGAGAGAAGATTCTTAGCAAAGAGCTGTCTAAGAATGGAACAGACTAGACCGGCTTCCTGAGGTCCCTGTCACTGGAGTTCAATAAGCATTTCACTCTTTGAATTATCATAGTCAGTTAGTAGGTTGATTAACATTTGTCAATTATATGCCAGGCACTGTGCTAAGAGCTGAGGCTACAAAGAAAGGTAAAGGACTGTCCATAACCCTTGGGAAGATCACAATATTCTTATGGTGCTAACATGCAAGGAGCATATACAAATGAGCTATATACAGCATGAATTAGAGACAGACAACAGAGGAAAGACTTTCTATGGAAGGTGGGATTTTAGAAGGGATGGGAAGGTGGCCAGAGAAAGCAAGAAGGAGAGAAGAGCAGGGAAAGCAATGAAAGTACTGGGCAAAACCAGTCTGAGATCCATGACTTGGACAGAGATGGGATTAGATGACTTTGGATGTTCTTTCCCACTCTGAGACCACTGGATTCTATGACTAAGTTTGCAGAATCTTAGAGCTGTGAGGAAGGCACTTCTGCTCTGCCCTGAAAAGTGGCCATCCATCTTCTACTCAAGCAAAATCTCTCAATTCTTGTGCCTTCCCTCTGTTATTTTATATTTATCTTGAACATAGCTGTGTGTATGTATATTTGTGTATATACACAAATATACATATACACATACATGTATATGTACATGTATGTATAGATATATACATACACACATTAAAACTTGTTTTCATGTTGTCTCATCAATTAGATTATCAGCTCCTTGAGGGCAGGGGCTGTCTTTCGCCTCTTTTTGTGTCCCTAGAATTTAGCTTGGTGCCGGGCACACAGTATGTACTTAATAAATATTGACAGATACTGATACGGAGCCTGTCTACCTCCTGGATCCTCCAGCTTCTCCTCCCAAAGGTGAGAGTATAGGAAATGGAGGAGTTGGGGGAGAGTGGATAGAAAGGAGGAGGCTCTATTGTTTCCCTCTCTGTTTGTGGGTGCTCAAGGTTTATCTTGTGGCAGGTAGATCTGAGCCCTATTTCAATCCTGTCTGAACTACTCTGTAAAGCACAGTCATTCTTTCTGATGTAGGGAGTAAACCATAGCAATAGTTTCTACCAGTACGTATCTGCTACACTGAGCCAACGAGGTGACCTGGCTTATATTTCCATGATCTTAATATGCTTTAATGATTGATTGTTCAAATACAAGCAAAATGATTACTGAAAGAAAGATGGAGGACATATCACTAGAGAAAGGTAGCGGTAGAGTGTAACTCTGATTACATGGTAGGAAAATTACATTTTATTTCATAGTGCAATATCACACTTTTATTATCACATCATATAGTACGAGTCATTTTTATGTGACAATGACCATTTCTTCTTAGATATAAATCTATAATGGGACATAGGCAGGTACATCTCTGTAGTCCTTTTAAAGGGTTGAATTGGTGTTTTTGTTGTTGTTCCTATATTTTGACTTAATGTTCTTTTCCTTCTATGCCCTTGGAAGATACGAAAACTTGGGTATTAGGGCTGGAGTCTCTAAAACAAAATAAACCCTGAGCTCCCAGGATCAGCAGAGGTACTGTTTTTTAATTATTTTTTTTCTCCTAATAGAAGAAAAGAAATATGTATTCATTTGTTCCCTTGATTTTATAACAGTGGACCGTATTTCTGAAATCTCTGCTTGCTCATTTTATAGAACAAATTATAATGACTAATTTGCACCCAAGCTATTAAGTTTGCTGCTCACAATACCCACCTTGTTAGGAAATTTTTAGAAGTGGTCTAGGTGGCCTCCAACTAACAAACAGGTTGTGTTCTAAAACTATATGTGTAAGCTAGTTATTTAGAACATTTTTGGAATGGTATCCTAAATAGCAGGTTTAGATGTCAGTGTTATGCCATAAAAGCCTATTTAACCCAAACTGACTGCCATTAGGTATACAAGGGAAGAAAAAGAAATTTCTCCCCATTTCTTGGACAAAGGGTAGGTCCTAGACTAGGGGTTCTTAACTTGTGGTCCATGAATGCCCAAAGGATCCATGAATAGATTTTAGGGGGATCTATGAACATAGATGGGAAAACGCATTTTTTATTTTTTACTATCTTTAAACCAATATTTGGTATTTGCTCCAATTATTTAAAACATTACTCTGTGAAAGGATCCATGAAACACACAAAAATGGAGTCACTGCCCTAGACCAGCGGTTCTCAACCTGTGGGTCGCAACCCCTTTGCGAGTGGACCATCAGAAAACACGTATTTCTAATGGTCTTAGTAACCAAGATACTGCTCCTCTATCTGTCTCCAGGTGGGTCCACCCACATGCAGATACACCCACTTACAAGTATAGCAGCATTAAGAAGGTTGAGAACCACTGCCCTAGACAAAAAACGTGAAGTAAATAAAACATATCATTGGCATACTCCTGAATTGCTGTCTTCACCTCTTGACTATCTACTGATGCCACATTCCTCAGATGCCCAGTGTCTACATGGTTCCTTAATCTCTCTTCTCCCACATCTATGATATTTCACCCAAGCCTGCTCTTCCCCCATGAAGTGGCCAAAATGATCAACCTTCTTCTTTTCCCTCAATCAATATTCTGTTCAATTTCAACACATGTTTCTGTTTAGATATTTCAGTAATGTCCAACTTGTTGGGACCCCATTGAGGGTTTTCTTGATTTTGCCATTTCCTTCTCCAGCTCAATTTACAGATAAGAAAATGGAAGTAAACAGGGTTAAGTGACTTGCCCAGGGTCACACACCTAGGAAGCATCTAAGGTCGGATTTGAACTCAGGAAGATGAGTCTTCCTAACTTTAGGGCCAGTACTCTGTCTACTTCATCTGCCCCCCAAAAAATATTTATTAAGTACCTATTATGTGTTAAGGCTTTGTGCTAAAGGCTGGCAATGTAATGATAGCTATGGCCTGCTTCTAAAGGAGCTCTGTGCCTAAGGTTGGCAGAAGGTGAAGCTCCACGCACTGTGACATACATAAGGAAGAGGTCTAAGCATATGCCAGGAAAAAAATCTGATGAGAACAGGCAGTCTTTCAGCTTGAGGAGGAGGCTGGAGAGGAAGAAAATGTATATTTGAGAGTTTACAAGAAGGGTATTCAACAGGGTTAGGGTTAGTTCATTTTAAGTATGTATAATATAACATAAAAATGAAAAGAAAGATGAGCATATAGTGTCATGAAGTACTGGCAAAAAAAAAAGAGTATCAAGAAGGAAAATGTAGGAGAATGTGATCAACAGGATCAAATCCTGTGGAGATCTTGCAGAAGGAAGATTAGGATAGAAATAAAGGCTATTGGATCTGGTGGTAAGGAAACTGACCCTTGGAGCCATGAGTTTAATTAGGGTCAGAAATGGAAGCCATCTTGCAAGATACTGAGGATCACATAAATGGTGAGGAAGTGCCCAAAAGGGTAGATTACTATTTCTACATGTTTAACAGGAAAGAGAAGAGGTTTGGGGCAATAGTTCGAATGGACAGCAAAGTCAAAGTTTTCTTTTGTTTAACATGGGGGAGTTGAGCACATTTGCAGGTTGAGGGAGAAAGAGAAAACAGAGAAAGAGTTTGAAGGTATATAAGAGGGAGAAGATACTTAGTAGTATGAGGTCATAAAAGAGACAGAAGGCAATGAAATTTAAAATAAAAAGGATTAACTTGGACAAGCTACCTATTCCTCTTCCTCTGAGAGTGTAGGTAAGGTAGAAAAGATGAGTTAGGTCAAAAAATGCTTAGAAAATGGGGGGAGGGAAGAATTTAAGAGTTCATATACCATGGACTAAGCCTAGAATAGACTAGGAAGTAATAGGAAGAATAGAATAGAATATAAGGACACTATTCAGAATGTGAAGAAAGATAAGCTGGTTTAGAACAGTTAACATGTAGAATATAATTGTTGATTAGATGAATGAGAAGGATGGTCATTCATGCAGTAGTACTTGTACCAAGCTGGAATGAGAAAGAATGAATTTGTGGGTGACAGTTTTAGTACTTCCCCCCAGCGGTGTTTGGCCACTTGAGAGTCGGAGTAAAGACGTAGATGGTAGGAATTACTTAAGGGGTTGGTTAGCCAGATGGAAAATTCTGGATGGGTCTAGATAATTAATCCGCAAGCATTTGTTAAGTGCCTGTTCTGTGTCAGACACTGTGTAGGTACTGGAGATACAGATACAATAAATGAAAAAACTCTTACTTTCAAGGAGCTTACATTCTAACAGGAAAAGCAACAATCATACATATACATACATATATATGTACACATATATAAGATACATACATATGTAACTCCATCACCAACTCTACAGATAGATGTATAGATAGATATAGATACTAGATACATAGATATAGATATATCTATAGACTATAGATTATCTATAGACTATCTATAGTCTATAGATATATCTATCTCTATCCATAGACCGAGATATAGATGGAGATAGAGACAGAGATGTGTATACAGAATAAACAGGTAGCAGTGGTGGGGTAATGAGTAATATTGCTCCGTCACTCCTATTTTCTCTTTCTTTGCCCTACTGGTTGGTTGTTATCCTTCATGCTCCAAGAGGACCAAAGTGACATCACTATGTCAGGGTCAAGGTCCAACTGTGTGTCCAACAGTGCCTGATCAGAACAATACAAGCTCATAACACTCTACCACAAGTTGGACACAAACAGTCCATATGAACATTTGAAGTGGATTTCACATTTCTTTTGAGCTACTGCAATTCTGTTTTGCTCATAGAGCACAGCACATTCTCTGATACAGGCACGCCATGCTGGCTGATCCTGTGTCAATATCTCCCACCTCTCCTAATTGATTTTGAAGTTCTTCAGAGAGACCTTGAGAGTGTTCTTGGATTTCTTTTTCTGACCTCCATGTGAATGCTTGCCTCACATGAGTTCTCTATGAAATAATCTTTTAGGCAAACGTATATTTGGGATTTGAACGACATGACCAGCCCATCATAGTTGTGCTCTCTGTAGTAGAATTCGAATGCTTACCAGTTCAGCTTGAGAAAGGACCTCAGCATCTGGCACTTTATCCTGCCAGATGATCTTCAGAATCTTTCTAAGACAATTTATATGGTAGCAATTCAACTTCCTGGCACAGTATTGGTACACTATCCAGGATTCACAGGCACATGATGAAGAGTTCAGTAGAATGGCTCTGCAGACCTTCAGTTTGGCAGGCAGTTTAATACCTCTTTTTGTTCTCACTTTCGTTAAAGCCTCCCAAACACTGAACTAGTTCTGGCAATATGTGCATCAACCTCATCATCTATGTGTACGTGGCCTGGAAAGTATATTGCCAAGGTAAGCAAACTTATCCACAGCATTCAAAACTTCTCTGTCTGCTTTAAGAGATGGTTCCACATATGGATGGAATGGTGCTGGCTAATGCATCTATTTTCTTGCTTTCTTGCATCTCAGCCTCAGAGGTTGTACTGAATGTACAATCATCTGTGAACAAAAAGTCACACACCAACTCTCCCTTCACTTTAGTCTTGGCTTGTAGCTTTTTCAGGTAAGAATTTACCTTTAGTGCCACTTTTCATCCTTGTTGAAGTTGTCTGACAACATTGCCAAAAACATCATGGCAAAAATCACAGTGGCAAACACAAAGCCTGCTTCATCATTCATTATCCAGAACACACTGCAAGCATGCTATCCTTGAACTAGTATACAGTACTGATGAACTTCTCCAGGCAAGCAAATTTTGCCAAGATCTTCCACAAGCCTTCATGACTGACCATACCAAAGGCCTTGGACAGATTGATGAACATTGTATACAGGCCTCTGCTCTGCTGGCATTTCTCTTGGAGTCGTCAGGCAGCAAACACCATATCAACTGGCCCTTTCTGAAGCCATACTGGCTCTTAGGTAGATAATCATCTTCCAGGGGAAGGATCAGCAGACTACAGAGGACTCTGGTAAGAATCTTGCCAGCTACGACTAAGAAATAGAACCTGCTGTGACTGTCACAGGACAACCTATTTTCCATTCCATTACAGAAATGGAAAATGGAGGCATCCTTGAGCTCCTAGGGAATAACCTCATCTTGCCATATAACCCAGGAGATTTCAGTCAGCTTTTGTATGAGCAATGGGCCCTCTCCTTTGTAAATCTCTGCTGGAATAGAATCAGTACCAGGTGCTTTGCCACACAAGAGGAGCCTAATGGGAAATGGGATTTAAAACCTCTTCTTTTGGTTGATAGATCAACTAGTGACGAATTAACTTCAACCTAAGGTATAAGGTCAGGAGCTTCAGCACTGGTTGCTAATGGTATGCTGAGAAGATTACAGAAGTGTTTAGCCCATTTCTCCAGGATCATGTCCCTATCACTAATCAATATGGCTTCATCAGCATTGAGTAATGGAGATACAACGTTGGTTTTTAGGCCAGAAAAAGGCTTTGGAATATTATAAAAAC
Organism: Pseudocheirus occidentalis; assembly: GCA_028646575.1. Taxonomy (NCBI): domain Eukaryota; kingdom Metazoa; phylum Chordata; class Mammalia; order Diprotodontia; family Pseudocheiridae; genus Pseudocheirus; species Pseudocheirus occidentalis. Next base: position 150,653,714 of record CM053596.1, read on the forward strand.
ACTATTATTTGCCACCATCAGCATAAAACTGAACTTCATTGGTCTCCTTAACGAGCTAAGAATCCTGCATCTCTCGAAGCTTCACTTGCACTTTACTTCAAGTTCAATGCTGCCTTCTTAGAGATGGGAAAACTATCCTGCTGGTAAACCCTGTGAAGCTCTCTTTTGTTATTTAGTAACTTCTGAATTTCTCCATAAGTTTCATCAAACTAATCCTGACATTTGCAAGTGTTCTGGCTCAGACAAGGAAGTATGGTGCTGTACATCAAATTTCTGAAAGCTTCCCATTCCTTTTCTGCTTCATTGTGGTCAACCTCGTGTTGGTTCAACTTTCCCTTCAAGTTAGCAAGAAACCATTCATGCATGGAAAATGAATGAAACCAACATGCATGTCACTCTAATCTGAGGACACTGTCTTCTTGTAATCATCTTGCCTTGGGGCCACCACTTTTACTGAATGTGAATTCTTAGCTTGGAGAGGATACTCCAGCACTCTGCACCACACGTTGCCTTCATCCCACTCACATCCTGTCTGTCTCTTCTCCTGACAATTATATAGTTTATCAAACACTAGTGTTTGCTCTGGGGGTGCATCCATGAAGTTTTATTACATTTAAGGAAGATAGTGCTGGTGATGAGAAGGTAATAAAATGCACAAGTCTTCAGTAGTAATTGACCACTGCTATCACTAATCAATATGGCTTCATCAGCATTGAGTAGTGGAGATACAACGTTGGTTTTTAGGCCAGAAAAAGGCTTTGGAATATTATAAAAACTCCGTTTTTATATGTTTCAAAAATATGTTTCAAACTCCGTTCCTCCCAAGGACTCCCCACCATGTCTGATACTCTGTGCCTACTCTGGAATTAAAGTCACCTAGAATTATAAGCTTGTCTTCTTTCAGGACACTGATGATGAGGGCCTCAAGGGCTTCGTAAAATTCTTCTCTGACCTCATCTGGCTTCACCACAGTGGGAAAATACACACTGATGATGGTGGTGTGGTACTTTTCCACAAGGCAATCACATTGTCATAAGCCTGCCGTTAATTCCTTTTGGAAGGCACACAAACATACTGACTAGATTCAATTTGATTTGATTGTGAAACCAATGCCAGTTTCACAGAACTCTTCATCACAGCAACCATTTCAGAAGAATGTATATTCAGCTTTTATGCTGGTAAGCTGGCCTTCATTTGCCAACCTTGATTCACTCGGGGCTGATAGATGGATGCCATGCCTGATGAGCTATCTCACAATAAGAGCTGTTCATCTTTCAAGTCTATTGGATTTTGTGTTGTCCATAAGTATGCACATATTCCAATTAGCAGTAGTGAGTGGAATCATCTTCACAAAAGTTTTTATACATTTTTTTGTGTGTGTTTTGACCATGGGGTAGGATCCCTAGCTGCGGCCTCTTAGTTGTCCTCAACCTGGTTTAGCCTGTCTATCAAAGCAGTTTTACCAGGATCTGACTGCTACGCATGCTACAGCTTCTTGGAGTAACAGATGAAAGTTGGGTGGCAGGTGGGCACCAAAGGTGCAAAGTAGCCCTGGCAAGGGCTCTGTAGTCCTCACATCAGAGGCACTAGTCTTCCCTGAACACCATGTACACCCCTGCCCTACTACTGACATTGCCTAAAGATGTGTGGAAGCATGCCAGTCCCTTCTTTCTTTTGGGGATGATTAATATTGTTAATAAAGACAAAGTAAAAATTTTAAATAAAAGAAGGCAATCAGAGAGAAAGGAAGAAAGGAAAGATGGAAGGAAGGAAGGAAGGAAGGAAGGAAGGAAGGAAGGAAGGAAGGAAGGAAGGAAGGAAGAGAGAGAGAGAGAAGGGGGTAGGATGATTTGAGGGGCAATCTACAGGTGATATTCTAATTCATTATCAGAGAATTAGGAAGAAACGAGAATGGAGAATGATGTCAATGTGTTCTAGATAAATATATTAATATCAACATGAACATAATTAATATATAATACACAACAGATTGATCTATATGCTTATGTGTAAGCATATAAATACATATGTAAGTATATAAAATAGGTACAGGATAAAATGTAATTGGTGTAGGTATAGGCAGCTGGGGGACAGAGATAAGAGAGGAGAGAAGAAAGAAGAGGGGAATGCAAGGGCTATTGTGGAAGGAGATTGTACAAGATTTGGTAACTGACTGGATATAGGGGTAAGGGGTATTCAGAATGACTCATAAATGAATATCTAAAAATTAACAAAAGTTTCTCTCAATGCAACAAGGTAAAGGGAGGGTGTAGTCGAATAATATGGGGAAAGGATATGTGAGTAGGGAGGTTGCCATTTAGGCAGGTTTTTTTGAATCTCCTCCCTTAATTTGTTCATCTGAAACCACCTGCTCTCAACAATATCCAAGTTGCATCCCCCACCCGAACACAGCCAACTGACTCCCAGTGAGAGGGAAAAGGAAGCCAACGAGAACTGTGGGAGTCAGGGGGAGACCGTACAAATGAGGTGGTCTTTGAGTAGGGTCTTAAATGATTCCATTATAGGGGATAATATTAATAATAGCTAATAGCACCTGGCATTTATATAGTGTCTTGCACCTATACAAATGCAGGTTTGCAAAGCCCTTTACATGCCATATCCCAACTCTGTGAGACAAGGGCTATTATCCTCTACAATTTGTAGATGAGAAAACTAAAAGGAGAGAGGTTATAGAGCTTACCCCCAGTAACATTGTGAATCAGTGTCTGAGGCAGGATCTGAACTCAGGCCTTTCTGACCCCCAAGTCGAGTGCTATCCACCTAGTGAGGTGAAGAGGTAGAAAGTATTAGGCTTTGGAGTCAGGAAAACTCGAGTTCAAATCTGGCCTTGAATTCTTATTAACTATGTGACCATGAGCAAGCCACTTAATATATGTCTGCCTCAGTGGCTCAACTGTATAATAGGGATAATAGCATAGACTTGTCTTGAGGAGCAGATGAGATAATGTCTGTGAAGTGCTTAGCATGACACATAGGAGTCTTTTATTAATCAATGCGTGTCCTCTCTTCCCCTTCCTCTTCCTCTCTCACCTCTACCCTCAGCCACCTAGACTGGAAGAGGAGAAGGCAATCCCCAAATGAGAACAACATGAATGAAGGCACTAAAGCAGGACTGAGGACAGAAAGGATCTTACAGGAATCTAGTTCAACCCTTATTTCATTTGGAATCTTCTGAAGTTACAGGTCTATCAGTTAAGCTTTAATGAGGAAAAGTAAGGTCAAGGTCCTCTGAGGCTGAATGAAAGGAGAGGTATGGATACAGAGGCAATGAAGTGGTGCTGAGGGTAGAGGGGAAGGCAGAGGAGGTGATTCGCTGGAAGTGACAGCCACAAGTGTGAATTCTGGGGCTAGAAACTTGAGAAAAGAGAAGGTCTGAAACAGTCACTCTGATGCATTTGCTCAGGAACCAACAAAATACATTGAAGTGCCTATGGGAAGGATCCAGCTGAAACTGGAGGGCACACATTTGCCACAGGAAAGACATACACAGTTAGCCATTATGCTCTGGTAGTATTCTAAGTCCTTGGAACAAGAATGAAGAAAGTAGAAAGGAGCAGCAATCCAGGGCTGAAGACCGACAAATGCAACATCTTTTTCCATCCCACTCCAAAAAGGTGGCAAAGTAATCATATCTTTTATACAGTTAAGAGATTTATAATTTAATTTATTCTTTGACATTTATGAAAAATAGAGGCTGAAAGGAGTGCTTAAGTTTAACCCTGTTAATGTTAACACTTTCCATAATGTCACTTGAAGGGGAAGCAAGGAAGAACAGTGAATAGAGTGCTGGACCAGAAGTCAGGAAGATCCGAATTCAAATCCTACCACAAAGACTTCCTAGCTCTGTGATCCTGGGAAGTCATTTCACCTCTCCCCAGCTTCTTCAGCTATAAAATAGAGATTATAAAGAATACACACATTTCCCAGAGTTATTTTGAGATAAAAGAGATCATGTTTTACAAAGTATTTTGTAAACCTTGAAGTGCTATAGAAATGCTAACTATTATTTTCCTCAACATTATCACTGTACTAACACAGCTAATTGAGTGGTAATAATGCTAATTGTTCCAGAATCCCCTATGTCCTGAAATTTTCTGGACTTGATCATATACAACATCTAAACCGTATTTTATTCTACTCTGATGCTAAAGAATCATTCTATTTCTTCCCACCAATTCCTCTGGGAATGAGTAGGCTACAGATGTGACAATCATGAGGGTATTATATTCCAATGCTGCTTCATATTTTCTTTGCAAAGCTATCATTTTCTTCACTGTTCATCTTCCCCAATGACTAACCTATCAATGTGCTGAAAATTCTTGATAAATTATAATCTAGCCATGTAGCATTTCAGACGCTCAGGAAGAGTTTGTGGATGACTTATGAATTGTTTTGGATGAGAAGGGACTTATTTTCGGCATTAGCCTCTTTTCAAAATAACATTATGAAACTAAGAAATATTAATCAAAGCTTCCTTTGTAAGACTGCCAGTAATAAGGTACTTTAAAGCTTCATGTAGAATGGAATACATTTATGGCTCCCCCAACATCCATGCATGTATTAGATGTTCTCTAAGGTATCTTCCCACTATAATAGTCCATAAAGTAGACTCAAATACAATGATAAATAATACAATAAAGAAATGAAATCCAATGCTCATTTTTGAAAACTGTCTAGCCATTTCACAGTTTTGTTTCTGTGGATAAATCCAATGGAAAGGCAGAGAGGTAGGTACTACATGGAATACTTGTTTGTGCCTGCTAAGTTCTCCCAAGAGACAAAGAACAAAAAGGAGTCAGCTACCAGGTAAAAGAAATAAAAACATGGAATTGAATTGGAGAGCTAGGAGCCAGACACCTGAACTCCATTCTTGCTCCTACCCAGGCCTACTGTGTAATCTTGGCCAAATCATTTCACCGCAGCGGCCTCATCTGCAAATTGAGGAGACTGGCTAGATGAGTTTAAATATTTAAATTTAATTTAAAAGATAACCAGGGATGTGCTGGGAGTCTGCTTGCACATAACTATTGTTAAATGTTCAGTTTAAGCATTTACCCCCTGGAAATGGGTAAATGCTCAAAATCAGGGCTTGATTTAAAATAATTTGTTTAGATATAAGAAAGTGATGGTGAAAATGTTAATAACACAGATTAAACTTGAAAGTGTGTGTCATGATAATTTTTTCCTCCCAGACAGCAAGTTATTAAACATTTTTCAGCACACTCCACACTCATATGAATAAAAGGGTGATGTCCTCAATTATTTTTTTTGCTGTGATGATTATATTTATTATTGTTGTTGTTGTTAAAGAACTTAGCAGGTCCTAACACTACCACATAAGGAAATCTTGATATATTTTATAGGTGTGGGGAACCTGTGGTCTTGAGGCCACATAAGATCCTCCAGGTCCGCGGGTATGGCCCCCTGACCGAGTCCAAGTTCCAGAACAAATCCTCTTATTAAACGGGTTTGTTCTGTAAAGCCTGGACTCAGTCAAAGGGCCACACTTGGATCCTCAATGATTTAAGAGTATAAACGTACCCCAAAACCAAAAACTTGGAGAACTGCCAGACTAGATGATCTCTGTTCTAGAGCAGGGGTTCCTGAATTTTGAATACCAAAACCCTGTGTAAATGTCAAAAAATCGTAAAGCTTTTCTCCTACAATGATAGCAGTTGTTACTTGTTAGCAATCTTTGATGGAGAACATACAAGGTAACAAAAAGCTACTGTAAATTTAATGACCCTTTTTGACTGAATCTTAATTTAATTAATTATACCACTATCTACATATATTTGAAAAGAAGAGTAACATGTAGAAGAGGGAGATATTATTTATGCAAAGGTTTGTTTACTCAACAGAGTGACCTCAATAGTTTGTTAGAATTAAAGACCAAAATGCCAATGACTAGTGCTCGTAGATTTTGTAATAATTTTTTTTAAACTATAGAAATCTACCCTATTCTCTCCTCTGCCAATCACTGAAAAAAGAAAACAAAACAAAATCCCTGGTACAAACACATCAAGCAAGACAAGTCCCACTTCAGCCATGTCCAAAAAAATAAAAACCAGTCTTCATCTGAGCTTGGAATCTATCGCCTCTCTGTCAGGAGGTAAGTATCATGTTTCATCATTACCCATAATGTTTCCTGAAATCCTTTAAATTATCCTCCAAATAACCAACGATTTAAATACCAAATAACTTTGTTCAAGGCTAGACACTCTATTTCTCAGGGAAAGACAACACGTATTTATTAAACAGCTACTCTATGCCAGCCACCACTAAGAGCTTTTAGTTTAATCTTCACAGCTCTGGGAGGTGAGCTGTTCTTGTGGTCCTCATTTTACAGATGAGTAAACTGAGGCAGAAAGAGGCTGTTTGCCCAGGATCACATGGTTAATAAATGTCTAAAGTTAGATTTGAACTCAGATCCTCCTGACTCCAGACCCAGCACTCTATCTACTGTTATCTTTTGGCCTTTTAACCTCCTTCTCTAAGAAGTTTTTTAAGATCTCAAATTTCCTGCTTTTAGTACCTGTAAGGGTTTTCATAAATATGAAAAAGAGAACTTTTCATGACTGTCTGGAGCTACATGGACAACACCAACTTTTTCTCCTACCACTTTTCTAATTATTAGAATCAACCCTCCATCCCATGATATCGTCTTTAGATAGCCACTGAATTTTAAAAGATAGCTCTTTCTGTAATACATCAATCTAGAAGCTATTACAGAACTTCTCGGACATCTATGGAATGCTTTGAACTTTGTTTGTTTTGGCCAAAGCAAGTGGGTTGTGAGCTTAAAGGTAGAACTTACATAAATAGTGATATTTTTAGAAATGACTTCTCTTTGAAACCTTCAGGGTTGCTCTGGACTCCTGAGCATTCTGTTTTTCTAACATTCCAATCTTATACACTAGATCCTAAAGTATAAGTAATTGAAACATTGTGCACTGCTGAATAGGCATGATTTTAGCTGACTCCTTGTACAAGCCAGGCCATCTGGCAAAATCATAAAGAACTTTGCAGAGACCAATTATTTTCTGGATTAATATTGCTGACTGGCTCTTCACTGTGGAGAATGCTAGAGGATGGGGTAGAGAGAGGAATGACTCTTTCAGGGGAGGGATCATTCACTATTAATGCCTATAAATATGATAATTCTGTACATTGGCCCCTACCCCAAATATTGCCATCTGTGTCTAATGGTCTTACAATGCAGGATTGTCATGCCATACACACACATATACACACACACACACACACACACATACAACATCTTTGCCTTTGCAGATATAAGGAGTAAGATGCTATTAAAATTCTGTTTGATCTAAACAGACTTTTCTTTTGAGTAAGATGCTTGGATGTCAAATGTGAAGAAACATCTGGTTTTTTTTACACTCCCACATTACACCTTTTCCCCTAAATATGCCTCTTTTTATGTGAATTTGGAAAGCCTAATGATTACCAAAATCATCATTTGGATAAGAGTTTATTTATTTGGATATTTGTAAAAGAAAACTGATCTCATACTATGAAATCTCTGGCACTAGCTATGGCCATTTTGGTGGAGTAATCTATTTGCTTAGGTTTTGTTCCTTTTTTGCTTATGGAGAATGACAGTATTCTTAAAATACATGTGATCTATACGCTAAATAATGTAAAGAAACTACCTGTGAGTCATATTGTGATACAGTGAATTCTATTCTGTGTTCACACAAGCTCCTATGATTCATTTCATTATTAAAAAGCAGTACTATCTCCATCAGATATTATTAATCTGAGTGCTCTGTCAGTTCTTTTTCAGTTTGTGAAAAACCAGGGGCCAGATTATTTCTTAAGATTAAAATATCAGATTTCTCTTAGGAGGCTTACTGTGTACTGTGCTCCATTGATTAAAGCACTGTGCTAATGAGGCTGATGTCATGGAAAGTTAATTCCATGTGGACTAGCTAGCATTTCTCTCTTCCATGGTTACAGATTTTACCCTGACCCCAGCTACCTAGCTCACCTATGGGTGTGTCCTTATCACAAGAGGCATCTGGTCAGAGGTGGTGGTTGACAACACTAATCCATCACTGGTACTAACAGAGCTCCATGGATAGAAGGTCAACAGCAGTAGCATCCTTATCTGGGAAGGACATGATTATTCTGTGAATGCTTTGCTCATTTAAACTGCAAAATATAACCTTAATGGAAGTCACAAAATGATGCTGCATTCATAAAGTATTCAGTGAATCCCCAGAGGAAAACTAGACACAGCTTCTTAGATTGTTGGCTTTGTTTTATCACAGAAATGCATAAGACTTTGGGAACAATTTCAAGATTGAAACAGGCAATTTGTTTTTATCTGTTGCATGTTTTACTTTTGATACAAGAACTTTTGAAATAAAGTACAAAAAATGATCAAACTCCTGCTAGTTCTTCAGATGAAACTTTCCCTTTCTCTTGAATGAAATGCTCATGGTAATGGATACATTTGGTTTAAAAAAGTAACATGGTCTAATGGAAAGAACTCTGCAATCAGAGAGAGAAGACCTGTGTCATATCTGACCCTGATACTCTGTAACCATGTGCCCTTGACTATCAACTTCCTACCCCATAAAAAGTACACTACTACTTCTTCAACTTACATAACAAGTCTATCTTGAAGCAAGTACTTTGTAAAATTTTAAAGCTCTATATAAATGTGAGCTATTATAAATAAAAAAGGGATATTTTTGTGGGCACATCAAGAATATATAGGAAAAGGTTATTGTCTGTTTCAAGGAAAGAAGACTTAACAGAATATGATGCCAGACAGAGAAGCAAACAAGAAAATACCTTTTCTCATGCTCAAAATCTCTACCTGAAAAATATAGCAGGATGTTAGCAAAGCAGGGTAGGCAAAGCAGCTAGTTCACAGATGCCAAAGAGGTGTGAGCTGGGCTATTTAGCAGAAGAGTAAGTACATCAGTATCTCTGCCCACAATGACACTCTGTTCAACTATGACAAGGGTCCTCCACCTTTCTTGCATGTTTCATGGACACTTTTTGCAATCTGGTAAAGCCTATGAACCCTTTCTTGGAAGATTGTTTTTAAATGAATAAAATACAAATGACTACAAAAGAAATCACCTCTATTGAATATGGTTATAAAATAAGAGACAAGAAAATTCACAGAATCTAAGTTAAGAATTTCTTAGCTGAGGTAATTAAGGAAAGGCTAGTGCACAGAGACTAAGAACAGAACATTTGAATAAAAAGGAAGATAGAGAAAGAAGCTGGAAAGATTCTGGATAGACAGTCAATTAAAAGTTACCTTAGCAATGTTCAATGATTCAGTAATCTTCATTATAAGTTAATCAGCGGAAATTTTCCTATAAATTCAAATAACTATAACTGATACTGATTCCTACTGGCGACATCTAAACATTGGTTCATAGAATTTAGAACTATAAGGGAATTTTAAATAATCTTAGTTCAACCCTTTCCTTTTATAGAAAACTGAGATCAAGAGGTCAAATGACTTGCCCAAAATTGCAGATCTAGAAAGCTGCAAATCAAAGATTTAACCCCCAGGGTCACTGATTTCAAACCAACTAGACCTTCTTTCTACCATATCATCTTCCTGAGTTATAGAAGAAATCACTATGTAATAGATGTAGACTGGCCAAAGGGGAACCAGTCTTTGGAGTATGGACAAATATTCTTTATCTGAGTCTAGTCCAGGTGATTGCATGGAAGCTTGGATTGAGTCATAATGACTTAGGGCAAGGGGAAAGATATAGACAGAAAAAGAGAGACAGAGATGGAAACCAAGGCAGAGACATAGAAGCAGAAAAAGAAGGAGAAAGGTGAAGAGGCAGCTCAACTGTTTTGTGTGTATATATAAAGCAACTCCTTTGTAATGAATTTTTCTTAGCTCCACAGCTAACTGGAAGACTTTTCATTGTCATTCAACAGCAGCTCCCAAGTCATTATGGTCTAAAGTAGGCTCATCCCAAGCTTCTACTCAGTGCCTTGGAATGAAACCAGGCAAAGAAATAACTACATAAATCTAATGTAAATTAGACTCATAGCTAAATTTCAGGTTAGACATCAGTTCCACTGATTCAGTCAAAAGACTCATCCAAAAATATCTCTTGAATTGAACCAAAGTATTTGAACAAAAACGAAAACCCAAAGAGAACAATCAAATACATTATATTCTTGGATACTTGTGGTGCATTGTTTCTGAGGATAAGTGAACAATCTGTCTAAGCAATTCCCCAAAATAAGAGGTTGTGACAACCAGAACTACTTCTAATAGCTTTCTTCTAAAAATTAATCATCTTTACCTACTTTTCTGCTAAGAGAAAAATCCATTTATTGGAGACAATACTGGGGACCATTCCTGAAATGGACTGACAATTAGAGCTTTCACTCTGACCTACTACTTTATTATAGTACACCTTTTAATGGACACCATATTAGTTCATTAACACTGTGGGGGCAGGGGTCAAATCATCTAGAATAGCAGTTCTCAACCTGTGGGTCACAACTCCTTTGGGGGTTGAACGACCCTTTCACAGGGGTTACCCAAGACCATCAGAAAACACATACTTCCTTTGGTCTTAGGAACTTGAGACACTGCTCCTCTGTCTGTCTCCAGGCTGGTCCATCCACATGCAGATATGCCCACATACGAGTATTAAAGGGTCATGGCATTAGGAAGGTTAAGAACCACTGATCTAGAACATCAATTTTTTTTTCCTGAAGGTTCCCAAAACCATTCTGTAAAAGTGACTATGCTTCAGGCTCCATTCACGTATTAAAACACAAAGGGATACATGTTTGAGCACTGGCTACCAAAATTTTTTTTTAATTTTTTTTTCAAGAATAAGTTTTCTCTTTCTCAAATATCAGAACTGATTTCCCACTTTAGTAATGAATGTTATTGCATAACTAAAATAAGAAGATTTAGAGTAGCACTGAAGTTACCCAACAAGAAAAGATTACTTTTAATTAAGGCATATGGATTATGGTCACAAAGTTGGGATATGTAATCAAAGGAGTCTTCCAACTACCTTAACCAAAAGAAAAAATTGCAGACACATATGCCATGAGGCCATTTCAATTCTATTTCTTCTCATCAGCTAAGCAGAGCAATCTCATATAAACCATGTTTCCCAAATGAGAACTGCACCAAAAATGGTGCAAAAACATGGTGTTATAGGCATGAAATTCAGCCATGATGAGGGGGATTCAGGATTAGGAGCTTCATGTACTCTGTTCATGAACATTATAAAAGAGTCATCTCCTCTTAGCAGGTGTGGCACTTTAGAATCTCTTCCATGTGTTTTCCAAATCCAAGGCAGAGTTTTGCAGTAACTGACATTCACACAGGACTTTCCAGTTTGCAATATGTTTTAAATACATTAAAGAGAGGGACTAGACTTGTAATTGAATTAGCTGATGGAATTCCCGGCTATGAAACTTTATCAATGGAGTCCTACACCTGCTCTACAACCTAGTCTTAGAGAGTTACCTGGAGCATTGACACACTGTAACCTGCCCAAGGCCATATGGTGATATGTGTCAGACTGGGGACTTGAACCCTCCCTGTCCTGGTCCCCAGGCTAGCTGTCCATCCACTATGCTAGGCTTCCTTTACATGCATTGTTTAACTCAATTCAAAAATTTAATTAAGCCCTAGTAGGAACCAGGTGAGAGAAATAATTATTTCTCTCTTATATTAATAACCTATTATTATTGGGGGAGCAGAGAGAAACCAGGTTTCTTCCCTGTTATATCTCTACTAGGTCAAATCAGGCTCTGAAGGACAGAGCTAATGATGAGATTTAAATTAATATTCTTCTCAGTCTTGGGCAAGATCCCACCCAGCTGGGGAATCTTTAGTTCTGACTAAAGAGTAAAAAGAATCTGATCTAGGTAAATTCTAGCCCATTGTTCAGAGGCTTGGGTAGAAGGGGATCCCTTTGCCTAGATTGCTCCAAGAAGGTGTGGTCTAGGAGTAGAGATAGCTTCTTTGTGCAAGAGTGACATGATCAAAGTAATGTACCCAAACCCTCCTTATAACAGGCACACCTCTCATTATAATATTTGGTCTCACTAATAGTTAGCCAATCAGAGTTGATTGCCACCTGTCTGGAACACCCACTTTTCCAGTGACTTTTAAGCACTGAGCAACCTCCACAACTCATCTTTGGTTTGGAGAAAACCAAATGACAATGATTTTATTAATTATCTGCTAGCCATAACTGATAAAATTGATTATTAATTACCCAGAACCCATGTCCCTCAAACTTTTCATATGCTACACAGGTACTGTGCTAGGCACGAAACACACAAAGAGGGGAAGGGAATAAGCACTAATATTGTCGTTCATCCTTCGTTTCAAAGAGGATCAATGACATCATGGAGTAATATCTTGACTCAGTGCATTAACTGGATTTAAGTGAAGCAGAGTTGTACAAAGTCACCAGCCTCGTTCTTTCTTCCAGATTCCTCGAAGTCCAGTGGCAAGCCAAAAGTCAGGCCAACTGGTGATGGCCCAGAAAGCAGTAGATGACCTTGGCATCTTCTATGTTGGGCTAAGCATGAAGGGCTCCACAAGCATTAATATAGCACTTACTACATGGCGGGCACTGTCTTAAGTACTTTACAAATATTACATCATTTGATCCTTACAAATCTGCAAGGTAGATGCTATTAACATTTTACAGTTGAGGAAACTGGTGCAAAGAGAGGTTAAGTGACTTGCCCAGGACCATAGAGCTAAGTGCTTAAGGCTAGACTTGAATCCAGGTATTCCTAACTCCAGGCTCAGTGCCATTGTCCATTGTACCACCTAGCTACCAAAGAGAGAAAAGCAAATAGTTATTGCTTTTAAAGAGCTTATATTATGCAACAGATCAACAACATGTAAATCTAATATAAGTCCAAAGTAAATACAAAGAGATGGGGGTGGAGGAGGGAGGGAGTTAACAATCAGAGGGATCCTGAAAGGCCTCTGGTAGGAAATAGCCCATGCACTGACCCTTGAATGGAGCTAGGGATTCCACAATGCAGCTATGAGGAGGGAGAACATTCCAGACTTGAAGACAAAAGGAACATTTGTTCCTCACAATAACCACGAGAGGTAAATCAGTCCAAGAAATAAACTACAATTGACATTACTGACGCTCCATCAGACAAACATCCATTGGCTCTGATCACATGAAATCATTTTAGCTTCACAGAGGGTAAGATCTCTGTTCTGGTGAGATCACGCAGATACGAACTGAACAACAGAGATGGGTAACAAATCCTTACTTGGGGACAGATGTTTTCATCCCATTTCACAGAAGGAGTAGACTTAAATCAGGTAAGCAACTTATGTGAGCTTTCAAAGCAAGAGTAGACCCACTGTAGGAGACACTGGTATCTTGACTCCCAGTCAAGTGTCTTTGCTCCTGGGCTACAACACTGACTTCCAAAGCAAGGAAGAATGAATAGAGAGTAGGGAGCAGGGAAAGAGAATGGATCAGTCTTTACCAAACTGCCACCCATCTAATTTTCTTAACACTGATGGTGATTTCTAACAGCTATCCTGCCCTTGGGATTAAAGAACATTAAAGGCTTCTCAAAACAGTTTTGAAGTTCATTTTGACTACCCAAGGTTAGCAACTCCTTTGTACATTTCAGGCTGTGATAACTCTGAATTGAGGCAAATAATTAAAATCAGATCCATTCAAAGGCAGAAAGAATTGTGTCCACCTTTGTGAAATTATACTGTATAAATATACATAATGAAATGTTACAACAAAGAATAATTAGAAAAAGAAGCTAGAAACTAGGCGCTAGTTGATAGTGTCAACTGGCTACAATGATGTATAGCATACACCAACTGGAAATGGCAACATCTTGATCTGTTTCATTTCAAAGCAACACTCTCCTTTACCTCTTTCAACAGATGGAAATCACTGAAAGGGAAGTGAAGACATCTAGCAGAATAGTGAATGTAGAAATAGATTTGGGGGGGCAGGGGTAGAAGAAAGTAAATAGGCTTAGAAATGCTTATTTCAAACATATTTTAAGTACCTTGGAAAGATGTCAATGAGTTTTGTTTTGAAAGTTGAATTTCCTCATTGGGAAATAGAAGTTGGTGTTAAATTCAGGTTAAAATAAAACGTTATTCAGAAAGGAAAAAAATGCCAGTATTCAATCTTTGCTATGCGACTGGCATGAGTAGCTGGAGATGAAAATGATGGGAAATTGACAAACAAAATGGAGCTATTTTCCCAAAGGACTAGAAAGTAAGGGAAAAGGATAAGACAGTTGACTTGAATCATGTATCACTCTATGTTTTGCTAAATTCATGTAAACGCGTACTCTGTTATTTTTCTTTGCATTAGATCTGTGACTTCATTGGATTAAGTATGAGAAACTTAGACTACTAGTGCATGTTGGCACATTTCTCTGTAACTTATATTTTCATAGAGCTACCTGGGACACTAAAACATTAAGCAGCTTGCACAGTCACAGTATAAATTATTTTTTTCTAGTATAAATTAGTATAAATTATTTTTTCAGTTTCTATTTATTTTATTTTTAATTTATGGAATAAAACAAGCATTTCTATTACATAGTGCAATAAAAGGATGATTGTATATGAAACTACAAATCTTCTACTGTAAATGAGACAGGTCCTAAATTCAAGTCTTCCTTACCCTAAAGCCATCTTTTTATCAACCAGCCCATGCTGCCTCTCATATCCTATTATATTAGGTATATTCAGTATATAGAAACTAATTAAATAGAATGGTACAAGATGAGAGGTAGTCAATCAAGGGAGAATGGAAGATTGCAAGGGAAAATGTTCTTAAGCATTAGGCATCCATTCTCTGGGTGCATTTCATGATTTAAAGTATTCAGATACAGAGGAGTACAGGTACTCATTACTTGTGAAGAATAAAAATACTGTGTCCCACAGCCTTATGTAATGTAAGGAGCATTGGATAGGGGGTCAGATCAAAGAGCTTCAAGTCCCAGCACCATTTAAAAATTGGAACTAGCAGAACTGTACAGTGTATTTAGTGCTGCTCACATGCCTCATCCCTTTTAGTAGATTATAAGCTCATCAAGGACAGGGGTTCCTCCACCCTTTGAACTCATTCAAATATTCAACAAGAATGAACATGCTTGTTGTCTGTGCAAGACCCTGGGGGTGCTTTGATATTTCATTCCTTCTACAACCTCATCAATATGGATACTTCCTCTAGCAACATTTCTGATCTACCACAGCCTACAAAAACAAATAACCAAGCTTTCTGGGACATCTGTTTAAAAGAACAGTAAATAGTATCTTCCTATAGATAAAAGTTAATAAGCCCTTTGTATGTGAACAACACAGAAACTGTTAGAGAAATTCTAAGGTCTATTCTGCTAAAGTCTACCATCTTTGGCAGTGTTGGAGTTACTGGAAAAGTGACTTCTCACTAAGTAAGGTATTGCCATTTCAACCAAAATCAATAGAATAAACCATTTACTGCTATTAAGATAACCACACTGAGTGATTTCAGGGAAAAATAAGTAATTTGTGCTATGGCTCATTGGAAAAAAAAATCTCATGCCATCCCCACCTTGGGCAATGCCCACATCAGGCAATCTTGTAGTAGCTGTTAAAAAGGTTTCCACAGCAATGGTACTGAGTAGGTGATGATCACAACTCCAAGTGGAAAAGCTTAATCAGAAGTTAATTTTTATCTTAATATACTACTTATAACAGTATAGCCCCAGCTGACAATTCAGCACAGATGGGTCTTAGCTGGGATTCTCGTTATGCTTTCAAGATGTGTTACACTCAGCAAACTTGCCCCAGATACATTAGTTTCCAAGAGACTTATGCAAATAATTGGTTAAAGGCTAAAATTAGAGCTCGTTCCAATGCTGCTTACACACATGCATATCACACAAAGGCAGAACTGTGTGTGCATGCTAAATGACATACACTGAATCCACTGTGCCAGAAAACAGCTGACATCATGTTAAACAATGAAGAAGCCACCTACCTCCTCTTGTAAGAAGGGAAAGGAAGATGTTGCTTGACCTAAGAAGAATGTCTTGAAATTACCCATCAAAAAAACCCAGTTTCTTCCAACCAAAGAATGGAGCTGATGCTAACTGTAGTGAAAAGTACCTTAGCTTCTATGAACGTGACAAATTGGAACACATATGTCAGGACAAACAGAAAATTCCAGACTGGGGGGGCAGCTAGGTAGTGCAGTAAATAAAGCACTGGCCCTGGAGTCAGGAGGACCTGAGTTCAAATATGGCCTCGGACTCTCGACACACTTACTAGTTGGATGACTTTGGGCAAGTCACTTAACCCCAATTGTGAAAGAAAGAAAGAAAATTCCAGACTGAGGACTGCACTCAAACTTGGTTCTAATGGAATATCTTTGGTGGCCATTCATTCTTTTCTTTCCCTCTAACCCTGAATTTCTTCCTTAACAATCATTCACCTTTTCAGTAGGCTCTAGGAATCCTCTACTGGTTCCAAAAAGCAAATACAAACTCTTTCCCTTGGCATTTGATACCCATCATAATCTACCTCTCCAGCTTTAGCTGACTTTTCTACCCTTATAACACATTGACTTTCACACACTCTTAAGGACCAGCCAAAAGAGTCTTTTTGCTATTCCTCAAATGCAAACAGCATTTGAGCACGTGCCAGCTGTGTCTTTGCACTAATGGTTTGCCGGGCCTGGGATGCTCTCCTTCCTCAGCCTCTTGGAATCCTGAGTTTCCTTCCTTCAAAGTTCAGCTCAAGCATCATCTCCTACATGACGGTTTTCTTGACTCTCCCAGCTGATGGAGCCTTCCCTCCCACCACCAACACCAATCCATGGCCAAATTACTTTATATAAGGTAAACATATATTATACACACATGTGTGCACACATGTATGTGTATGGGTGTGGGTGTGGGTGCAGGTATGGGTGTGTGCTATTTCCCCTAAAAGAAAATAAGATCTCTGAGGGAGGGCAAAGACTGCTCCATCTTTGTCTCTATAAATCTAATGCCTACAATAGCATCCATCCCATAGTGTGCCCTTAATAAATACCTGTTGGTTAGCTAGATGCTTGAGTTATACACCTCCATCCTTAATCACTTATTTTCAGCCACCAATTTATCCTGTCCCCGTGTACTCTTATTTCCTACTCACTAAGTGATTCTGCCCTTTCTCATTCATCTTCTCTTAGATCCACCCACATCCTCCCATTCTTTCTGTTTTTCATCATCTTTAGATGATCTGAAGTGTATGGAATAGTAGATAGGGAGCCAGTATGGAAGCCAGAGGAACTTGGGTTCAAGTCCTACTTCTGACCTCTTTGTTGAACTTTACAGCAGCACTCTAGACAACTCTCTAAGACTACACGCTACAGAGAAGGTGCAGTTCTGCAATGATGTAGGGAGTTTCTGTACCTGGGAGTTCCCTATATCAATGAAATCACAGTCCACAGGTTGAGTCCTTGTCCTATATGCTTTAAGTCCTAGAGGTACTGTCTGAACCTTTCTGCCTTTTGTCATTCTTTATAAAAGAGAGACCCTGTTAAGGAAGTCAGACCTGTAATTCTGAGTATTGAGATTCTGACCCTAAATCAACAAACATGAGAAAGCTGAATCCCTTGGAAGGGATTTTAAGGGGGTGTCATTCTGGCTGCAGATTGAAGCCAGGCCTGTGAGGGAAGTCTCCTCTGGCCAGTAGAGGAAGAAGACCTCTGAAGGCAAGTGCACAGTCAAGGCAGAATGGGCTACAGTCTGGTATCTGCTGTGTCTTTCCAGATGAACATAATAGAGCAGGTGTAGAGTTGGGGGCAGCTCAGAGGAGCAGCGGGGCATAAATGAACATTTTTTCCAAGAAAAGTTGTTGCTCAGTAATTTTGTTTGTCTGACTCTCTGTGGCCCCATTTTGTGTTTTCTTGGTAAAGATACTGGGGCCATTTGCTATTTCCTTCTTCAGATCATTTTACAGATGAGGAAACCGAGGCAAACAGGGTGAAGTGACTTGCCCAGGGTCACACAGCTAGGAAGTATCTGAGACCACACTTAACCTCAGGGCTTCCTGACCCCAGGCCTGGCACTCTATCCACTGCACCACCTAGCTGCCCCTTTTCCAAGAATGAGGGCAGAATGATGGCAAAGTGATGGATTAGTTTGGCACCTGTCTTTGGGAGAGAAAAATAATATATCAGTGGAAGCCACTTCACACTTGCCAAACCAATCTTTTCTCCATCCTGGATACAAACACTTAGACAAATATAATATAGATGGGTGGCCTGAGATAATCAATTATGGCAGAACCCATTATGTACCACTTACGGTACATTAATTAAAGAGAACAGCCTGTCTAAATAAGTCACCACGTACACCTTGGTATTACCTACTTATTCTAATGGAATGTGTGAAATGGAACAAAGTGAACAACATCTTATTCCCTCTGGTGCCTGCTTCCAGAAAACAAGACAGCTCATATTGGTTTATATTTTCTTTTACAGTCAATTTTCAAAGACTCTAGGGATAGTTTATCTACAATTTAGGGAAATGGGAAAAATATCATTAAGTAATTACTATTGCTGTTGTTTGTTGTTCAGTCACTTTTTCAGTTCAGTCTGATTCTTCATGACCCAATTTCGGTCTTCTTGGAAAGGAAAGTGGTTTGCCATTTCCTTCTCCAGATCCTTTTACAGATGAGCAAAGTGGCACAAATGGGACTGAGTGACTTGCCCAGGGTCGGAAGCTGGATTTGAACTCAAGAAGAAAAATGTTCCTGATTCCAAGCCCTGTGCTCTCCCCACTGCACCATCTATTACACTAATACAGTATCACAAAGTAAAAGAGTAGGGGAGCTGAGATCAAGATTGTGGGAAGCCTCACTGAAGGCAATACTTAAGTCTGCCCTTACTTAAGGCAAGAGAGAGGAGAAAACTAGGGATGTTTTTGGATCCTGCAAGGATCATTCTGAAGTCAGTATCATGGAGACTTCTTGATTGAAGGCTACAATGTATGGAACACTACTCTTTCTAAAAAACTGAAACTGAGAATCACCCAGGGGGATATGGTAGGCGTAATTAAGCTGAAACACATTACAACCAAGGAATTACAAAGGAAAAACAGTGTTCAGTATGACAAAGAAATACATGAGTGAACAAGCATGACTGGTCATTTAGGGAGAAGGGGACATAAAGAATGAAAAGTACAAGCATCTTCTTGGAATCATCGACTCTTGGAGCCCCGGGGGGTGACACATATTCTTTATTCTAAGCCTCCATTTGTACTTATTATAGCGTTACTCTGAACCTATACTCTACTTCTGGACTTGCCCCATGGGCTTCTCTTAACCTACAGCATTTCTTCATTACAGGAGATATTATATTCTGGCCACTTATTCCCCAGCTTCAGCTGCAGTTTCTGTACATCTACAGTCCAAAGACCAACCTAACAAAGTTTAGAGAAACACACAAGAGGTTCACCATAAGGTGACACATTTTCTGCAGCAGCAACTTTCAATATTTGTCTATTTACAAATTAAAGAAGGAAAATTAAGGAAGGAAGCATGAAGGTGATTTGGAGGGTTCTTAAATTATGAAGAAAGGTAGAGACATTACTAGCAAGTGTGAATTTGGGAAGATGAGCAGAAATTCAAGGAAGAGAAAAACTCATGTTTAAGGAGAAGAAACAGAAATAGGAGAGATTCATAGAGGAAGACATGAGAAAAGTCTGAGGAAGAGAAAGACAAAGTGAAAGGGGGAAATGAAGAAGTTGAGGAAGAAAGACAAGGTAAGATATAAATTCTACAAGTAGGTATGGCTATTGAGGTGCTAATAAGACAAGGAGAAAGA
>CM053596.1:150674102-150697394 GCA_028646575.1 Pseudocheirus occidentalis
TACCAGAAAATAAGAGAGCAGAGCAGGGGAGGGGTTTTACAGTGGGATTGCTGTTTTAGAGTAGGTGCAGGGGCAAGACGGGGAGAAAATTTGTAAGTCAGAAATGTCATGAAAATGAATGATGTGAACAAGAAAACAAATAAAAAATATTTAAAAAGAAAAAAAATAAAGCAGCTGTAGACAAATAGAAAGATGGATACTTCCATTCAAGAAAGGTGGAAGAGGAATGGCTAGGTGGCACAGTGAATATGAGTTCAAATCTGGACTCAGACATGTAACACAAAAAAACTAGTCATGCGACCTTGGGCAAGTCACTTAACCCCAATTGCTCTTCCCTCCTCCAGAAAGAAAGAAAGAAAGAAAGAGAGAGAGAAAGAAAGAAAGGAAGGAAGGGAGGAAGGAAGAAAAGAAGGTGGAAGAGTACATGATAAGATGATAAAATTAAATGATAAAATAAAATTTTTAATATAAATTAAATAATTTTAAATATAAATCAAATGAGTAAAAATAAAATTAAGTGATACAATAAAATTTAAGTGCATTATAAAATGGATTGAAAATCTACAGGAATAAGGCTTTCCAAATAAAGAGATCTGGCCAAGGAGATCAAAGCCATATGAAAATAGGATGAGAGAACTCTCATCTCTATTGTTCTGTCTGCTACTGGAGTGGTATCAAGGATACTTTTCGTTGTACTCATAGAGTACAAAACACTTCTATTTAGGCACAAAAAGCAGTAATTTTGTCCACCTTTATAATAGTCCATATAACATGGATCATATAGGAATCATAACCAGATGGTGACTTGTCTTAGGACCATTTCTGTCTGAACTCCCATCAAAAAAGATGGGAAGACTGAAACAATAATAACGATAATGATAATAATAATAATAATAGCATTTCCATAACACTTAATGGTTTGCCAAGTACTTCGCTTATATTATTTAATTTGATCTTCAAAAAAAAAATCAAGTGACTTACGCAGCTGAGGCAGGATTCAAATTCAGGTCTTCCTGACTCCAAATCTACTCTGCCTCTGTGATGCAGGTGGGAAAACTGTGGCTCAGAGCAGCTTTGACTTCTAGTAAATGTATTAAGTGCTTCCCATGTGCTGTGCACTTTGCTAGGTGCTGGGAAGAAAGAAATAGTGGACACAGTCCCTGTCCTGCGGTAATCCATCGTGTTGCTGAGACAAAAATAAACAGAATAGGAAAGTAGGGAACAGTGCAAGGCAGTCTGGGATCGAATGGTAATCAGAGGGCTGGACACACAACGGAGAGCTAATCACTGCGGAGTTGGACCGGGATGCTGAGTGTGGACTCCTTAGATTGTCCAAGCTCTGTGGAAGAGGCAGGGCATGAGCCAGGTACAGAAGAACAGGTACAGTTTGAATTGCCTGCAAAGAAGAGGAGAAATGTCAATGAGAATAGAGTATTGATGCTAGAAGGACTGTTTTTCTAAACAACCCTTGCCCTACTGCTCAATAGCCATCTCCTCATTTCTTTATCACAGTGCATATACAACTTGTCTCAGAAGAGTCACACCACCGCACTCTAGTCTTTAAATTTTTTTTTTAATCTTTTAATTTCTTCTGTGTTTGAAGCTGTTTTACTTCCTTGTCCCCCACACCCACCACAAACAATCTGATGCTCTGGAGTGTCATCAAATTTATTTCACTCATCTTTAAAATATGCGTATTCTGATGGTCGACTGTGAAAGACTTAGCTGCTCTGATCAAGACAATGATCAAAGACAATTCCGAGGGACCTGCAGAGAGAATTGATGATCTCTGAATGCATTTTGAACTATATCTTTAAAACTTTGTTTTTCTTGTTTTTTGTTATGTTTTCTTTTGCAACATGATGATTTTACATGTGTTGTTATTGTCCAGTCGTTTCTGTCCTGTCCGACTCTTTGTGATTCCATATGGGGTTTTCTTGGCAAAAATACTGGAGAGTTTTTGCCATTTCCACAGATGAGGAAACTGAGGCAGAGTTATGTGACTTGCTCAAGGTCACACAGTGTCTGAGACCAGATTTGAATTCAGGAAGATGAGTCTTTCTGACTTCTGGACCTGGCACTCTAACCACCTCACCTCCTAGCTGCCCTAAATATATATCTATATACCTATACCTATACCTATACCTGTACGAATACCTATACCTATACCCATACCCATACCCATACCCATACCCATACCTATACCTATACCTATATCTATATTCAATTGTCAAATTGCTTGTTTTCTCAAGGAGGAGGGAGAAAGTGAGAGGAAGAGAATTTGGAAGTAAAAATTTTTACAAAATCAATTTAATTTGTTTACACATAATTGGGAAATATTTAGCAAAATAAAATATATTAAAATACGCAGAAAAAGGGGCTATTGTCATATGTTTAATAGTAGCTTTTGCAAAATCCCTATTTCTCAGTTTGTTCATTTTTGTCAGCGCAGATAGGAGTTTGAAGCAGAGGTTAAAGGAAGATTGTTGAGGTGGTGGGGGAACCAGATACTCTGAATGCAGCCTTTATTAAGTGTTTACTGTATGAAACATTCTGCATTAGGTGTATCCCCTTTGTGGCTAGGGAATATAAAAACAGCGATGTTAGGGGAAAACTCCCTGGCATTATGAGACAAGGGCTCTTCTATGCCTGTATTTTATTTGTCATCATATTTAGAAACAGGTTTCCCCTGTGTGTTGCCAGTAGGAAGGCTTGTCTGTGGTTATTGTAATCACCTCTGTCTGGGAAGGAATTTAGGGCTACCGCGTTGATAAATATAATAGAAGGTAGAGTGTGATGGTGGTAAAGTTATTGTGCAGACAAAATGCCCTTAGAAAATTTAAGGAAGGAGAAAAAAAACTTTCACAACTAGAGAGTGAGGATATGCTTCACAGATGGTACCTCACTGAGCTTTGAAGAGGAAGAATATGAAAAGCAGCAATGGGTGGGCGAGGAGTGTTTTCCAGGTATGAGGGGCAGCCTGTGCAAATATATGGAGATGGGGGATAGGTTTTGATTTCAGAAATTGCTAATAGTGATTAAGACACATGGCTTATGAGATAACTTTCTATTGTGATGTTATGTTTTTGTCTGTGTAGCCTCCAAGGAGAGAGAAAGTAGAGCTGAAAAGACAGAATCCTCCAATCTAAAGATCACCTATATAAAGATACCCCATATTGACTATTTCGAAGGCTATCTGGAAGATTTATTGAGGTGAAGAATCGGTCAAAAGCTATTAAATCTGGCCAGTACCTAACTGTATACCAAACAGACTGAATAAGACCCTAATCTAAGAGGAAAAAAACCCAAAAACATTTTTGTAAAGACTTTGTAAAAACTCAATTGATAGCAGGTTGTTTCTTTCCCTTATTTCTTTCCAATCATTATTAGTGTGAAGGTTTTTTTTTAATCTTATGCTTCAGTCTTCTGTTAAGCTCTCTGAATATTCCCCTTTCTTTACAATATGACATTCAACATTCCCTCTCTATTTTTGGTTGTTGTTCAGTTGTTCAGTCATGTCTGACTGCAAAGACACTGGAGTGGTTTGCCGTTCCCTTCTCCATTATTCCCTTTTAGCTCCTTTAATTATCTCTTTACCTTCCTGATGCTTGTATTTACAAATCACAATACATGACTTCCAGTTTCTACCATATGCTAATTTATTTTTATTCTTTTCCTTGTTATTTGTAAATAGGATAATTCATTCTGGTTTCTTTTTAGAGTCCTCTAACCTAGAACAAACATCACATTGAATTTATAAACTGATCTTGTCCTGCCCCCTCATTTTACAGGTGAATAAACTGAAGCCAAGAGGGATTGAGTGGTTTCCCCAGGGTAGCAAATGAATGGAACAGTTGGGATTTGAAATCAGTTTTCTTCCTGTAAATTCTTTTCTCTTTCCACTCTACCATGTTGTGTGCAGTCTTTTTTATTATTTCCCATGTAAATCTTGTCCCTCCAACTAGTGTGTAAGTTAAAGAACAGTACTGGGTATCTTAAGGGGCAGCTAGGTGGTGTAGTGGATAGAGCTCCATGCCTGGAGTCAGGAAGACTCATCTTCGTGAGTTCAAGTCTAGCCTCAGATACTTACTAGCTGTGTGACCCTGGGCAAGTCATTTAACCCCTCTTTGCCTCAGTTTCTTCATCTATAAAAATCACCTGTAGAAGGAGATGGCAAATCACTCCAGTATCTTTGAAAACCTCAAACAGGGTTAGAAAGTATTAGACACAACTGAAATGACTAAAGAACAGAATGTATCTAAGTCTTTTAAAAAAAATTCCTCCAAACTCCTATCACAATTGTGGGTACCTAGAAGGTTAGTAGCAAATAATTTCTGATTTAAGTAAAAAAAAAAACTTTTCAGGGAAACTGAGTGGTCTGCTTCCAAACAGATAATCTTGTTTAGTTTTCTACCTGAACTATTTTTATCACTGTATGAGTAATTAAAATACTTCATTATCAGTGTTTTAGTTTTATTTCAAATCTCCCTTATTTCCAATATAGAGCCAATGAAAGAGAAAACATTGACTTACACACACATAAATATAAATATGGAATAATAAAAATTATACTGCCTATTGCATAGGTTTATGATAAGTATTAAATGTAAATTTAAAAAAGTATTTTGATAAAGTATTATATAATGTGAGCTATTATTTTCTTTATGCCTGAATTTGTCCTGAAGAACTTTCAAAACTCCCTGGCATTATGAGACAAGGGCTCTTCTATGCCTGTATTTTATTTGTCATTATATTTAGAAACAAGTTTCACCTGTCTGTTGCCAGTAGGAAGGCTTGTCTGTGGTTATTGTAGTCACCTCTGTCTGGGAAGGAATTTAGGGCCACAGCTGATTCCTTCTCCACTGCCAGCAACTCTCATGACCTTTCCTTTAAGTGATTAATAGAGTGTTAGAGCAAGCTAAACCTCACTTAATAAACACATGACTGTAGAAAGAAGCAAAGAAGGAATTGAAAGGATCCTAGGGTTAGATTTGGAAGGAAGCCTAGTGGTTATCTACTCCCAACTCTTTCATTTTGTGTGAGAGGGGACAGAGACCCAGAGAAGTCAAATGATTTTTCCATGGGCAGATAACTTAGTAAGTGCTAGAGAGCCCCAATAAACCCCAGGAATCTGGGCTTAATGAATCTTCCATTGTACTGCCTGTTACAATGAAAATCTGTTTAAAATGATTCCTATAAATTGAGCAAATAATCCTTAACCTTAATATTAAAGATACAAGCACACAAGGAAATTTGTCAACAATGGTGCCATCTTTAAAACCTTATGCCCACATTCTTTACCAAATGTCTTAGCAACAGAAAAAAACATTCTTGCAAAGAGGATCATATTCAGTTACTAATCAGTATGTATCCTTGGCTCATTTAGGCATACCTTTCTGCCCATCCTCAGAGAGAGACAGAGATAGTGACAGACACACACACAGAGACAGACAGAGTGATATAGAGACAGAGATAAAGAAGAGAAAAAGAGAGATCAGAGAGAGAGAAGGATGGGGGAGGGGAAAAGAGGGAGAGAGAGAGGGAAGAAAAAAGAGGAAGAGAAAGAGGAAAGGGATAGAGAGAGAGGAGAGAAAGAAGGGGTAATAGAAGTGAAGGAGGAAGGGGAAGAGAGGGAAGTAAGAAGGGAGAGAGAAATGTTAAGTGTGTGCTCTTCTGCTTTCTAGAGAAAAGGAGCTAGTTGTATAAAGAGAATCAAGAAAGAAGGAGGGAGAGAGACTGGGCGGAGGAGAGAGGAGTGAATGTACAAATCCTGTATATCCTTTAATCCCTCCTCTTGCTACTTCAGCTCTAATTAGGTTGTATATAATTTTCAGCTTTCTTGCTTGTATTTCTATAGCCTGTTCATAGCTCCCCTAAGGGCTGGAGATCTAATCACATCTTATGCTTTTTGAACTCTCTGGCAGGTGTTGGGATCATTAGGGTCACTGACCCTTTCTAAGGAAACCAGTTTTTGACCCCCAAAACGTCTAACCTTCTTAACAACAGAAGAGTGCCTCTTCAATCTAATCCCATGCCCCATTAATTCCATATTATTGCCAAGATCAAATTTAAAAGCCTTCTCTTCGGCATTTAAAGCCTTTCACAATATGACCTATGCCTACCTCTTCTTAAATTTTACTCCCTTCTGTTCACTCAGTCATCTAACTACTCTGGTCTCCTTGTCCCTTGAGCAAGACAGTCCATCTCCAGACTGTGGGCATTTTCACTGCCTGTCCCCCATGCCTGGAATATTCTTCCCCAGACTCTGCCTCCTGACTTCTCTGGCTAAAATTTCAGCTAAAATCCGCCCTTTTTAAGAAGCCTTACCCTTAATGCTAGTGCCTTCACTCTGAAATTATTTCCCCCATATCTGTCTTGTTTGTACATAGCTGCTTCCTTGTTTCTTCTTTAGTTCCGACCTCCTTGAGGACAGAGACTGTTCAACTTTCTTTGTGTCCCCTGCCTGGTACACAGTAGGCATCTAATAAATGCTTGTTGACTTGTTCTTGTTGAGTTGGCTTCCTTGGCTTCCAGAATCAGCTCAAATACCACTTTCTGCAGGAAACTTTTCCTGAACCTCCCACCTGCTGGTGCCTTCCCCTCTGACATAAGTGTCCCTTAGTCTCTGTGTATCTTGCATGTAGATAAGTCCTTACATGTTGACTTCCTCAGTAGAATGTGAGCTCCTGGAGGCTAGGACCAATGGTTTGTTTTGTTTGACTTTTTTTTTTTGGCATTCTCAGTGCTTAGTACTTTGCCTGGAATATAATTTGTTGTTGTTCAGTTATTTTCAGTTGTGTATGACTCCTTGTGACTCTGTTTGGATTTTGTTTTGCAAAGATGCTGGAGTAGTTTGCCATTTTCTTCTCCAGCTCATTTCATAGGCAGGAAACTGAGGCAAAAAAAATGCCTGGCCTCACATAGCTACTAAGTGTCTGAAGCCAGATTTGAACTCAGGAAGATGAGTCTTCCCAACCTCAGGTCCAGCACTGGGCCACCTCACTGCCCTCTGGCCTATAATAAAAATGAATAAATGCTTGTTGACTGTTGGACAGATGGGCAGCATCTCTCTCTGTCTCCCACCCCACCTTCCTCTTGTCACAAACTGAGTGAAAGAAAGCATGTGTCATTATTCTCTGCCCCCAACACCAGCATTCTCAATAGCAAGGAGATAATTCTGTATCAATCATTTTAACTGTTGTGGCACCTGGGGATACCCCTCTCACAATTCATGCAGTTCATGAGAGACCAGTCGCCCTAGATTCATGGTGCTCTCTGGGTCTGTATTTGCAAGCAACAGTAGCTTATGAGTTTCCAATGGTATACTTA
Organism: Pseudocheirus occidentalis; assembly: GCA_028646575.1. NCBI lineage: Eukaryota > Metazoa > Chordata > Mammalia > Diprotodontia > Pseudocheiridae > Pseudocheirus > Pseudocheirus occidentalis. The sequence continues at coordinate 150,681,432 of CM053596.1, forward strand.
GTTTTATTAGTCAAAGAACAGCAAAAGCATTTAATAAAATAGCATGGTAAGAAACGTAGCAATGAAATATTTCCTCCATAAATCAGTCAGAAGGGATGGATATCTATATCCACTGTGAAACCCCACAGTGAAAATCATGAACATTGACAGTCATTGTCACTAGGGTGTGCATGTAGAGGGTTTATAGTTGGGGGTCATATCTCGAAGGGAAACTCATGCTGCTGAATTCGGGTGATGTCATAGTCCTACTTGTGTTGGTTCAGCTCCTCTGATGTGCAGTCTGCCCACTGTCACTCCTTCTTGGTCTTCAGGGTCTTCACTTGTGATTCTTGTGATGACTGCCATGAATGTCTCCCCCCCTCCTCTGCCCCTGACATAAGGTTGCCCAGTATCTTAAGAGAGTGTCCTTTATATAAAGACAAAGTTCTCCCTTACATACTTAGTAAAGAGGTCAACAGAATACTGAGCCTAGTGTCAGAAAGACCTGGGTTCAAATCCTGCCTTCGACAACTTCCTAGAAGTGTGTCTTTGAGCAAGTCACTTAACCTTACTGTACCTCAGTTACTTCAACTGTAAAAATGGGGATAATAATGGTGCATATCTCCTTGAGTTTTGTGAAGATAAAATGAGGTAATATTTGTAAAATGCTCAGCATGGGATCTGGCACATAATAAGCCCTCAGAAAATATTTGTTTCCTTTCTTCTTTCAGTTCTTGGAGCCTCGGTTGTAATAGGCCTTTCTTATCTGATGGAAGATTGTTTGTCACAGGTGGTGCACTCACAGAACCGTAGGCTGGCTAAGCAGTTCCCACAGACTGTCAGTGTTTTTCAGTTTTTGACCTCAGCTTTCTGCTCACCGGTCTTCATCTCTGTGTCTAACCTTGATCTGACTTAGGGTTAGAAAACCATTGCAACTCCCACTTAGTGTCTGATTGCTGTACTGTACCCAGATATGATCAGTTTGGAGCTTGTTCTTCCCACAAAAAACACCAGGGTTCTCTGTTTCTGGGGCCTCCCAGTTTTTCTCACTCCCAAAGTTCTATTTGGTTTCTCATGCAAACGAATGGGGAAAAAAGGCAAAGAATAAGATACCTTAGGTGGAGTAGCTCCAGGAATTGACCCTATCACTCACTATGAGATTACCAAAGATGCTTTAGAAGGCTGACTCGTGACAGTGTGGTTTGTCAGTTGTATTTTGACCTGTGACCTCAGACTTCTTTAGCCATATCATCAGTATGTAGTGCACTGCTTACAAAAGGGATGTGTAATCCATTTAGGGGTGTGTGCGTGTGTGTGTGTGTATCTATGTGTATTTCTGCACATATGCATAGATTGGGATCATCAGTGTGCAATATTCCTGAATAACTATCAGTCAAAGCTTCTGGCAAGCAATCATTCACTCACCATCTCCCATGCCCACATTTTGTGCATTATGAGGACATACTGAAGCAGAGGGAACGTGTGCTGTGTTGGTGATGCATATGTTCTGAATGGGAGGCAGGACAATCAGCTATAAAGATGATACAATGCAGGGTAATTGCAACCAGGCAGGGTTAATTAGAGAGTGTTTTACTGGAGGAGGTGGTTTGAGAGCAGTGCTGTTCTGAAGGATGGGCTAGGAAATAAAAGACATGGGAAAGGCATTCTGGGTGGGTGGAGTGAGGTATAGAGCCACAAGGGAGCTAGCTCTACATAAAATAGCGAGCTAATTAGTTCCTTGAATGGAGTGAATTTCTTATAGAAAACAGCAAGAAATAAGGATGGTAAGATTGAGTAGGGCATGGGGGACAACTGGGAGAAAGCCTGATAACAAAGCTAAGGAGTTTTCATTTGATATAACTAGGACCCAGTATAGATTTCAGAGTGAGGAGACAACCTGGATCAAACAGTCTGACTTTTGTTAATGTTTAACTTTCTAAGAAGGATGAGAGATATATTTAACACTAGGTACTGGATCTGATGCTGTTTGAGGAGTTCAGGGACCCCTCAAGGACCAGGAACAGGACAGGGTCTTCTGGAATGAATTCATGGATTCAAGCAGCAATCTTTAAGTTACCAAGAGTTTATTGTTACACTGTTCAGCAGGCAAAAGTTCTTAAGGAAACTGTGACTTTAGAGGGGTTACAGTTAAAGTTTATATAGGATAATGTGTCAAGTATGCTAACTAGGTGATGAGGGGTGGGATTAGGGTATGGTCAGTTCTTAAAGGAACATGTACTTTTTGTATCTGTTGTGTAGGCATATTACCCAGAGTTCACCAGAAAAAGCCCTGAGGGGAGGAGGGGGAAAGAGCATGAGAGGTGGCCCGCAGGGAAGTGTGGTTTTAGATCTGCTACATTACTAAGTTAATTAGTGGTCAGGGCCCAGTGAGGATTGCCAGTCTGCTATAGACCAGTGTCTTGTTTGATGAGATAATTGTATACATAAGTCTAAAGTCTAGGATACACATAATGAGGAGTCCAGAATGTATATAACGAGGTAGAGAGTGATATACATAGTCCAGAGGGTACCAGATATTTTTATGAGCCAGTACAAAGCCAGTTCAAACTAGTAATTCCTACAGGTACGGTTTGTTACTATACCAGGGAGAGAGATGTGTTTTTCTGGGGGTGCACTCACAAGTAATTGCTAGGCCTCGTGTCCTGGGGGTGGGGAGAGACTGCCAGGGACAGTGTTTTCAGGCTAGGGAGAAATGTCATCTTGGATTTGAGGTCCTAGCACAAGCACCCAAGCACCCCATCAGATCCTTTATTTCATTCTTAGATAAGAAGGCATGGTGTAATGGATTCTGATGCTTACTTTGATGCTTATTAACTCCCTGACCTTCTTTCTCCTTTTTATTCACTTTCCCCTGTCCCTTTAAGGAGGAAGTTACTACATACTAATTAGCCATGAAAAAAGTGACTGGAAGCTGGCATCAGTGGGCTAGGAAACATGATCTGCTTTAGGACTGACCACCTTCTGGAAAGTACTATATTGGTTGCTATGGTCTGTCTCCAAAGAAACAAAGATGCCCTTCCCTAAAGAGTTTAGAATGAAATGTGAAGGTAATAAACCTACATGAAACAATACAGAAATATTAATCAGAAATCAAGTTTTCTTGGCTGTGAATGAGAGTGACCCAGGTAAGAATTAATGAGAAATTAAATAGGTAACACCAGGGGATGCAGTAGAGAGACTAGTGGCTCTGGAGACAGGAGGATGGGAATTTAAATCCTGCCTCAGACTGGATTTACTAGCTGTATGACCCTGGGTAAGTCACTCAACTCTGTTTGCCTCAGTTTCCTCATTTCCAAAATGAGCTAGAGTGAGAAATAGCAAACCACGCCAGTATCTTTGCCAAGAAAACTCCCAACTGGGGTCATGAAGAGTTGGACATGACTGAACATTTTAAAAATATAGTATAGAATGGAGTAGGCAAGTAAATCTCAAATTCCATTTTAATGTGATCTCTCCAAATCTGTTTCTATCCTGGGGTGTGTGTCTCTGCTCTTGTTAAATACATTGATTATTCAGTAGTTTTGTTAGCACAGCCAGTGGGGTAGGTTGTAGGTGTCTCCCCAACAAAGCACTCCCAACCCTGGACTCCTCAAATGTCAAACTGGAACTAGTGAGATTCTTTCATGTATTTAAAGCCCCTTTAAACATGGCTGGCTTGTTTGCTCAAGTAGTCATGATTTTGCTTTCTTGATATAGTCCAAAAGGCTTGTGCCTCACAAAGAGATTGCAGTATGTAACTTGGTCATATATTAAAACCTTATCATATATAGCTACGTCAACCAAAGTGGGAAGAGAAACTTATACTTTTGTGTTTGTACCACCTACCTCCAAGTGTAAGAAAAGCATTTTGGCCAGCTTCATTCCCCTAATGATGAGGAGTAGGTCAGGCAGTGTGCATAAATGTCTAGAGATCAAGTGCAAACTAGTGATTGACACATAAGAAATCGGTACCATCTTATCCTTTGAAAGACTGAAGACAGCTTGAAAGAGAAAGGGGAATCCATTTTCATACCTAGAACTAGAAGTATCTAATCCTTCTCTACAAATTCAAAGCCAAGGTTTTCAATAAGAGGCACATATAGTTTCTCTAGCGGTTTCATCAGTTAAAATGTGAATAAATGCTTAAGTAGTTTGCAATTTGACCAAGAAACATTTAGGGTTGCCAAGCAACAAATGATTGCTGTCAACAGAAACAGATCTGTTATTAATTTTTATATCTTCTAAAATCTCTGATGATAGAAAAAATATTAAATCTAAATATTTTCTTTTCTACATACAGTGCTGAATGGTATAAACAATTTGATTGTCAGGAATGTGACTCTTTTACATGTACAACAATGTCTTTTTGGAGAAATTCTTATTTCTGTTTTATTTGCAAAATGATGTCTAGTGTGTTAGGATACAAACAGGCTGTGTGTGGATAGATATTCTCTACTCTATTTCCATGGAATAGAAAATTCCAAACCAGTGCTCTTTTGGAAATCTAATTGTTTTTCCTGAAAGGGCATACATTTACCATATAATCTGGTCATTAAATAGAAAAATGACCTCTTAAGATTACTGTTTTTTTTAATTGTGTGCTGCTTTTGTTGGTTATAGAGAATGTAGTTATGGTAGCCAGACTGCTAATTGTTTTTTATGCTTAAGTGCACAAAGCAATGTAACAGACAATTGGACCTTAGAAACCATCCATCTGAAATGACTGCTTGCTTTTGAAATTGCAGTCTAGGGACTTCAGTAATGGTGCCATTTTAAATATTCAAATTTGTGGTATTTCACCAGGCTCCCCCCAAAGAATGACAGTAAATGAAGGTGGTTTCCCCCTCCCTTGTCGAAATCAAGAGAATTGTCTTCTCCCCAGCTTTAATCTGCGGTCCTTCCAAGTGATGGATTGCACCTATCATGTGTTAATGGAAAATATAATTGGTCATTTAACCCATTTTAATGTTAAAACCTGATTCTTGTAAGAATTGGAAAAAATATTCCTGTTAAAAGAAGTAGCATTGAGCAAATGATTTGTACTATCATTTATTACCTACATACTGCATTTTTCTAAAGAGTAGCATTGGATGTTGTTTTTTAACCTGTAATTCTTTGTAAATAAATAGCATAAGATTGAGAAAATTCTTTACTAATACACAAAGATGTTTGTGAAGTACAGTTTAGGTTAAGTACATAAATGATTTCTAGCAGAATTTAAAAAACAAGACCTGTTATTTAGAATCATTAGGGAAATCACTGTGGACCTAAGAGTTTCAATACCAGTTTGCAAATGTAACTCTCATTTGATGGAAATCTTTCTAAAATATGTTGCTTATTCCTCTAGCTTTGCAACTTATTTAATTGTACTCTATATAGATGCAGATGGTATGAGATATAGAAATGAATCATTTAACTTTTCACTACATTACCATAAGCAGGGAATGCCCCCTGTCCTAACTGCTTTGATCGTTCTGCCTCTCAATGAGCATTGAAGACAACATTGGGCCACGTTCTCTCCATATTTCTAAAAAGAAAGAAACGTACCAAAAAAGGCTTCTGCACTATATTGGTATACATGGCTTCATTGTGGCACGATGACTCCCTTAGATGTTAACCAAGTGGTTGCCATGTTCTTGGCTCCCCACCCCACCTACATAGAGTAGTCTCTCTGTGTTTGCTACCTAAGAGACCATAGTATTGTAGTAGCTGATAGCTGTTTGTATCCCTTCTTGGCAAGTAGAGATCTGTTCTATCATTTTTATCCTCATTGCTAGCTTTCTGCTCTTCATTGCTTCTCTCCCCATCCCTCTCACTCTTTCTAAAGTCCACTAACTATGTACATGGTTGTAGTAGTAGTAGTAGTAGTAATAGTGGTGGTGGTAGTAATAGTGGTGGTGGTGGTGGTGGTGGTGGTAGTGGTAGTAGTAAGAATAATAATAGCTAACATATCTATATCTATATCTATATCATCTATCTATCTATCTATCTATCTATCTATCTATCTATCTATCTATCTATCTATCTATCTATATATCACTTACAATGTACCAGATACTGTGCTAAAGCCCTTTGCAAGTATTACTTTCATCGATCTTCACAACAATCGTGGGAGATAGATGCTGGTATTACCCCAATTTTCACAGATGAGAAAAGTGAAGCAAACAGAGGTTGTTATTTTCCAGGATCACACAGGTATTAAGTGTCTGAGGCTGGATTTGAACTCAGGTCTTCCTCACTCCAGGCTCAGCCTTCTATCTGCTGTACCACCTAGCTGCCCCGTAGCAGGGTCTCAAGAGGTTTTTTTTTTCTTAGTCTAGAGGGGAGACATAGGCATGTTTGTAGGCAGCAGGGAAGGAGTCAGCAGAAAGGAAGAGATGAAAGGTTTGAGAGAGTATGGGTAATGATAGTAGAGACAATGAGTTGGAGGAGATGGGAAGGGATGGGATCAGGGGGAGGTAGAGGGAGGGTTTGGCCTTGATAAGGAGAAGCCCCGCCTCTCCATCATAGACTGGAAGAAATAGTGAAGTGTGATATCAGAGGGATGTAAGATGAGGAGACAGGGGAAAGAGGGAATTCTCTGAGAATGGCTTCAGTTTTTTCAGTGACATCTGGCCTAAGGTTTTTGACTGAGAGGTTGGAGACTTGAGAAGAGTGTGAGTGGGACAGTTAATCTTCAATCCAATAAACATTTATTAAGTGCTTACAATGTGCCAGGCACTATGCCAAGTATCTGACATACAGTTAGTAAAAAGACAGTTCCTGACCTTAAGAAGCTTATAATCTAAAGGGAACAACAACACATTGTGTGGGATAGAGACCACTACCAGATTATTTAAATCAGAGTCTGACACAGAAAGCAAAGATTGTTTAAATCAGAGTCTGACACAGAAAGCAGAAAGAATCCTTTATTCTTTCTCGTTAGAAAGGGCACAGCCCTTGTGATTCAAGGTGTCAGCCAGGGAGTTCAAATTGCTTCAAATAGGCTTCTGTTACCCTAATTCTAACCGCGCCTACTCCTCTGTTTGGTCTCACCACTTGGTCAGTGAGGTGGGCTCACCATCTCTTCCCAAGGAGCTAACTAATCAGTGCAAAGCAATCTCAATCCTTCATTACCATAATTTTTCATGAATTAGTGTCCTATCAAAGGACAGTCTCTTTTTATGTTTTAATGGGGTTGTTTCACATACTTCACCTATAATAATTTCTTCTCATGAGACATGTTGCTTTCTTCCCCTGAATTTAATCATCCGAGGGAAAATGTTTCCAAAAAGACTCACCATGTAGCAGTGCTATTTTAATTTGTTGAACATCTCCACATGTGCATACAAGCATGTTAAACCTCCATAGTAAGATTGACTTTGTTCTGGTCTCAAAGATCACAAGCCTCTATGAAGAGTGTTTCTGCTTTTGAGGCAAAGATGAAATTTAAAGCCCTGTTAAATGCACACAAGTAGACATTTAGAAACTGATAGTTCTTGAAGTGATGATAGGTGACTGCCTCTGAAACTGAATTTGGAATTTCTGGGAGCATATTTTAGATACTGGTGTCTGTGGTGGGACTTGAAATAGGTACTTGATAGTCAATGGTACAGGAAAAGGGAGAACCAACCATCCTCCAAGCCTTCACCTTGTGAAATTCTCTAAGTTTTGAAGGTCCTCTGAGATACAGAGGACATGAGAGCTATGACCTTCTAGAACTGTTGATGGTTGTGGAACTTGTATGTTGATATTTTACAATACAGAGGTGATGTGTCATGAGATGACCTAGGAACATCTAAAGGGCCTCATGTTCCAGAGAGAAGATTGACTTAGACCCTACATATTTTCCATGATGATAATGAACACCTATGACCAACATATATCTTCTTTTTTGTGCCTAGCTTGATGTGAATAATCACTTGTTTGCTTTATGATTATAGTTATCAAGGAGCTTTGAATGATCTTAAGACATGCATACTTAATACCCTGCTTTGCACATAATAAGTACTTAATAAATATTTTTCCATTCATTCATTCAAGGATTTTGGTTTTTTAGAAGGGAGCCTTTAAGAACTGTAGTGGATTTCTTTTGGGAAATAGGCATTGTTTTTAATGATCCCAGGCTACTTGCTAGGATACACAAAAAAATGTCTTTTTAATGTCAAATACTTTTTTTAATACTAGGGATTTTATGTGTTTGCAAATTATGGATCTCCACAATATCCAAGGCATTAACAGTGATCCAAAGGAGAGACATTGATGAGTCTAAGGTGGTTTGGGCATGTTTATGATGGTGACCTATGTGCAAACAGTTGTGTAAGGGATACTATCCAGAAAATTATGAATGAAAATAGAGGTTGACTAGTCATCAAGTGAGAGCAAGAAATAACAGATAGACAGTCAGAATGCTGTACTGTGATATAAATATATATAACCTAGATGTGACTCATTCCAAGCGCACCAATTTCACCTCAGTCATAGAATCTCAAAATTGTTAGGGACCCATTGTTAAAGCTAGCAAAATGGACAGAGTGCTAGACCTGGGGTCAGGAAGACTCATCTTTCTGAGTTCAAATCTGTCCTCAGATATATGCTAGCAAGGTGACTCTAAAACAAGTCACTTAACCCTTTTTCCTCAGTTTCCTCATCTGTTAAAAGAGCTGGAGAAGGAAATGGCAAACTACTCTACCATCTTTGCCAAGAAAACCTCACATGAGATTACAAAGAGTCAGCCACAACTGAAACGACTCGGCAACAATTCAGAGACCATTTAGTAGTTCAAATCATATCCTCCCAGAGTGTTCTTTATCACATTCCTGGTAAGTAGTAATCCAGTTTCTATTTAAAGACCTCCAATGAAGGCTAACTCATTACCTCTCAGGGCAGGCCATTCCATATTTAGGAATATCTTCCCCCTTTATATACAACCTAATTTTTTCTCTTTGTAGCTTTTGCCTGCTGCAGGCTAAATATTCCCCAGGTCCTTAATCTTGAACCTTTACCAGCTTAGTTATCTTTCTGTGTTTGATCTCTGGTTGATCAATATTCTTTCTGAAATGTAATGCCCAGAACTGAATGGTGTATCCAAATGTGGTCTGATGAGGCAAGGAGACCAATTGTTGTGATAATCTAGGAGTGAGAGGTGATGAGGGTGTGAACTAAGATGGTGCTTTTGTGAATAAAGAGGTTAGAAGTAAGATCAAGAATTTGGGAGGGCAGGAAGATAATCAGCAAGGTTCTGAACTCCTTGAAAAAGATGAGACAGTATCTTGGGTACCAGCATATGAGAACTTACTTATCTGTAGCACCAATGCAATATTCACAGCATCAACAGTGACTATGAATATGCCGGCATAGTGCTTGGTCACAAAATGTAACAGAGTCTTCATATAGAAGACAGAAATAAAACATTTATTCACTCACCACAAAACCAAATCCCAACATCAAGAAACAGAATCCATCATAGCAACATAGAAGTTAATGCACCACAACATAGCAATTCTTTAGAACCACACAATCCTTTAACCTTCCCACAAACATTTATTCACAAGCATAACTGTCTGTTTACCTGCCATCCTCTCTCCTCCCTCTGTCTAGCTGCTCTGACTCTCAGCTTCCTGTAGGCTCTGTTCCACTCTTCTGCAAACTCTTCCCACCACAGGCTCCCTGTGTTTACATTCAGCCTAGTGGGGGCAGGGAAAATCTTCAAAACAGAGGAGGTCTTAAAATTCCCTTAAGCTTATTGAGAGGCAGAGAAGATCTTCAAATTCTCATTATCATTATAACATCCCAATCTGAATTTAGTTGAAAGTTTTTGGTACTGTAAATTTCAAAGAAGAGGTTTTCCAGTGATGTTATTATGTTCTTGAGAAGACATTTCAGTGTTTCTTCATGAACCTATTTGGGATTTTCTTGGCAAAGATGTTGGAGCAGTTTGCCATTTCCTTCTCCAACTCTTCTTACAATTTACTAAGGCAAACGGGGTTAAGTGACTTCTCCAGGGTCACACAGCTAGTAAGTATCTGAGGTAGGATTTGAACTCACAAAGATGAATCTTCCGGGCCTAGCACTCTATGCACTATGGCACCATCTAGCTGCCCTGACATTATCATAGGGAAGTTCTGAAAGTTACGGTGAGTAGGAAGGAATAATCTTTCTTCCCCTCCAGGACCAATATATTGGGGGTGGCATATCTTCCTCATAGCATTATTGTATTTGCAGAGTGCTTTCGTCTATATTACCTTATTGGATCCTCACAACAACCCTGGGAAATCAGTGATATTATCATTGCATATTTATAGGTGACGAAACTGATGCACAGAGAGGTTAAGTGATTTGCCCAGGGTCAAACAGCTAGTCAGTGAGGCAGATTTTGAACTTGCATCTTTATGACTCCAGGTTCCCCACTCTATCCCCTGAGCCACGTTTTATTAGTGTTTATTTTTTCATCATCCTAAGCCAGGCCAGCCAGATCTTCAGGCTCATTTGTGAAAAGGAAAATAGAAGACAATTTTTTTCTGACAAAGGAAGTTCATGACACCTAAAAAGTTTAGAATCCCTGAATGTCTTGGCCATAAAGACCCTGAGCCTGTCAGCTTTAACCAGCCAGTTCTCCTGTTGGAGTTAATTCTATTCCCCTTTTATTCAGCTATATTTATTCACCTTACATTTCTGTATAACAAGTCTTTGAAATGTTGGTTTTGTCTTCCTTCTCACTCCCCCACAGCCCCCATGGTAGAATATATTTGGAGAACAGTTTGCAAACAGCTGTTCGGGATAAGCTGAGTGATTTTCCCTTCCTCCCCCTCTAGGAGTTTCTCTTCCCACAACAGGTTGCTTTATAAGTACTGGCAAGAGATTTGTTATGAAAAGCAGGGTAAGGCCAGAAATGACCTCATAAAGATGCTGGGGGCATATTTGAATGTATTATCATTAACTGTGAAGTTTGGCCTTAACCTCTTGCTCATCACCCTTCTCAGATTTTCAATTCAGAAGCGATTTTGAACTGAGAATGAATTATCTCCACCATGCATTAGATATTCATCTGTCTAGTTGAGCTCCAAAGGTCTGGCCTCAGGCTGTTCTTCCTTACATGTCAGCCTTGTGGCATTTAGCTACCACCATCTTAAGGTATCTACCTTTAGAAGCTAACAACACAGAGAAGTATCCTATTTCAGAACTGGTGTTTTGTACCTAGGAGACAATTAAGATTCTTTGGATCTCTTTCCATATGAGATAATGTGTTTTGTCAAAGTAGGAACACGTGGACACTAAGAGGGCAGGCAGCTTCTTGGATTGTTTGGATCCAGAGATATCCAAGGGACTAAAAATAGCTTGGAAAGAAATGTATTAAAGCATTTCTCACTTTGGAAACTTCCCCACAATAGGTCGCAAAAGTACTATTTTGTCTTTCTCACTGGCTTATAGGAATTATGGTTGTGGTTGAGTCATTTTTCAGCCATGTCTGACTCTTAGTGACCCCATTTTGGATTTCCTTGGCAAATATACTAGAGTGGCTTGCTGTTTCTTTATTCTACTGATTTTACACATGAGGAAACTGAGATAAACAGGGTTAAATTACTTGCCTAGGGTCACACAGCCTATAGGTATCTGAGGTTGGATTTGAATCAGGAAGATGAGTCTTACTGATTTCAGGTCTGGCACACTATCCATTGTAGCACCTGGCTGCCTATGCCATACTAGCTATCCAGGCTCCCTACCCCCCCGACCTAGAGACTGACTGGGTCCTAAGCTTTCCCATCCAAAATGTGGGGAAGACAAAAGTTCTGGAATAAAGGAGATAGGACAAGATTAAAACACATGTGCTTTAAAAAGGAAGAGGAGGTCTCAAAGCTGTTAGTGTATATAGGGATGGTATATCAGGTATACACAATAGATAGAAATATATCTCTATCTCTATCCATATCCTTATGTATCTATCTATCTATCTTTCTGTCTGTCTCTATTTTTCTAACCTTCTATTTGTCTGTCTTTCTATTTGTCTATCTGTCTGTCTGCTTACCTGTCTGTCTGTCTCTCCATCCATCCATCCATCCATCCACCCATCCATCCATCCATCCATCTACCCACCCACCCATCCATCCACCCACCCATCAATCCATCCACCCATCCACCCACCCACCCATCCATCCATCTATCCATCCATCTATCTATCTATCTATCTATCTATCTATCTATCTATCTATCTATCTATCTATCTATCTTTGTAACCTATGCCCAGAAGTACTTGAGGGACTGTAATAGTTATTCCCATTTTATAGCTGTAGAAATTAGAAGAATCTGTTAGTTACATATCACAGAGAAAGTCAATGTGAGAACCTGGAAATTAACCTAAACTTCTTGATTGTCCCTCCCTCCTACTCTGTGTTGGGTCACATTGCCTTTTTTCTCCCTTATTTTCTTTTTTTTTAAATGAATTTATTTCTTTTTAGTTGTCATCATTCACTTCCATAAGCTTCTGATTTTTAAATTTTCTCTACCTCCTCCCCAAGTCAGCATGCAAATCTGATATAGGTTCTCTGTACACATTCATATTGAACATATTTTCACATTGGTCATGATGTAAAGAAGAATTAGAACCAATGGGAGGAACCATGAGAAAGAAGAAACAAAACAGAAAAGAGAGAGAAAACAAATAGTATACTTTCATCTGTATTCAAACTTAATAGTTCTTTCTCTGGATGTGGATGGCATTTTCCTCATGAGTCTTTTGGAATTATCTTAGATCCTTACATTGCTGAGAAGAGCCAAGTCTGTCAAAGTCAGTCATCGCACACTGTGGCTATTACTATGTACAATATTCTCCTGGTTCTGCTCACTTCACTCAGCATCAGTTCATGTAAGTCTTTCCAGTTTTTTCTGAAATCTGTCTGCTCATCATTTCTTATAGTACAATAGTATTCCATCACATTAATATACAACTTATTCAACTATTCTCCAGTTGATGGGTATCCCCTCAATTCTTGGCCACCACAAAAAGACTAACTATAAATATTTTTGTAAATGTGTGTCCTTTTCCCATTTTTATGATCTCTTTGAAATACAAAACTAATAGTGGTATTGCTGGACCAAAGGATATGCACATTTTTATAACCCATTGGGCATAGTTCCAAATTGGTTTCCTGAAAGGTTGGATGAGTTCACAGCTCCACCAAGAATGCATTAGTGTTCCAGTTTTCCCACATCTTCTCCAGCATTTATGCTTTTCTTGTTTTGTCATATTAGCCAGTCTGATAGGTATGATATAGTCACATTGGCTAGCAGTTCTCAACCTGTGGGTTGCGACCCCTTTGGAGGTCAAATGATCCTTTACCAGGCGTCACAGGGGTTGCCTAAGACCATCAGAAAACACATATTTCTGATGGTCTTAGGAACTGAAACACCACTCCTCTATCCGTCTCCAGGTAAGTCCACCCACATGCAGATACACCCACACATGAGTATTAAAGGCTCCCGGCATTAGGAAGGTCGAGAACCACTGGGATATAGACAGATTGACCTTAACAACAAATGGAACCTTTAGAGGCTGCCTTTGCTTGATCCATGGTCCTATATTTTTTATATTTCTTTTTTTTTTATTGACTTGTTTCTTTACTTTTAGTTTACAAGATTCAGTTCCAGGATCACTTGAGTTTCAGATTTTTCTCCCCTTCGTCCCCACCCCCACCCCCGCCACGGTGGCATACAATCATGTACAGGATCTGCAAACTCTTTCACACTGTACAATAGGCTGGTTGTATAGTTGTTGTAGCCAATGGAGTGAACAAGGAGAAAAGAGAAACAAAAATCAAACATAGGAAAGAATGATAGCATGAATTACTTCAGTCTCCATTTAAACTCTGGTCTTTCTGGATCTTTCTCTGAATGTAGACATCTCCTTCCATCCTGAGACTTGTAGAGTTGTCTTTTAACTGTGCGTTGCTGAGAAGAGTCATGGTCCTATTTTTTTTAGGCTTTACTTTTTCACTTTTTTAAAAAAATCAGTCATTTACAGATAAAGCCCTTCTCTCTATCCCTCACCACTTCCCCCCATGGATATTTCCTTGTACCAAAAAAAAAAGTCAAACCAGCTCACACAGTGACATTACCTGAAAGGATATGAACTACTCCGAATTCCGTAGTCCTTTAGCTCTCCAGTAAATGTTGGGGGATGCGTTTCATCCTCTGTCCTCTAGGTATGAAGTTGGATAGATTTATCTTTGTTTTAGTGTTATCTGGGTCACATCATTTTAGTCAACATGTGTATTGTTTTCCTAGTTTGTTTTACTCTGCTCTACATATGCATCTTCACACGCATCTTCCTAAATTCCTCGGGATTCCTTTTATAGGGTACACTGATTACAACTGTACAGTTGTGATGTGGTGCTTCAGTCATTTTCAGTCACGTCCAACCCTTTGTGACCACTTTGGGGTTTTCTTGGCAAAGATACTGAAGCAGTTTGCCATTTCCTGCTTCAACTCATTTTACAGATATGGAAACTGAGGCAGAGTTAAGTGACTTGCCCAGGGTCACACAGCTAGTCCATGTCTAAAGTCAGATTTTAATTCAGGGAAATGAATCTTCCTGACTCCAGGCCTAGCACTCTATCCACTGTGCTACCAGTAATTAATAACAATAATGATACCTAACATTCGTATAGTACTTAAAAGTTGGCAAAGCACTTTCATTTACTCCTCACAATAGCCTTAGGAGGTAAGTATACCACAGTTTCTTCAAGTAATCTACCGATTAATAGTCATTGACTTCTTTTTTTTCTTATTAAAAAATTTTATTTGTTTCTTGTTTACATCATTCATTTTCATGACATTTTTGAATTACAAATTTTCTCCCTGTCTTTCCCCTACCTCAACCCTAAAACAGTAATCCCACTGTAAAGCCCCTCCCCTGACCTGCTCTTTTACTTTCTGGTAGGGCAGGAAGGGTCTCCCTATTTCAGCCCCTGTATATCTTAATTACTAGTTGCAGGTATTGCAGAACTTTAAATTCTAGATTCTTTCAATTCCTCCCTTGTCACCCACCCCCACTGGAAGGACAATCAGTTCAATACAGGCTGTGGATGTGTGATTATACAGGACATCTTCATAGTGGACATATTGTGACAGTGATCATATGTCGCTCCTTCCTACCCCTACCCGCCTTGTTCTATTCTCTATCCTCTCCCTGTCCCTTTACTGAAGTCTGTGCTTCCAGCTTCCCTCCCCCAGATCCTGCCCTCCCCTCCGTCCTCGCCCCTCTCATCCCCATGCCCCTTACTCTCCTGTGTGGCATGATGCCCAGTTCAGCGTTTATGCCATTTCTTCCCTAAGCCAAATTCAATGAGAGTAATTGAAAGTAAAGTTGTAACGGTTATCCCTTGCCTCTTCTATATGGGATGATTAACCCCGTTTTGTCTCTCCCTGTCTCCTCTCATTCTAGTCCTCTCCAGCCTCAGAATTTCACCTTTTAAAGTATCATCCCTTTGTATTCAATTCATCCTGTAACCTCTATATACACATCTACACACATGCTCAGACATGTATTCATATGCATATATAGCCTCCTATTTAGACGTATGTGTAAGTATACATATATATACATTTGTATTCCCTTCACCTATCCTCATACTAAGAAAAGTTTCATAAGTTACTATTATCATTTTTCCATATTGGCATGTAAATAATTCAGATTTGTTAAGTTCCTTATGATTTCTTTCCCATGTTTACCTTCTCATGCTTCTTGTGTTTGATTGTCCAATTTTCTGTTCAGTTCTGATTTTTTCAGCAAGAGTGCTTGAAAGTCCTCCACCTCATTGAATGACCATATTTCCCCCTGGAATAATATGCTCAATTTTGCTGGGTAGTTGATTCTTGGTTTTAATCCCAGCTCCCTTAATCTTTGAAATATCATATTCCAGCCCCTTTGATCCCTCAGTATAGAAGCTGCCAGATCCTGGGTTATCCTGTTAGTGCTTCCGCAGTATTCAAATGGTTTTCTCTTGGAAA
>CM053596.1:150697894-150722350 GCA_028646575.1 Pseudocheirus occidentalis
AGTCAGGTTGTTGACTCTCTTTTCATGATTTTCTCGAATCATTATCATTTCTCTTCCCAATTTTTCCTCCACTTCTCTTCTTTGGTTTTCTAAGTCTTTTTTCAGTTGATCTGTAGCTGCTAGGCATTCTTCAAGTGTCTTGGAAGCATTTGGTGTGGGAGTTCTGACTGGATTGTCTTCTACCCGTTCCATGCTTTGATCCTTTTTGTCCACCAAAAAGGATTCTAGAGTTTTATTGCTGTTCTTATTTTGCTTGCTTTTCCTCATGTTGGCTAGTCAATTAATTGGTTGGTTTTTTAGCTTTGTGGAACTCTGCTTCCGGGGGGAAAGCTCAGTTCCAAATCGCTGGGGTTTTCACGGCTGTAGGAGCTATTAGGGTGGTGTTGCAGCTCTTACCAGCTTTGGCTTGCTGAAAGCGCACCCCAGGACCACCACCCAAGACTACGATCTGGATCAAGGCCTCTCAACGCAAGAGCACTTGGCCCTGATCAATCGACTCAGCCCCCCTGCGGAGTCCACAGTCCAGGGGCTCTGAAGCAGCCCAGTGGGGGCAGCTGCCGGTTACAGCAGTTTCTGCCCTTCCATTGCTTCCTTGCCCTGGGGGCAGATTGGCTGAACTGCTTTTCCTTGCCCCAAATTAAGTTTCAAAGTTTCACTTTCACTTGCCATCTCTAATATTAGTTTGCTAGGTGTGAAGATCCCTCCAGGTGCGGTAGATCTTCTCTGAAGCAGACTCACACTGCGGCTTGGGAGGCTCAGCTCCTCCTGACCGCCCTTGGGCCTGGCCAGTGTTTTGGTCTCGGGCTGGGCTGATCTTGTCTTGGTTCCCGGCCTGCCGTCCTGCTGGATGAGCCCCTCCTGCCAAGCTACCTGTCTCTAAACCTTGTTTTTCATGCCTTGGTAGTTGCTTGAGGTGTGGTAGATCTTCCCTCTTGTAGACTGGCTGCGGCTCAGCTCAGGTCCTCCCGAACACCTTGGGGCCTGGCCTGGCTGTGTTTCCATTTCAGGCTGGGCTGGTCCTGGCCTGCCACGATGAGCCCCTGCTGCCGAGCTGCATTCAGCAAGAGATGTGTTTTCTGTATTTTTGTGAGTTTGAGAACCCTAGAATTTGTCTGAGGTCATATTTTATGGGTATATAGGATGGTTGTGTGGGAGCTGCGGAAACTTGCTGCTTCTACACCACCATCTTGGCCCCACCCCCCCAGTCATTGACTTCTAATTTTTCTAGGTGTTCCAGTTAGACCATGGACTGACTTCTCAGTCTGGAATCATTATGTGAAGCATAATTTTACAGACTGATTGGCACCATGAACATTTCTCCTGCCTTATAAATATTTATGGCCATAAATCCTAATAAAGCCTGGAGTTGCCAAGGTGGTAACTTCTCTTTGATACTGTTTAATTCATCCTGGACTACATTAAGATGCCGTAGTGAAAGTATCTGCCTTTCATTACCCTGTGTCATTAGTTTTGTGCTTCAGGAAACCTGCGTTTTTACCCTTTTGGCACATTTTCCGAATCCTCTGATTTGTGGAATGAAATCCTAGTATTCATTTTACTATTGGAATTTAAACAGAGGGGGAAGAAATCACTATGGCAACCCCGAGAAACATGCTATTTCTAAGAGGCAGTCACCCCTACGCAGCAGTCTGCAGGGTGATATTTCCATTTAAAAAATATTTTTCAATTAAGTCTACCATGTCCTTGCCTTGTATTTGTTGTTTAAACAAAAATAAAATGGACTTACATAGATTTTTTTTGTTTGGGACAGAAATAAGAGGGATGCAGAGAACAAGATTATATTGTGGCTTTTTTAGGATGGTGCAGGGTGGCCTAGATGATTGTTTCCTATAGAAACCTTGTCTTGGGGGCAGGTTTGGGGGGTGGGGCTTATACCATACTGACAAATGGTGTCTTCTGGCTATAGCTTAGTGAAGCATTAAATAGTCTATCAAAAAAAATGGGAACTGGCTTATTAAAGAGAGAACAATGCAAGCTACCTACATCTTCACATAAGCTCAAAAAGCTAAAGATCTGCCCAGTACCATGTCTGTGGCCAAATTAACACAGGAATTAAACTTTTATTCTTACAAACATCTGGGTGGAATAGATCAGGTTCATTCCTTTCTAGTCTCCCCCCCCCCCCCCAGTCATTTTAAACTGGAGTTATTAAGACAAGGCAAAGAAAATAAATTCCCCATTATCATCAGCATGTGATTGAAGTCAGAGCCTAAACTGCCTCTTCTTGAGCCTGATATTCAGTCCATACAGTCATTTGCCTTCCTCTCATTTGGAGGGTAGACAGATTTATGGTTCCCTCTCTACTAGAAAGAAAGGGGACCCAGTAGCTCTGTTTTAAAAGACAAATGTACATATGAAATTCTCCAGCATCTGTGGCTCAGTGTTTCAGTTCTTCCATCTGTTTTGCACTTGAGGATTTCAAAAGAGCTGTGATTTCCATTTCATTGGTGGGGATTCTCTTTCTGTTCATGCACACTCTGGTATGATCTCTACCTGCCTCTTTAAGCAGCTTCATGAGTTACTGTGGCCTGCAGAATTCATCCTCTGATATCCAGCCTTGGAATGATAAGCTTCTGTGGCCTTAGGAGGCTGGTGGTACCATCTCTGCTATCCCCTGACTCATACTTTTGCCAGTCAACAAGCATTTGTTAAATGCCTGCTCTTTGCCAGGTGATGTGCTGATCATTGAAGATTTATATACCAGGTAATATGCTAAGCTAGTGAGGAAACATAAGGAAAAAATGAAATAGCTCCAGATCCCAAAGAACTTACAAGATATATTCAAAATGAATACAAACTAATCTATGAGAGAGCTAGGGGAGTCAGGAAAAGCTTCACATAGGTGATGCTCAAGGTGAGTTTTGAGGGAATACCATGGATTCCTTGAGACAGAAGTGATGAAGAGGAGCTTTCCCAGGATGAAGGACAGCCAGTGTAGACTAGACATGGAATGTTGTGTATGAGGAATGCTGAGTAGGCTAGTTTGACTGGAGGGTAACACAGACTAAAGAGCACCTTCTTCACTTGAATGACAAATAGTGGATTAGACATTTTCTCTGATCCCCACAACCACAGCAGCCTTTTCAAAACAGAAAAGACGGACTAAATGTAAGGCAAACTCAGCTCTTTCCATGGTCTAGGACACCCAGAATCCAAAAGAAAGTAAAAAAAATCCTTTCAAACCCGAGAACTGATGCTCACTGACCCTCAACTCACTCAATACCCTTCTTCAGCCTCCCATACTTAACACAAGGCTGCACCAACTGAATCACATAACATTACACAGACATATCAGAATCCACCCCTGTCCCCCATGTCTTCTTCCCTTTTTTCAGTGCCTTAGAGACCAAGGTTCCAACCCATGGAATTTGGCTCAGGGATCAACATCCAGCTTGACCACAGTCCTTTAGGAGGGTAGGGAGATGTAACCCAGAAACAGCATCATTTCAAAGCTCTCGACTACCTGTGCAGGGAAAGCAAGCTCTGAACTGCTGGTGTAAGGCTGAAGAACTAAGAACAGAGGGAGTGGGACAGGTCTTCAGAAAAGAATTATGTGTGCTGGAGGGCTTTGCAGCACTCTACTAAAGCCTAAGGGAAAGAGCACAGACAGCACTGGCTTCAAAAGTCAGAGACTTGGGCTGGTGAACTGTGAATTGCCTAGTGTGGAAGGAGGCTGAGAGGTTTAAGACACAGCCTCCAAGGAATCCACCATAAGAGAGAAGGGAGTCAGCATGTGAGTGATGCAGAAAGTAAGGGGAGGGGGAGAATGAAAGTTCCTAGGATTTCAGGAGGAAGAAAACTCAAATACTTTGAACATAAACAGATAAAACAGCAGGAGGAAGTATGGCTTCCAGATCTTGTAAATTAGTACAGATACCTGATCAAATGCCGAAGCAAAAAAAAAAAAAAAAGGAATGAAAGAAAGAAAGAGAAAAGAAAAAGGAAAATGATCCAGCACTTGGTGAGACAAAAGACTCTGTGGAATTTGAGGAGAACATGGAACCACAACATGCTACTCCTGAATGCCTTAAAAGAGAAATGAGATTATGAGAGTAGAATTTATGTTCTGTAAAAATAATGAACAGAGGAGCAAAACCTGAATCTGTATTGGCAAGCTTCAGCAAAGAAACAAAGACAGAAGAGAACAATAAATTAGGAATACAAATACACATAGTTGAAGGACAGCCTAGAAGAAGAGCAGTAAAAACAGTAACGTGGAAAAACATATGCTCACTATGCAAGCAAAACATATTGAACTCAAAGCTAGGATGCACAGAATAAACCTTAGGTCTCCCAGAAGTACACAACAGGACAAAAACCCTTACCAGCATAAGCAAAGCAAAGAAACAAACCCTTCCCACCCACCCCCACAGACACGTACACACACACACATGCACACACACACATGCACACATACACATGCACGCACACACACACACACACACACATACACACACACAGGCTTTACACTCCAAGACACATAGTGGTTAAATTGAATACTTCACGTCAGAAGCAAGTGCTATAAGCCATCTGGAGAAAGACCTTCAGATTCAAAGGAAAGAACACTTGAATAACACAAAACTATTCTGTACCCATTAGAAAAGGGAAGAAGGAATGGAATGTGTTCCAAGGTGTAGTGAAGTTAAACTTGAGCCCAGGGTAACCTATTCTGCAAATCTGAGTTTAACCATAGAGGACAAAAGAAGGGTGTTCAGCAGTAAAGAACTAATTGAAAAGTATTTTATTTTTTCTCCAGTTTTTTTTAACATTTTTGTTTAAAATTTTGAGTTCCAAATCCTATTCCTTCCACCTTCCCTTCCCTCCCCTCCTCCCTGTGATGGTAAGCAATCAGATCTAGGTTATACACGTGCAATTATGTAAAACATTTCTATATTAGTCATTTTGTTCAGGAAGACTTGAATAAAAGAAAAAAAGTGAAAATAGCGTGCTTCAGTCTGTATTCAATCAATATCAGTTCTTTTTCTCAAGGAGGATAGCATACCTCATCATTAGTCTTTAGGATTATCTTGGATCATTGTATGGTTGAGAAAACCTAAGTCATTCATAGTCCTTCATCAAAAAATGTTGCTGTTAATGTGTACAATGTTTTCCTGGTTCTGTTCTCTTCATTATGCGTCAGTTTGAGTAAGTCTTTCCAGGTTATTCTAAAATCATCCTGTTTGTCATTTCTTATACCACATTACAATCACATACTGCTCCTTGTTTAACTATTTCCCAGTTGATGGGTATCCCTTTGATTTCTAATTCTTAGCCATCAAAAAAGAGATGTTATAAATATTTTTGTACAAATAGGTCCTTTCCCCTTTTTTTGGATGTTTTGTTTATAGACCTGGCAGTGGTATTATTGGATTAAAGGGCATGCAGAGTTTTATAACCCTTTGGGTATAGTTCCAAATTGCTCTCCGAAGTGGTTGGATCAGTTCACAACTCCACCAACAATGCCTTAGTGTCCCAGTTTTCCCATGTCCCCTCCAGCATTTTCCTTTTTTGTCAAATTAGTCACTCTGATAGGTGTGAGGGGGTACCTCAATACTACTTCAATTTACATTTCTCTGATCAGTAGTGATTTGGAGCATTTTTTCATATGATTATAGATAACTTTGATTTCTTTGTCTGAAAATTGCTTGTTCATATCCTTTGACCATTTATCAGTTGAGGAATGATTCAGTTCTCTGTATATTTGAGAAATGAGCCTTTAACAGAAATATTTGTTACAAAAATCCCCCCTTGTTTTTTGTGCAAAAACTTTTTAATTTTGTATAATCACAATTGTATATTTTATATTTTGCAATGTTCTCTGTATCTTCTTTGGTCCCAAATTCTTCCCTTCTCCTTCAATCTGACAAATAAACTGTTCTATGCTCTCTTAATTTACTTTTGGTGTCACTCTTAATGTGTAAATCATGTACTCATTTTGACCTTATCTTGGTATACAGTGTGAGATGTTGGTCTATATCTCATTTCTGTCACATTGTTTTCCAGTTTTTTTCAGCAGTTTTTGTCAAATAATGATTTTTGTTCTAAAAGTTTGGATTTTTTGGATTTATGCTAGATTACCATGGTCATTTATTATAGTGTGATTTGTGCCTAATCTATTTCATTGATCTACCACTCTATTTCCTAGCCAGTACCAGTTTGTTTTGATAATTACTGCTTCAAAATACAGTTTGATATCTGGTATGGCTAGACCACCTTCTTTTGCATATTTTTTCCATCTATTCCCTTGATATCCTTGAACTTTTGTACTTCCAGATGAATTTTGTTATTTTTTCTAGTTCCATAAAATGACTTACTGATAGTTTGATTGGCATGTCACTAAATAAATAGATTAAGTAGAATCATCATTTTTATTGTATTGGCTTCACCTACCTATGAATGATTAATATTTTTCCAGTTGTTTATATCTGGCTTTATTTATGTGAAGAGTGTTTTATAGTTGTGTTAATATAGTTTCAGAATTTCTCTTGGCAGGTAGACTCCTAAGTATTTTATACTGTCTACAGTTACTTTAAGTGGAATCCAGATTACTAATGGTAAGAGAAACATCAATCAAAACAACCATGGAGTTTGACCTCATACCCTACAATTTGGCAAAAATGACAAAAATGGTGTCAGTGTTAGAGGCGTTGTGGAGAGATAGACATCCTAGTACATTGTTGGTGGAGGTGTGAAATTGTCCAACCATTTTGGAAATCAGTTTGGAAATATGCAAATAAAGTGCCTAAAATGTCTATACCTTTTGACTTGCAGACTCCATTACTGAGCTTATACCCCAAGGGAACTACTTATAAGAAAAGTATCCTCACATACTCCAAAATATTTAAGCAGCACTTTTTGCAATAGCTAAGAATTGGAAACAAAGTAGATGCCTATCAATTGGGGAATGGCTAAACAAATTATTATACTTGAATGCAAAGGAATGTGTCTTTACTGTAAAAAATGATGTATGTGATGGATACAGAGAAGCATAAAAAGATCTATATGAACTGATGTAGAGCAAAGTGAACAGAGCCAAGAAAACAATATACACAGTGACCTCAACAATGTAAATGGAAAAATCAGCTACACACCACAAAAATAAATCAAAAAGTAAATATAACAAAACAATAAAGATCAAGGGGTTCAAATGAAGAAATATGAGAAGACACTCCCATTGCACCCCTTCACTGAGGTGGGGAAGCCCACAAGTGTTGAATACTCCTTGTTTTCAGACTTTTTTCAATATATTGACTCATTGTACCAACATTTATTTTCTTCTTTTTCCTCTCCAAAAGATAGTATTTATCATCTGAGATGGTTCTCTGAGAAGAAGGGAGGAAGGATACATGAGATACTATACTATGCTGATGTAAGAAACACAAAATATAAATAAAAATGTATTTTTGCATTTTTAAAAATACTGGAGATTCTTTTTAAAAGACTGGACAGTTAGGATGGCTGCAGGTCTTTGTAAAACTTGTGTGTGTATATATGTGTGGGTTGGGGAATGATATATTTAGGCAGACCTGTATTTTAGAAAAATAACAAGAGACCAATTAGAAGGCTATTTTGGTAGTCCAGGTGACAGGTGATGAATTCCTGAACTAGGTCAGTCACCTTACAAGTAGAAAAGCGTGTATATGTGTGTGTGTGTGTGTATCTATATATGTATAGATACGTAGATATATAGGTACACACATATATACACACACATATATATGTATATATATGTACATACACACACATATACATATACATATGACATTTTGGAGGTGTCAGAAGAAAATGTAAGATTTGGTATGTGGTCAGACACATGGGGTTGAGAGTGAAAAGTTGAGGTCGACAAGCAGAGTGGTAAACTTAGGTGACTAGAAGGATAGTAAGTAATAGGGGTATTTGAAAGAGAGTATTTGCGAAGTCAAGGTAATGAACTCTATGTTGAGTCTGGTGTTCCCTTTGGTCATCTAGTTGTAAATGTCTAATAGGTATTTTGTGATGTGAGATTGATGCTCAGGAAAGAGAATAGGCCTGGAAAATAAAGAATATGGTCCCTAATGATATCTGCCAAGTGAGAGTATAATGGAAAGAACCCATGTGAGAGCCTAGGGGGAATGCCTCCAATTAGAGCAGTGGTTCTCAACCTTCCTAATGCCGCAACCCTTTAATACAGTTCTTCATGTTGTAGTGACCCCAGCCATAAAATTATTTTTGTCGCTACTTCATAAATGTAATTTTGCTACTGTTATGGATCATAATGTAAATATCTGATATGCAGGATATATTTTCATTGTTACAAATTGAACATAACCCACAGGTTGAGAACCACTGAATTATAGGGTTATTAGGATTGATGATCTAGAAAAGGAGACTAAGAAGGAGGGATAAGAAAAAAAATCATGACAGGGAAGTGTCAGAAAAATTCAGGAAGAAGAGAGTACCCAGGAATAAATGATCAAAAATGTCAAATGCTGTAGATGAATTCAGAAGGAAGGGGATTGAAAAGAGATCTTTAAAGTTGTTTATTTAAAAGATCATCAGTCACTTTGGAGGGAGTAGCTTTGATTGATTGATGAGGTTGGAAACCAGATTGCAAATAACTGAGGAGTAAAAGGAAAGAAGTAGAGGAATGGAAAATTAATGACCTTTTTAAGGAGTTTAGCTGGAAAGGAGATAGAGAGACGTAATGATCGCTAGTAGGCGCTAGTGAGCATTTTTTTTAACAAGGGAAGAGGTATCAGCATGTTTGGGGGCAACATGGAAAGAAATAGTAGATATGAAGATTAGAGAGGGTAGGGATAATGAAAGGGTATGGATAATCTTCATGAAGAAGATGGGAGGAATAGTGTTAAAGATACATCTAAGGGGTGGCTAGGTGGCTCAGTGAATAGAACACCAGCCCTGGCGTCAGGAGCACTTGAGTTCAAATGCGGCCTCAGACACTTAACACAAAACTAGCAGTGTGACCTTGGACAAGTCACTTAATCCCAATTGCCCTACCTTCCCCCCTCCAAAAAACAAACAAAAAAGATACACCTAGGGAAGTTGGCCTTGGGAGGAAAAGAGCTGTCTCTTCATCAGCGACTGTGGCAAAGGAGGGAATGGCAGAAGGTAATGTGGAGATGTTGTGAGACCAGGAAGAGAGAAATTTTCTCAGTAAAGTAAGAGAGACAGAGTCCTCAGCTGAAAGGGTTTGGGTTGAGGTTCAACAGGAGGCTTGAGAAGAGACAAGAAGGTAGAGAATCAGTTACTCAGAAGCTTGCAGTTCTGCTGGCATTGGCTTCAAAAATACAAAGCCATCTAGCTGCATCAGATCTAAAACTGCATTATAATTCAACAGTCATCAAAACTACTTTGATACTGGCTAAGAAATAGAGTGGTGGATCAATGGAATAGGTTAAATAAGCAAGACACAGTAGTCAATGACTAGTAATCTATTATTTGATAAACCCAAAGATTCCAGCTTCTGGAGTAATAGTAATAATATAATAATAAAAATACTCATTATTTGACAAAAACTGTTGGGAAAACTGGAAAATAATATAGGAGAAACTAAGCATAGACCAACATCTTACACCATACACCAAGGTAAGGTCAAAATGAATATGTGATTTAGCCATAAAGAGTGAGACTTTAAGCAAATTAGGAGAGCAAAAAAAAAAAGATTACCTGTCAGATCTATGGAGAATGTATGAATTTATGACCAAACTAGGGATAGAGAATATTATTAAATGCAAAATGGATAATTTTGATTATATTAAATTAATAAGATTTTACACAAACAAAGCCAATACAATCAAGATTAAAAGGGAAGCAGAAAGCTAGGAAACAATTTTTACAGCCAATGTCTCTGATAAAGGTCTAATTTTTAAAATATGTATTTTGTATAGAAATATATAAAGTTTATATTTCAATATAAAATGTATATGAAATATGTCAAATTTATAGGAAGACAAATCATTCCCCAAATTGATAAATGGTCCAAGAATATGAACAGGCAGTTTTCAGTTGAAGAAATTAAAGTTATCTGTAGTCATATGAAAAAATGTTCTTAATCACTATTGATTAGAGAAATGCAAATCAAAACGACTCTGGAGTACCACATCACATCTATCAACTTGGCTAACATGACAAAGCAGAAAAATGACAAATATTGGAGAAGATGTGAAAAAATTAGAATATTAATGGATTGTTGGAGTTGTGAACTGATCCAACCATTCTGGAGAATAAGTTTTTGAACTATGCCCAAAGAGCTATAAAACTGTGCATACCCTTTGATCCAGCAACATCACTGCTAGGTCTGTATCCAAAAGAGATCATTAATAAGGAAAAAGTACTCACATGTACAAAAATATTTAGAGCAGCTCTTTTTGTTGTGACAAAGAATTGGACATTTAGGGGGTGCCCATCAACTGGAAAATGACTGAATAAGTTGTGGTATATGAATGTAATGGAATACTGTTGTTCCATAAGAAATGATGAGCAGGAGGACTTCATAAAAACCTGGAAAGACCCACATGACCTGATACTGAGTAAAGTGAGCAGAACCAGGAGAACATTGTACACAGTAACAGCTACATTGTGCGATGACCAACTTTGATAGACTTGGTTCTTCGCAGCAATGCACAGATCTACAATAATTCCAAAAGACTCTTGATGGAAAATGCCATCTACATCCAGAGAAAGAACCGTGGAGTCTGAATGCAGATCAAAGCAGACTATTTTTCTCTTTTTCCCCCTTTCTTGTGATTTTTCCCTTTTGTTCTGAGTCTTCTTTCACAACATGGTTAATGTGGAAATATGTTTAACATGATGATACATGTATAGCCTATACCAGATTGTATGCCGTCTTGAGGAGGAGAGAGGGGAGGGTGGGGAAATCTTATAAAAGTGAATGTTAAAAACTAGAAATTAATTAATCTAAAAAAAGAAAGAATCCAAAGCCATCTCCACATCATGAGTCATTACAATAGACCTCTAGTGGAGGAAAATTGCCTTTGGGAAATAGTGGTTTCTAATAGAGATGGCATGAGCAGAAAGTCATCACTGAATTTAAATTACTTAAAGATTAAATAAAATTATTTCTCTGCATCTTTCCAAACCATGCTGGCAATATTATGGCCATCTTTCTCATTTCTCTCCCACTACATGTCAGACTATGTCCATGGGACACTAATAAACCCTATCAGGATAAGTGAACGTTCTTGTTTTTGTTGGAAACTGTGCCACCACTCACATACTTCCCAGTGTCTCCTACCTCGCCTCTATGTGTTTCTTCCCTCGTTAGAATGAAGGTTCTATTTGCTTGCTTTACTAGGTAAATCCACTGGGTGGTGCCACAGTGCGTAGAGTGCTGGCCCTGTATTCCGGAATCCTCATCATCCTTATTTCAAGTCTAGCTTAAGATACTTAGTAGCTGTGTGACCCTGGGCACATCACTTAACCGTGTTTGCCTCAGTTTCCCCATATGTAAAATGAGCTAGAGAAAGAAATGGCAAACAACCGCAGTATCTCTACCCCGAAATACCCCAAATGGGGTCAAAAAGTCAGACATGACTTAACAGCAGCCAGTATACTTAACACAGTGCCTAACATATAATAAATATTTAATAAATGCTTACTCATTCTGTAGTGAAGATCACCTTTGTGAGTGGCTTTCTTGCTCGTCTAACTAGGTGATATCCCAAGTCCTAGGCGGTACTTACTGGTTTTAATCTCAGGATTATCTTTCCAAGTCACAGGGTTCTTTTCTGTGCAGAGCTGCATTTCCCCCCCCTCACCCTTACTCCTAACTAGAATGTAATCTCTTTGAAAATAGTACTGTTAGATCATTTGTATTTTATTTTAATTTTGTATTTCTAGAAACTGACAGAGGAAGCATTGTGTAGTAGAAAGAGGACCTTGAAGTCACAAAGTACTGTGACAAATCCTGGCTCTCATACATACTGACTTTGTGGCCTTGGGCAAGTCACCTAACTATTCAGCGTCTTCAGGCAAAACTCTAAGGCTACCAGCTGTTGGACAGAGGCATTTTCTTTTTCAGAAGTTTACCGTACCATTGAAATAATAGGTCTATACCAAAAAAAAAAATCTCCAGATTCCAGCATGGTACCATGTATGTAAGAGGTAGAGTCTAAGTCTGGATTCCACTATTATAGGGTATTCTAGGATGATGACACCCTCTTCTATCAGTGTGGGATGGCACTTCTGCATCTTATTGTCTTAGAGTGCTACAGAGTCTAGAGACTTACCCTGGTTCATACAACTAGTATGCATCAGAGGCTTGGAACTCAGGTACTCCATGCTTTGAGGACAGCTTTCTTTCCACTGCACCACTCTGTTGAGTATATATAGTATTTGCTTAACAAAAATGTATTTAAAGCTTTTTTCTGGCTTCCTTAAGGATATCCCTAAAAGTTGTGGACGTAATTTGAGTATAAGTTCCTTTAGAGTAGCAATTATTTCAATCTTTGAATTTGTATCCTCGGTGCCAAATGCCATTCTGGACACATGGTAACCACTGAATAAATGTTTGTTCAATTTAGTTCCATGTCTCTGTCATTTCTACCCCAATACATTTCCTAATACTGTCCACTATGAATGGAACTTCATTGGAAAGGATGTTGAGTTGTCCAGGCAAGGAAGAGTTTGGTAGGAACAGGGGACAGTCCACATGTGACTAAAGTACCTAGAAAGAACAGCTGGATGAGCATAGGTAGATAGCTATCAGAACAATCATTCTACTTTCATGCTTCTGTTTTTAGTTCACGATTTACAGACCCTAATACATCTTGACTTCTGTATTTTGCTTGTTCTCTTAATAATATCCACATCCTTCTCAAAAAGTAGAGTCCACAATTGTTGCTGAGCTCTGTTGATCAAGGTAAATGCATTTGTAGATGACTTTCATTTGTGTGGCAGATGTACTCACAAGGAACCAGAGTAGTTTCCTTGTTAATTCATTCTTGACTGAGTTATTAAGGCTAAAGAATGAAGACTTTGTTTTGCATCAAAGATATTCCTCAGCAGTCTATATACTCTGCTTTCTGGGGATCCTGGTTCACTATTTTAAAGATGATGGAATCAAAACCAATGTGTTCCTCTTTGAATTATCTAACTTTGGCACTTTCCTTTAAGAGAAAGAGACAGGGAGATGCTAGCTATGAGACTTATAGAGGAAAAGCATTATTAACATACTTACTTCTTTAGAGAGGAAGACTGTGCTTCTCTAGGACCTCTACAGGGAACCACATGGCTTCAAGAGAAGAGTCATTCTTTGGTCACAGGCAGCAGCAGAGCAAGATTGGAATCTCAAGTTGGAGCATCTGGGAGAGAAGAGAAGTTCCTGGTCAATGCCAAGTTTGTGGTTCAAGCCTCCTGGTGTTGTGTGGTTCCCCAGACAGACTTCACAGATAACATGTAGGCTTCCCTCTCAGGGCTCTGAGCCCAGTTAACCATAACACTCTCTTCCCTTATGTGTCTCTTTTGAAGGCTGAGTCTGTGATGTAAAGCTGACCAGGACTCAGTCACTCACTTAACTTAAGCCACTGTCACTGGGTCAGTGAGTATGCAGGGCAGAGAGAGCTTATGTTTCATCAGGGAGGCATCTTCAGGATGGAGCAGAGTCCTCCTTCTTTAACCTGATTAAAGAGGGGAGTTAAAATTGACTGCACTCTTCTGGGCCCTCCCTCCCCATTGGCTAAACTGAATTGATATTCATCCAGGGAGGCTCAAAACATGAAGAAAATGAAAAGAAATTCCTGTGTCCCAGGAATTCAATCATCAACTCTGTGGCATTTAAAAAAATAGTACTTAGTAATATTTTATATGAGACTCTTTTGCCAGAAACAGTGGGGGGCTCAATTAACTTACTATCAAAATTCTGTTAAATCAAGTCCTACTGGCAGAAAATTTCTCTGCTGGGCAGTTTATAAGATTGACACCAACTCACCTCACTTATAGGCACATTGAGTGCAAAGTAATCAAAGAAAATTTTATTAAAAGGAAAGAAATGTTGGTTCTGTTAACTGTCATGCAACAGAAAACAGACAGGGAGCATCTGTCAGTCTTAGAGGAGGATGGATGCATATAAAGGCATACTGTAATACTTATCAAGGGCAGCCAGGTGAGCCAGTAGATAGAGTACTGGGCCTAGAGTCAGGGAGGCCGTTCTCTGTGAGTTCAAATCCAGCCCTAGATATTTACTAGCTGTGTGACCCTGGAAAAGTCACTTAACCTCTGTTTGCCTCAATTATTCATCTATTAAATGAGCTGGAGAAGGAAATGGCAAAGCACTCCAGTGTCTTTGCCAGAAATACCCCAAATAGGGTCGTGAAGAGTTGAAATGACTGAATAACAACAAAAATACTTCTCAGCCTTGAGCAGAAGGACCAGCTCCATCCCCTGCATTGTTTTCTGTGGATTGGAATCCCATCTGACAGAGCTACTCTATCAGTGACCAGGTCAGAAGGTATAGGTGTCTCCATAGATCACTGCTGAATCCACCTCTCTTTCCTCCCATCTATGTCTCTAAGTCCAGAGAAATCTTTTTGCTATTTTAAGATGACTGTCAGTAAACGTTTATTAATGACTCATTATGTGCTGCACAGCATGCTAAGCACAGGGATACCAAAAAAAAGGGCAGAAGACAGCCCTTTCCCACAAGCACCTGATAGTCTAATGGGGAGGGGAAAGGAATAACATGCATATAGTCATGTACATACTATATATGCAGGATAAATTGGAAATAATCAACAGAAGCATAGCACTAGAATTAAAGGGGGCTGTGACAGGCTTCCATAGTTCTTTACAGGACTGACTGGTATTATAGGAGATCTGTAAGCTCACTCCCAGCTACTGATGTTTTTATCCAGATGACTTTCTTGTACTTACTTTCTTGTACTAAAATGCCAAAGTAAGACCCTTCTCCTGAGGTTATCCCACCTGCTTATAGTCTTATAACCGTTAATTTTTGCTGTGCATGGAGCAACCAAGAACGTGGTCCTTTGACTCTCCATGTGCTGCATGTCATTAAACCAAGGGTAGTCAGGAGCCAAGGGATTAGTAAAACCAAGAAATGAGCATTGAACTCTTTAGTTGGAATTATCCATCATTCTGTCAGGGCAATTAGGTATGCCCTCCACAGGCACAAGGCAAAAGTGCTTTTAATATTTTGCAGTAGCTAAAATTTCCATCACCTTGTGGCAGAGTTACTGTTTTTGGACTTCCTCAGACTTAGCCAGGTGAGCCCTTAGGTGACAGATACAGTCACTTGTCAAGCCTGTTCAAGCCTTTCCAGCTTGGTTGTATCATCAGAGCTGTTCTCCTTTGCCATAATCCTTGGCAATGCAAGGTCGCCTCCATGCCATCCTAGGATTTTGGTAATGTCTGGCAGGAAACCAGTGGTACTGCCCAGATTTATTAAGGAATGTGCTAAGGAAAAGATCTGCCATGGTCTTTCCCTTGAGGTGAATTTAAATCCGAAACTAAAGCTAAAACTAACTACCAGCTAACGTTCTCTTGTGCCAGGCACCATTGATGAAAATACAAAAGAGTTCTTTCCATCAGAGAGCTTACATTCGCTGGGGGAATACAATGCATTAAGAAATGAATAAATACAGGATATATACAAAAATAAAGTGATTTGGGGAAAGAGGCACTGTCTACTGTGAGAACTGAAAAGAGAGATGAGAGAGAACATTGGTGCAAAGTAGGAAGATCACTAGAATTGGATTCAGAAGTGCTGGGTTCAAATCCTGATTCTGCAACCTATGTGACATTTGGCCAAATCCTTTTAGCTCTCAGCTCCATTTTTTGTTAATAATGTTTTCCTCATCAGTAAAAGGAGATTGGGCTAGATGCCCATGAAGGTGCCTTCTGGCCCTAGATCTAGGACCCTTTCATAAGTCTGGTTGGAATGTAGAATGTATTAGGGGGATTAATGAATAATCTACCTGGAATGATAGAGAGGAGATTGGATTTTATCCTAGGGGTAATGGGGAACTATTGAAGATCCTTGAGTATAGGAGTGACATGGTCATACCAGATGCCAAAGTAAAGCCCAGAACTAGGAGTTCTAAGAATTGGGAGATCCATCTTCAGTCAGAACAAAGGGTATATCCATGAAGGAAGGAAACAAAGAAGCATTTGGTGGCACCTAGGTGGCTCAGTGAATAGAGCACTTAACCTGGAGTCAGGAAGACCTGGGTTCAAATCCAACCTTAGACACTTGACACACGTACTAGCTGTGTGACCTTGGGCAAGTCACTTAACCTCGGGCAAGTCACTTAACCTCAATTGCCTTGCCTTACCCCCTCCAAAAAAAAAGTATTAAGCACTTACTCTGTGTCAGGCACTGTGCTAAACACTTTTCAGATAATTTATTTGATTCTCACAACAACCCTGGAAAGTACATGCTATCCTCACTTTACATATGAGAAAACTGAGGGAGACAGAGGTAAAGTGACTTTCCCAAGGTCACACAGCTAGTGAGTCTCTCAGATTGTGTTTTAACTGAGGTCTTACTCCAGGCTTAGTGCTCTGTGCACTATGGCGCCACCTGGTGGCCACCATATCCAGTCATTGGGGAAGCTCAATTCAGGGTGATGAATTTATCAGGGAAGTTGGATGTGGAAGGAGCTTTTTGACAGCTTCATGGGACACCCAAGTGCCCCTTTCCCTGAACGTCATGGAAGGACCTCCTGATCAACCCCAGAGACTCAACTGGGGAGACAGGTGCTCAAGAAAGGTGATGAATGCAAGGTCATGTAATGAACTGAAGGATGTTGCAGCTGGTTGTATAAGGTATCCCAAAAGTCTTAGTTCAGTTTTAAAGTACTAAACAATTAAAATTAAAACTGCACTAAGACTACCTTGTACCCTTATAGATCTCGGAATACTTTTTTGAGTTTACTGTATTGAGTATCTCAGAACAAGAAATGAGACCCATAATTGCCTATAATTCATGGTTGTATAACCACAATACCTTGAGCATGAGTCTTAAAGTAAATCTAATCTTGCAGTCCTGAGTTTCACCTGTCATCTGAAGCCATGGGCAGGCCTCGCATTAACTTTATAACTCAATAGTCCTATACCATTTGCTCAGTTTTCTACTATTCCTAAGAGGGCCCAGTTTATGTGCTGAGATGCAGTGAAGTGTGATATATTATCAGACAAGGGATGGCAATTGCTTTGCTTGTGTCTCCACTGATAGAATGGAAACTATATCTATTATTTTGTGCTTCTGTTTTGCTAAGTGCCCCTATAGATTATGCTGTGAGGCTGAAAATGCTGTTATTCTCTTTTAATATAGCTCTCGTCTACTGAGAAAATCTCAATTCACTAAAATTTAGGTGCATGGTTTTGTTTCCCACCCACCCCCATTACTGGGGCAGTAGAGAAATCCTAGGGTCTCTCTGGAAGAACACTAAAGAATGCTTAGTCTTAATCAGAAGCGGTGTCAACAGTGGGTAGGGAGAGAATATATTTTACTTTCTCCTATTAGTTATCTGAATCAACATTCCTAACATGGAAATCTGTCTTTGTTATTTAGGAGAATGAAATTTAGATGTTCAAAGATAAATTCAGATGCCTTCTTGCCTCACCCCTCCTCCTGTGCATTGATCACACTCCATCATGAGTCCAGTGAAGCATCCTGAGCTGAACCTATCTTCTTCCCCCTTCCTCTTTTGAAAGAGTATCCTTTCAGCACCAGCCCTGGAGTCAGGAGGAACTGAGTTCAAATCCAGCCTCAGACACTTAATACTTACTAGTAGTATGACCTTGGGCAAGTCACTTAACCCCAATTGCCCTGCTTTCCCCCCTCCTTAAAGCCAAAAACAAAAGAGGATCTTTTCATGTGAATTGAATCTTCATCATAGAACTCTCTTCCTGCCCTTTCTCCTCTTACTTTGCCGTGTAGTCTGATGGATTTCAGTTTCCATGTAGAGTTGCCTACTTAAGATGTATATTAAGTACAAGCAGAGGGACTGTAAATCAATAGGCAGAACCACAAAGACAACTTAATTTTTGATCATGGGTAATAGAACTTAATTTTTCATCATATGTAGTAGTAAGCATATCAAATCCAATTCAACCCAGACATCTTAAATCATTTTGAGTGTTAAATAATTAAATGCATTGTGTAGCCAAGGGATGGAGCATATGGCTTACCCATAGGTTCCCTTTATATATTGATTTTCATGCAAGAAACGTCTAATAATTTCCCGGCACATGCTTTTGAATTTACATTCCAGTGATGGAGATGCAACGATCACAGGCTACCCCATCTACAGCAAAAGTTATAGAATCACTAAAATTGGTTCCTAGCATGTTTTGTGGTAGAAACTTTAATTGTTATTAGACTGAGATATTTATTGAAGAGTTTATTCCCACCTCCACCCCCAGACTTAATTAATCTAGCCTTAGGCAACTTTTAATATTTATAAAATCTTGTTTAGACTATAAATTCTTATGGTATGAGAAGAAAGGTACATAAAATGTTTCTGTAAATGAGCTCATATTACCTTTAAACATTGTGGGGTAGCACATACCAGTCTCAGAGTTATTGGAGTACAGAACCTTTATTGTTACCTATTTTTGAGGATAGGAAAGCCGAGTGTATTTGTTGTTGTTGTTGTTGATAAGTTTCAATAGGCCCAACAAAGAAGTCATTTTCCATTGACTGAGCTGTGGAACCCGCTATCTTTTTGTTCTCTTCAATGCACTCAGTAACTGATTAATAGATCAATAAATCAGTAATGATGATAACAAATGGTTTGTCCGGGAAGCTGTGGACAAGGTGGAAAGGCCAAGTGATTATTGAGAAGGCCCAACCACTAATGGAAAGCAGTGATCATACTGAGCAGCTAACAGTTTCCTGAGAATCAGTGGAGAGTAGATTTCTTTAGGTACTGACCGCTTGTAAAAATTGGTCTTGAACTCATTGATTTTAGAAAAACATGGAGAGATTTGCACAAAATAATGAAGAGTGAAAGGCGCTAAACCAAGAGAACATTGTATATAGTCCCAGCAATATTGTTTTAAAAACAACTTTGAGCGACTAAGTCATCTTATAAATATCCAAATTAACTACAAAGGACAGATGAAGGAAAATACTATGCATTCAGAGAAGGAAGTGATAAACAGAAGTATGTATAGAATGATTACACAAGTATGCATATTTGTGTCTAATGGTAGCCATTTCTAGGGCAGGGAAAGGGAAGAAAAAAAGAAATTTAGATTATAAATTTTATTATATTTTTTAAAATAATAACAAGGTATACTTAATGCTTTAATGCGCAATCATCTTTTTTTGTTCTACTGTATTATAGAAGTACTTGTTTTATTTCATATATTACAAATAAAATGTTTTTTTAAGGGGCATTCTGGCCTTTGATTATAAGCAGTTGTTCCAAGAGTGTATTCCATTCCTTCTATATCCTTCCACCCAAAAAAAATAAAGCTCAAGGATGTAAAGATGTTCATTGATGTATAAACAGGGGAAAAAGTGGAAGTATGTGGATTCAGATCCTGACTTGTACACCTTATATCTATCTCATGATTGGAGAAGGGAATGGTAAACCACTCCAGTATCTTTGCTAAGAAAAGCCCATGGAAAGTATTGGCATGATATGGTCCATGGGGTCATGAAGAGCTAGACACAACTGGATGACTGACCAACAACAACCTCATGATGTTGGGCAAATCTCTAACTTCTCTGAACCTCAGTTTCTTTTTTTGTAAAATAAGGAAATTTGATTATAGATCAATAAACATTAAGTACCTATTATCATGTTTTCAGAAGCAGTGCAGCAGATTTGACCTCAGAGTCATGAAAACTTGAATTCAAGTGATCCTTCTAACATCCTGACTGAGTGATCCTGGGAAAGTTGACTACTTAACTTCTCAACCAAACCTTCTTAAGGAGATATTTTGTAGAAAGCTCTTGACCCGCATTGGAAGAAGGACTTCCAATATTTGGTATTTCCTTATATCAATGAAATCACAGTTCTGGTTTCTATCCCTTATACTATTGTGTATTAGCCACTATGCTCTCCTGTTCCTTCCATCTCCAATTCTCTGATTTTGTAAAGTAGTAAGAAACCCAGAATGAAACATAATTAAACCAAACCAAACAAAAGGTACAAAAAAGGAGAATAGGGGCAGCTAGGTGGCGCAGTGAATAGAGCACCAGCTGTGGAGTCAGAAGGAGCTGAGTTCAAATCCAACCTCAGACACTTAGCACAAAAACTAGCCATGTGACCTTGGACAATCACTTAACCCCAATTGCCCTCCAAAAAGCAAAAAAGAAAAGAAAAAGAATGTTTTGAAGTGTTCTTAGAACCCCCTCCCCAAAGATAAACACCAGTATAGTCTAGTGATAGTCTTCAAGGTAATTTAATTTAACATACACAACTAAAAGTTATTTAAATTTAGCGAATGTTAACATGTTAAAAAGTATTCCCCTTTGAAATACCATGAAGGTAGTTATAATTTGTGAACTCAAGGCTAAGGACCAATTTTTCTTGACCATGGAATTGTGTAGCTTTGTAAAAATTGTGAACATGAGGCCAGAGTTCTCCTGGAGAATATAGGAACTTTGAAGATAAAGCAATGAATTTATCTATCTCTACAGAGTGGGTCTGATAGATGCAAATCTGCATGGGTCCCACAGATGGTTAATGAACATGTGGAGAATCAGCTGAGGCATTAGATTTAGCTTTGATGTTATGCTGTATTATCTTGATTCATGATTCTTACAAATACAAATTGGTATTTTAACCCCTGGGGTTAAATTCTCTAGACTTTTTGCAATGACTATTATTACCTTTTTCATTTCTTAGAATTTTATAGCTCTGAGATCTCTAGGGT
Organism: Pseudocheirus occidentalis; assembly: GCA_028646575.1. NCBI lineage: Eukaryota > Metazoa > Chordata > Mammalia > Diprotodontia > Pseudocheiridae > Pseudocheirus > Pseudocheirus occidentalis. Next base: position 150,718,784 of record CM053596.1, read on the forward strand.
TTTTTACTCTGCATAACTCAGCAACAGAGAAATGTAAGTATTTCAGTAGGCTATAGACTCTTAGCTGGTGTCTCAGCATGCTTATATACATGCTTATCTTGCAAATAACTTCCACATGCATGTTTATCAAAGAAGGCAAAGTAATGGAGGAAACTCAATTAGCACTTATAAAAATCCTTCCATGTGCCAGGAATTGTGTTAAATTCTAAGCATACAAAAAAAATCGTCAACATCCCCCCCACACACACAAAAAGATTTTAAAAAATCATTCCCTCCTCTCAAGGAGCTCACATGAAAACAACTAAATACAACAAAGTAGATCCAGGATAAATAGCATCTGTTCTCAGAGGGAAGGCACCAAGATGAGGGAGAACTGGGAAAAAGCTTCTTGCAGAAGGTGGAAGAGAATTGAAAGCCACCGGGGAAGACACAGGAGAGTAGTCTGGTCTGGGCTTCTGGGACAGCCAGTGAAGAAAGGGACTTGGAGATGAAGTGCCATGTACAAGAAGAACAAAGAGGCCAGTGTTACTGGTCCAAAGAGTATGTGGAAGGGGAAACATATGAGAAGACTGCAAAGAAATGTCATTGATTTACATGTCCTCAGAACTCCACTCGCCAGACAGTTTGATTTCCAGGGTCTTGTTGACTACAGAAAGTCATAGGATCATATATTTGGACCACTGAGTCCAATCTCTTTATTTTGCAGGTGCTAAAATGGACACAGAGGTTAAATGACTTGCCAGGGTCACACAGCTGCTAAGTGTCAGAGGCAGGGTTTGAACTTGGGTCATCTTGACTTCATGCTTAGCATTCTGACCACTGCAAGATCAGCTGTCTCTGCTTGGACTTCAGAAATGGTATATAGTGGGAGATTCTAAAATAATAGTTTTAATTATTACCTTGGCTAGATTTTTTTTTCAGATGTGCAATAGCAGCAATTCTGCAGCACATTTTGTCATTTACTGTTTTACTTTTTGGAGGAGAGTAGGAAAACATTTGCTGTTTTCAAATTCTTCAGGCTCTTTCCTATTCTTTATGATCTTCCAAATGTCATTTACAGCTCAGTGATCACTGAGCCACGTTCCTCTGAGCCAAGAAAGTAAAGTCATCATGGGCAACCCAGAGCTCTCTTGCTTTCTCCTTAACTTCTCTTGGATATGATCACCAAGTTCTGTCCTTTTCCCCCAAAAGATTTCTCCTTGGCACAAAGTGAAACAAGGCAAGCAAAAGTAGAAGGGAAATAGGGATGGAGTAATTCTTCATTCTCTCTTTTGTCAATTATCCCTGTCCCATCCACCCTAAGCAGTGATCCTATCCTTTCTACAATCCTGATTTCTCCGACCAGCCTAAGCTTTAGCATTCCTTGAGTCTTAAAGGACCATGCCACTCAGTTGTATTTATTCTGTTACATATCTTTGCTTTCATCTTCTGCACATACCTTTTTCTGTAAAAAAAATCCAGATTAGTTGATGAGTCTCCTCTCCATTGACATCAGTCTCTTCACACAATCCCTCTTTTGCTTCTTCATTTGAATTTGTCTTTAGAAACTTTATTCTTGAAGTTTCCCATCCTCCTTGAGCTGACTTCCCCTTCAGGTGAAACAGTGTTATAGAAGACAATTAGTTCCATCAAAATAGCAGATATTCCTGGGTGGCCCAAATTCACATGGGAAAAATGCAGTAGATCTTGAAAGATTGTTGGACATAGATTCAGGGAGTGTGGTTTATGAATTTTGGCTCTGACAGTTAATACCAATGTGAATGTACTTTCTGGCCTGAATTCCCCAGTGTGTAAAGTGAGAATAATAACACTTGTACCTTGTACCTCACAGGATTGAGGAGAGCAAAGTGCTTTTTAAAAACATTTAGGCACAAAATACCTACGTTGGGTTTTGTTGTTGTCATTCTCATTGTTGCTGTAGCCTGAATTCCCTCTACTCGTCCCCCAAAAGGCCTTTACTTCCTCAATTCCTCAACTCTGTTACTTTCATGTATTTCTAGACTTTCTTAATGTTCACCAGCCCCTGATAGGGAGAAATCACTGACTCCTAGTAATGCATGTGTGTTCTTTCTTCCCCGTTCAGTCCCTTGGGCTACTGAAAAATTATACCAGACTGGAACTTGTGAGGAAGAGATAAGCTCAAGCTGTGGGACACTTTGAGACCAAAAGTTGATGACATGATATGATAGGTTGTCCTAGTACATGCTTTGTGATTGGCTGTGCCAATCAGGATAAGGTAGAGGGGTCTCCCCTGACAGTTATTCACTAATAACTATCAACCAAAAATATTCAACAGCCAGGAAATGGAAAGTAGCCTCTAAATCCTTATTTAAATGCCCACATTCATGGTAGATGCAATACACTTGTGTATACATCAACTGCCATGATTCCTTTTTTTCCTAATGTCCTCTGGTTAGACAGCATACATGGTAAATTTAAATTATTTCCTATGCTAAGCATGGTACTTACCTTCATTAAAATTTATCTGCTGTCCTATTTTCCAGTCCTGTTTGATTAGATCCTTCTGGAATTTCTTGCAATTCTCTGTAGTTTTTGCTAGCCTACATAATTTCATGTTGTCAGCTAATTCAACAAGCTAGCTACTTATTAAAAATCCGAATCACCAATTCCTGAGACACCCCATTAACTTCTTATATTGGACGTTTGTTTGTACTCATTTTCTTCCTCTGAACCAATTTTGAAACCACAAGAGAACTTGATATCACATTCCATCATTAGCAGTAATCACTATGCTTAGCCTTTTGGATGTTCAAAGCTCTTTAAAATCATTAACTTGTTTATCTTTGTAGTGCCCCTAAAGGTAGGACAGCTGTATAATTCCCATTCTCCAGATAAAGTAAAGATTGGAGGAAGGTCATGATACAAGGTAATCATGTGGCCAGTGAACATTGATTGTATATCTACATTGTGCAGAGAGTGGAACTAAAGGGTGATAGAAACAACAAGCAAGAGTGGATTGGTCTTGTCCACCTCAACAAATTATCATGTCCTCGTGGACCTTTTGGTTTCCATTGCTCAGGTCAGGGTTATTGTATATAGCCAGTTCTTAGAAAAGGTTGTTGACTAACTAACCTATTCCCTTATGCTGAAGATTTTGTAATTGAATGGGATAAAAAAAATGAAGAGCTTATAAAGGCAAGTGTCAAAGCTACAACAGCAAGAAGATAATTATTTTCAATATTTCCAGTTAAGTTGGAAAGCATCTCCACAAATGCTTAGTAATCAGTGAGGGGAGCTAAAGGAGAGCAAAAATGATAGGTCAGTGGAGATAGTTTTGAACCTGGAGAAACTACAGTTCCAATATGGAGGTCACTGTCTTCCTTTCATTCAGTAATTCTCTGTCTGCTTTATGACACTGACAAATCACTTCAATGCTTGGTGGCTTGGTTTCCCTTATCTGTTAAATGAGTGAGATGGACTACATGATCTCTTAGGTTCCCTTTAAATCCATGATGTTCTAAGATGTGTATTCTTATCATTAAGTTTGTGAATTCTTTCCTAAGTATTTTGATAACTGTACTTTATTATAATTTATTTTATTTGTAA
>CM053596.1:150722850-150759731 GCA_028646575.1 Pseudocheirus occidentalis
TTTACAGTGGGATTGCTGTTTTAGGGTTGGGGCAGGGGCAAGACGGGGAGAAAATGTGTAATTCAAAAATGTAATGAAAATGAATAATGTAAACAAGAAAACAAATAAAAAATAAATTTAAAAAACATGATTCTGAGGAGTTCTTAGGCTGTACCAGGCTGCCATAGACATCTACAACACAAAAGAAGGTGAAGAACTGTTCTTAGTACTATCACATCATAGGAGACGACATTTACTGAAGGATGTTGCCACAGTCCTATCTAGCAGATTAGGATCTTGGAGAAGGTGTCACAAAAGAATAAGAGGTTAAAACGTCATAAAATAAGGTACTCTTTTGTATTACTTGCATTTTAACTCAGAATTAACTCGGAATTTTAATAAAATACACAATTTACAAAGTGTAAATCGAAATGTAAAGCATAAGGAGAAGGAGGAAGAAGGAAAGGCTATTTATATGTAACCAGGGAGATTACCAGACATCAGGTGTATTGATTGGTCTTCAAGCAGAAGGGAGAAGGCATTATCCATGGTCCTGAAAGAGGCTGCTACTCTTGGACTTGTTGCCCTTAAATGGTGTAGTGCAAAGAACATTGGTGCTGGAGTCAGAACACCTAGGCTTAATTCCCCCTTCAATAGGGCTCACAATACCTAAAATAATTTTTTGGAAAAATGCCTTGTAAACCTTCAAGAGAAATAAATGTGCATTATTTAAACATATTAGAAAAATTTTTCTTTAAGTTTCATGTTTCTCAAAAATTATAGCAAACTGTGAGACATACTCAGGTAAGCTGGATAGCATTCAGAGAAGGGGAACTAGGATAGTGAAGGGCTTTGAATCTGTAGGTAGCTGGGTGGCACAGCAGATAAAGTGCTGGGCCTAGAGTCAGGAAAAGTCGTATTCTTGAATTCAAATCTGGTCTCAGACACTTACTAACTGTGTGACCCCGGGCAAGTCACTTCATCCTGTTTGCCTCAGTTTCCTCATCTGTAAAACGAACTGGAGAAGGAAATGGCAGACCACTCTGGTATCTTTGCCAAGAAAACCCCAAATGGGGTCACAAAGAGTCAGACACAACTGAAATGATTGAACAATCACAAATTGATTCCATGCCATAAGAGGCTCAGTTGAAGGAACTGGGGGATACTTAGCTTTAATTATAGAAGGTGAGAGTAGGATCTGCTAACTGTTTTCAAACAAGGTAATAGTTGATGTGGAAGAGGGATTATGCTTGTTGGATATGTTCCCAATGGGCAAAACCAGGAAAAATGAGTGGCACCTTTAAAGATGCAAATTTAGACTTGATGCAAGGGAGGAAAATAATGTTTAAAGCTCTCCACCTGTAGAATGAGCTGTTTGAGAAGTTATGGATTCCCCCCATTGGAAGTTTTCAATCAGTGGTTAGATGACCATATGACAGGTAAATTGTAGTGGCAATATTTTTTGTATATAGATTAGGTCTTTTCTAACACTAAAATTTTGAAATTCAGCGATAATATACTATTACTGAGGTATATTCTCCCCCCAGGGTTAGGTGAAATCAGCCTTTGTATGGATTTTTAAAACTCTAATAATGTGGTGTTAACTTTTCAATTACATTGAGCCCATTATCAATAATTCAGTATTTCAGTGATTAAGTTCATGAATTATACATTAAAATCAGTAAATTTTCATTAGTGTAGTTGCCCCTCTGGCCTCCTGACCCTTAACCTGAGCTCACAAGTTGGGGCAGCTAGACGCAAAACACGGTGAGCCACCAATACCATCCAGGTTTTATTACTTCAGATCTAGATGAGTGGGAGATTGAGATTGGACCTGTGCTTTCATTGGTGTAGGGAACTGTCAGATGAGCACAGCACCATCTTCTCTGCCAGTTAGTCTTAAGAGAATTGACTAGAACACTAAGTGAGGTGACTTGCCCAGGATCATGCAGTCAACAAATGTTACAGGCAGAACTTCAGACCAGATCTTTGTGACTTCCAGGCCAACTTTACACTGCCTCTCAATATATTCCATTTGACACTATATTGAACTTGAAGTGATATAATTGTTCCCAATGCCCTAACAGAATCACAGGATCTAGAAAATTGAAGGGACTTCAGAACCATCTGATGCCTGTATCTGACCAGGAATCTCGTCTATAACATCCCTAACAATTGGGGATCCATTCTCTACCTGGAGACCTCTAATGAGGGAATAATCATTGCCTCCTGAAGCAGTGCCTTCCACTTTGGGGAAACTTCCATTGTTAAGAAGTTTTTATTTCTTGGAACAATCCTTAATTTGTCTCTGTAAATTCTATCCATTTCTCCTAGCTCTACTCCCTGGATACAAGCAAAACAAGTATTATCTGTCTTGTATAAGACAGATCTTCAAATACTTGAAGAGAGCTATCATATCTCCTCTAAGTCTTCTCTTTTCCAGACTAAACATCCCTACTTTCTTCAACCGTGTTATCTCATCTTCTCATCATTCTTATCACCATTTTTGTACGCACACCTTTTTCTAGAACATGGTGCCCAGAAGTGAACATGGTACTTGAACTATGGTCTGACTAAGGCAGACTACAGTGGGACCAGTGTTTCCTTCATTCTGAGCACCTTTCTCAGCCTAGGACAGCATAAGGGAAGTAGGAGTTGGGGACATTTATCCTGAAGAAGAGAAAATTGGTAGAGATTGGGATAAAGATATGAGAGCTCTCCTCAAGTTAAAGAATTGTAATGTGGAACTATTTAAAAATATTAATGATATTTAGATAACTTTAATGTGGAACAATTATATATTCTGCTTGGTCCTAGAATCCAGGATTAGAAACAATTTATGGAATATGTAAAGAAGCACATTTAGGTTTGATCCTCAAAATAAATCCTAATAATTGATGGGCCACTGAAGTACCTTTCCATCAAAAGTTTATGACTCTATTAATTGGCTTTTTGTGGCTGCTGTGTTATATGATTGAATCACATTGAGCATAATTTCTCCTAAATTTCTAGATCTTTTTCAAAGGAGTTATTCTGGAGCCATGCTTCCTCTAGCCTGTATTTGTGAAATTAGGAGTGTAAAACATAGACTTAGAAAATTTGTGAGGAACTAAGGGAAGGTTAGTTTGAGTGGATTACCAAGTAGGAGGGAAATAATGTCCAGTATGACTGGAAGGAAAGGCTGGGTGCCAGGGATTAAAGGGCCATAAAAGCTAAATAGAGGAGTTGATATTTGATTTTTAAAATTATTTATTATTTTTCCTCAATTACATGTAAAAAAATGTAACATTTTTAAAAATTTTAGTTTCAAATTCTATACCATCCTACCCTCTTCTCTCATTGAGAAGGCAAGCAATTTTATATAGGTTATACACATATGGTCATGCAAAACATATTTCCATATTAGTCATGTTATGAAAGTAAACATAGAGCCAAGAAAATAGAGTTAAAAAAGAAGTATACTTTGATCTGTATTCAGACTCCATCAGTTCCTTCTCTAGAAATGGATAGATAGTATTTTTCATCAGAGTTATCCTGGATGACTGTATTGTTAAATCCGTCATGGTCATTCTCAATGTTTGATTTTAAAGGCAATTAGGGAGCTGCTAAAACTGGCTCAGTAAAGGGTAAAATGGTCTGGTCTTTCATTTAGGAATATCACTATGGCAGTGGTATGTAGGATGGACTGGAGAAGGGAGAGACTTAAGGCAAGTAAACCAAACAGAAGGGCATTGTAGTGATTCCCTATCCTTGTATCTTATTGATTTTTGCTCAGTATTGCTCAAAGCTCTCCCCTCTGCCCCCACATCAGCGCCCCTAATATTTCAGTCCTGTCATCTCCCCTTGCTTAGATTATTGACATAGTCCCATAATTGGTGTCTCTGTCTCAAGGTTTTCCCCTCTCTAATCCATTCCTCCTTGCAGCTCCCAAACTGATCTACTTACCTCCTTGTAATAATTCAGCTCTGTAAACTCCAGTGGCTCTCAGTTGTGTTTAGGACCCAGTCTAAGCTCTTGGACATTTAAAGTTCATCACAACCTGGCTGCAGTCTGCCTCTCCAGCCTTTGTATACGTTGCTTCTTTCATAAACTCTTTGGTCTAGCCAATCTGATTTTCTTGCGGTTCCTCACATAAAATATTCAGTTTCCTTTTTCCATGAAAAGTTGACCCTCAAGCCTGGAATACATTCCTTCCTGGGCCTTACTGCTTAAAACTCTTATATTCCTTCAAACTCAACTTAAATGGTCCCTCCTATGTGAGACCTTTTTGGATCTACCCAGAGAAGTGCCCCCCAATTACCTTGTATTTATTTTGCATATTTATATATTTAAATGCCTCTCCCTATAGAATTTAACCCCATTATGTGCAGGAACCATTTCATTCTCATTTTTGTGTTTTTATCCTCAGAGCTCAGCATATGGTAGGTATTTAAAACATGGTTATTGGGTGATTGATCACCCCCCAGATGTTTTACTTATCCCATTTAAATTTTATCTTATTTATCAGTCTGTCATCCTAGCATATCAATTTTTTATTGTGATTGTCATCCATCATATTAACTGTCCCTCAAATGCAGCGTCATCTGCAAATTTAACAAACAAATATGCTTTCATGAAAATCATTAATAAAAAAAATGTCGAATAACATTGAATGGTGAAAAAAAATCCTGCGTCACTCTACTAAAGATCTCCCTCCAATTTGATTTTTATTGTTCAGCCATTTCAATTGTGCCCAACTTCTCATGACCCCATTTAGGGTTTTCTTGGCAGAGATCCTGGAGTAGTTTTCAATTTTTTTCTCCAACTCATTTTACAGATAAGAAAACTGAGGCAAACAGGGTTAAATGACTTGCCCGAAGTCACAGAGCTAGTATCTATAATGTTAATGGGAGTTGAAGATCTTCTCCACCCATTAATAGGCCTCATATGGAGCCCAACAAGAGAAGAAAAACTTGATTGGAGGATGCTTGGTTTTCAGGAAAGCCCCGCCTTTTGATACTTTGTAATTAGGCAGTAGGTCATGAGGGCTGTGATGCCCTCTGGCTCTGAAGAAGGGCATATACACTCTGAAGTGAGGTTTTGCTTTGGGGCTCACTCACTGAAAGAGTGTTCTTGGGATTTGGCCAGATGAGACTCTAGTTAGCGGTTAAAGAGCCCCCTGCTTTGAAAACCCAGATGTTAGCTGAATGTATAGTTTTGGTCAGACAGCTAGAAGCTCTGTCTGTTGATTTGTGTTATTTTCTTTGTATTTTTTTCTGCTTGTAATTTCTATTTGTATTTTCTCTGAAGTTCAGGGTACTACTTTTTCTGCTGAACTAAGTGAATTATATGTATATGTGTGTATGTGTACATGTGTATGTGTGTATATACATTCATGCACACATATGTATGCATATGTGTATGTGTATATATGCACATGCATGCATATGCATACATACAAATTAAAGTAAGATTGTTGACCCCTTAAGCAACTATCTTTCCTAGTAAAGCAAATCTAAGAACCTGTGCCAGCAGCCATCTTGGGTATGCCAGTGAGCTTGCCACTACAGTATCTTGAGTACACATTTGAACTCAGATCCTCCTAACCACAGGGCCAGCATTGTCTCCAGTCTGCCACCTAGCTGCTATTAAGGAATACTCTGGGTCAATTCATTCCACCATTTTCCTAAATGCCTAATTGTATGCTAGAACGTATCTTTTCATTTTTTCCATAGGACAATGGGACTTTATCAGATGCTTTGATGAAAATTCAGTTTACTCTATCTTTAGCAGTTTTTATCTACCCATCTAGTTATATTATCAAAAGATAAATAGATGAATGAATGAATTGAATGCATGCAGCTAGGGAGATTCATCTTGTCTTTGATGACATCTTGGCTTTTAGAGATCATGACTTCCTCTTTTAATTGTTCTTTTAACCACAAGGTGATGTCCAGACTAGAAAACTAAAGCCATTTATAACTTTTCTCAAAAGTGTGATTATCTCCAGACTCATAGTTGGGGCCCTGGGTTCTTGAAGAATTTAGGAACTGTATGATTTTATTCAAAGCGTGACCAGGGCAGCTGCAATCTATTTCAAGCTCACCAATCATGCATGATCCAGATAAGGTTATGCCTAAGGGTTTATAGATTTTCTCTGGATGTGGGGCAGCGTTGTCATCCATCTGTATATCTGTTTTGGTCTGTATATCACTTTTCGTTCAATGGGCAGAAGGACTTGATCTAACAAGTTTGCATCAGTAATGTATCAGAATCTCCTTGCAGTCTAAGATTGGCCTAAGCAGTTTTTTAGAATCACGAGGATGAGCAGGCAGCAGGCAGAGGAAAAGGGTTTGCAGATGAGTGAGGTATGCCTGTGACTTCTTTCTCATAGGGAAGAGCTTTCTGGAAGTTTGTCACAACAGTGAATTCTGTCCGACAAGCAGGTGGCTGAGGTGATTAAATGTGTTTAACTGCAACAGTACTGGCTTCGGCCTTCTCTCTGCTGCCACATTGTGTGTCTTTGGTGCTCCTAATGCCAGTATAATGGGCTCACTCTAGGTCAGGGGCTCTGATCTGATTGCTTACAATGCCATTAAGTGTTAGAAGCCTAGTCTCTTATCAAAGGAAGTCCTACCAAAAATAGCTGTGCTTTTTAGAACTAATTTTGGTTCTCCTTTCATCCTGTGACATGCAGTCTGACATGGTACCACAGGCATCAGAGAAGCCAAAGGCACAATGAAATTAGGCAATTCTGGCTCCAGCAACTTGTGTTTGCTCCAATAGAATGTTCTGCCCGCAGCTTCCAAGATGTCACTTGGCAGCAGGTCATATTCAAGCCAAGGCAAGGTTTCAATTGTTTATCGGCCCCAGGGTGTCCATTATTTTAGCTCTGCATTTGGCCAAGGGTCAAAAAAGACTGGGAAACAGCAGGAAGAGACCTTAGAGATCATCCAGGCCAATGCCCTCATTTTAGATACTAGGAAATTGAGGCACAGGAAAATGAAGTCATTTGTCCATTCTGTAGTTAAAAGAGGTGATGTGTAGTTCAGAACTCAGGTTCTTTGATTCCAAAGCCAACTATGTGCATTGGACCACAATTTGTTGGTTGCCTGAGTTGGGGTTGAAGTTTGTTGTCCAGAAAAGAACTCTGGGGTTGAAGGGCCCTTTTAGAAAGTATCATTGGAACCCCAATTTAATGGAACAAGAGCCTCTCCCAGGAAAAGCTCATCGCTTCTAATCTTATAACCATGTTGCTAACACCCTCAGACTCTTCTTGTCTCTCTTTGGAGAGCTGGGCAGTGGAGCACCAAACTCCTCCTCTCCACACCTTCCTTTATAAGGGTAAAATTGGCCTTCAAGCTCCCTCTGATTTGCATCCGACACGCTGCCTAATTTAAACTCCATTGAATAAGAAGCTCCCATGCTGTGTACTCTGGTGTTTGCCCTTAACCCATCCACAACCCTTTTATATATTGTCTTCACCCATGAGTTTGTAAACTCTTACAGGGCAGGGATTGTCTTTCTTTCCTTCCTTCTTTCCTTTTCTCTCTTTCTCTTTCTTTCCCTCCCTCCCTCCTTCCCTCCCTCCCTCCTTTCCTTCCTTCCTTCCTTCCTTCCTTCCTTCCTTCCTTCCTTCCTTCCTCTCTCCTTTCCTCCCTCCCTCCCTTCCTTCCTTATAGTCTCAGAGCTTAGCATAATGCTTGGTACACAGCAGGCAATTAATAAGTGTTTATTGAATTGAAGGAAGATCACTTAGGCCTTAGGGACACATAGGCCAAGTGAGCCATTACATCTGAACAGTTTGTTTGACTTGGGGTAAAAAATGGGGAGAGACAGCTAGGTGGCACAGTGAATAGAGCACCGGCCCTGGAGTCAGGAGGATCTGAGTTCAAATCTGGTCTCAGACACTTAACACTTACTAGCCGTGTGACCTTGGGCAAGTCACTTAACCTCAGTTGCCCTGCCTTCTCCCCTGCAAAACAACAACAACAACAAAAGGTCAGAAGAGTCCAGGGAAGGAAAGGAAAAGAAGGGAAGAGCACCTGCACAAGAAGAAAGTGAGTATAAAGTCTGCTGGGGGTGGGGATTGGGGGGAGAGCAGAGAGTAGAGGGAAGACAGATAGTGGTGCAAGAACAGAAGTTTAAAGGGTCTGGATTCAGTGAGACCAAGGGCAGTGAGGTTCTTAAAGGTCTGGAGTACAGGGAAACATTTATAGTGGAAGGATCAGACTAGAAAGTGTGCTCCAAGCACACATGTAGCACACCTGGTGCTGAAGCTGCAGAAGTAGGTTCTGCAAGGGCTGTTATAGCCTTGCCAAACCCAACCCACCTCCAGTCAGGAATCTGAAGCTCGAGTACCTGGCCTAGCTAAGATAGAGTTGTTTGACTTGGAGGACTAATATCCTCAATGTTTCTTTAATCTAAGGTGTATGAATTTGATTTTTAAAACACTTTGATGACTTTATTTCAATATAGTTTCCTTTGTAATCCTATGTATTTTCTCTTATGAATTTAAAAACATGGTTCTGAGGAATCTATCGGCTTAATTGTATCCATGGGGTCCGTGACACACAAAAAAAGGTTAAAACCCTTTGATATCTAAGAAGGATTTAGAACTAAGAGAGTAAGGCCTCGTTCACTGAATATTTTCTATTTATGAGGATGATTAATTATTAAGATCTTTGTAAACATCACAATTTGGCCTTTAATGTCCTACATTTTAGTAACAAATCCTTAAAACAGCAACCAAAAGCAACAGCCTATAGGAATTTTGTACTGTTCATATCTCAGGGCAAGAAGTGGGAGTAAGCCTGTGTCATCTGAAAATAAATGTGGGTTAGTAACCCAAGCCAGGAGAAGTGCCCATATTCCTAATCCTGTGGGAAAAAAACAAAGGAGAGAGAAAGCACTCGGAGGCCAAATCTTGGTGCTTATTTCTACAGGAAAGTAAGTAGTCATAGGAAGAAGTAGTCTATCCCATCCTCTGTTGGACTTTATTTCTCTGCTTGTATTTTCTGTTTTTATTTTCTCTGAAGCAGGGTGCTGACTTTTCTCCTGAACTGGTGAATGTAATTTTAAAAGATTTTTGACCCCTCAAACAGTCATACTTATTAGTAAAGCAAATCTAAAACCCTGTGCTAGCAGCCATCCTGCCTATGCCAGTGTGGTTGCCGCTACAGATGCTCGTAGGGAATGTGATTTCATCTGTATGGATATTCCTTCCAACAATACAAGCTACAACCCATCCATGCCTGCCAATCCTATGAGACCTTGGGCCACATCCTCCTACAAGTTTTCTGGGAGTGGGGAATCCTTGTTTGCTCTTGATATCACCAATGAAGTACATAAGCTTTTCATCAGTTAACCTTCCCTCTCATCTGTGACCAGACCATTTTCTTTTTTGTTCATTAATTTCTTTTTTTTTTAATTTTTGCTTTTTGGAGGGCAATTGGGGTTAAATGACTTGCCCAGGGTCACATGGCTAGTTTTTGTGTCAAGTGTCTGAGGTCAGATTTGAACTCAGGTCCTCCTGACTCCAGGGCCAGTGCTCCATTTACTGCACCACCTAGCCACCCCTCATTAATTTCTTCAAATCTTTACTCAAGATCTTTGTGGTGGTCCATAGCATTTTCACTCCTACCATACCTTTCCCAAATCATATGAATCTCTTAAACATTGCAAAGTAGATACTATTTATTTTAGGCTCTTTGCAGGAAGGTATTGTGGAGCTCCAGATCTGTTTTCCTGTCACCAAAGCATTATGCACAAATGAAGCACTTGATGTTTTCATTTAATTGTTTGATCATCAAAGCCCTGTTAAAGTTGATGGGAACCCAGATGGCCCCCTTCTGCTGTAGATGGAAGATTAAGATTGCTCTTGAATTTTGGTCAATGGGATGAAACCTGGTTGACTGGATACGGTCAGGTAAAGAAAGAGAAAATACTAGAGCAGTGAAACTGAACTCAGGAAGACTTGGGTTCTTCATCCACCATTTACAAGCTGTACAAGCATAGCATACCATTTAGTTCAGTGAACCTCAGTCTCCTCATCTGTAAGGTGGAGATGATAGTACCTGCAATGCTTGTGTCACAGGGTTGTTGTGAGACCAGAATGAGAAAGCCTATGTGAAGTACTTTGCACATTTTGAATTGCTACACAAAATTAGTCTTTACTTAAATGATGCCTTGGTTCTTCTAGTCCAGAAGGGAAATCTTTTTCTGGTGGCTTAGGTCTAGCACATCCCTATGATCTCCCAAGACATTTCTGGTGCTAAGAATATTTTTGCAGAAGCATTTTACTGACTCACTGATCTTGAATATTTCTATGGGTTTTTTCTTGACCAATAATAGTATTAATGTACACTAAAAAGAGAAGACACACTTATGTAAATCTTCGTAATTTTAATGATTATTAGAATATTGCCATAACCAAGGCAGAGTATATAAGACTGGGTTACTGTTAGGTAGTCTAAGCCAATGGCTCCTTAATTATGACCCGAGGATACCAAAAGGCCCCTTATATTATCTTAGAAGGTCCTGAAACTATTTTCATAATAATAATAAAATGTTTTCATTTTCAATATGATAAACATCAATAGATATAACCCACATATAAGTTCTTTGGGGAGTCCTCAATGATTTTTAGGAGTATAGATAGGCGCTGAGGCCAACAAACTTGAGAACCCCAGGTGTAGACCATTTCTGATGCCCTACTTTCACATGCCATAGTTTTGAGGTGCTGCAACTGTTTTCCTAGATATCACAGGTGTCACCCCTAGAGACGTACTATTGGTTCAGAATGTGTGAAGAGACAGGGAAGAGACATTTGTTTTTCAATTGATCAAGAGCCCTTTTCTGGATATTTTTATCCAGAAAAACAAAATGACTGAGGAAACAAAGGTTAGATCTTTTGAGCATGCTGACTTATAAAGCAGTGCATGACAGTTGCACCAGGAAACTGAGGCCAGACCTCCTCAGCTTAGGCCTGAACCTCAAATACAGGGGGAGACAGACTTTTATACATTAAAAACAATCAAGGTCAATTAATTAAAAGGAAGCAATATAACATGAAGTAGTCTGATTTCTAGATGGAGGGAATATTGGGGACTTTCTAAGTTGAGAGGAGCAGAGTAAACCAGTGCAATTCTATGAACTCAGAAAAAGAGGTGTCCCACTCCCCCAAAGTGCCTATCAAGATGGGAACATGGAAACAATAACTGATTTATCAGTATGGGACAAGTTTTCAGATAAGATAAATGGGTTGCTTGAAATGTACAGTTGTGAGAAAACTCCTTGCATTGGTTTGTGCATCTGAGTTTCTGTTCAGCATAGCCTAGGTCCTTGGTTAAGGGTCTCTAAGCAGCAGGTAGAGGTGGTCCAGTTTCCCAGCTACACAGTGTTAGGTTCAAACAATGCAATAAGGTTTTCTCCCAATTCACACAATTAAATAGTTTTCCCACAAGACAGAATTAGACCCATAATAGAATGGAAAAGGAACTAGTTCAAGAAATGAGTCACAGATGGGGTCAGCGTGTTTCACTCAATTGCCACAATTAACTATCCTTTATCCAGATAAACTCAGAATTTAAATTTTTGTGACTTCTCAATACTGATTTTAGGAATAGGATAACTTAACTGGAAAAATATCGATTTAGCCTTAAATCTCCTCTTTTAGTGAAATCTGATTTACTGACATTAAATATTTCTATGAATTTTTTCATTATATACTATTAACCAGATAGGAGGAAATGAAAGAAATCAATATAGAAATGAATCGGGACCTGGAATCCTAGTAAAATATTAAAATTTCATGCTCTTAAAATTTTTAGTTAAATATGAATAGTTTTGTGAAAGACTGACAGTTTGAAACATGTGAATATAATTTCAACTTAAAATTCATGGATATTGCTTCCCCAGGAGTTTTAATAATAATAACTGAGATTTAAAGAGCACTTTAAACTTGTCAAAGCCATTTATTTACATTATCTCATTTGAGTCTCACAAGAGCCCTATGAAATAAGTGCTAAAAATATTGTTCTCATCCCTCCTAGTTCTATCTTATTGATCAGGAAACTGAGGCATAGAGAGATTTAATGACTCACTCATGGGCACAGAGTATTAGCAGAAGGTTTCAAACCCAAGTTGTTCCTAACTCCTAATCCTATATAATTTCTAGTCCGCCTATCAACAAACAAGGAAGAGAGGGAAGGGCATAAACATTTATTTATTGCCTACTCTGTGGTTAGTATTATGCCATTTGATCCTCAGAACAACCCTGTAGTGTAGATGCTATTCTGTCCCTTGATAGAATACACTTGAGGAAACTAAGGCAGATAGGTTAAGTGACTTGTCCAGGGTCACACAACTAGTAAGTGTCTGAGCTGGATTTGAACTCAGGTCTTCCTGAGTCCAGGCTCAGCCCTCTATCCACTGTGCTACCACCTAACTTCCTTCTGTGTGCTAGATAGCATGCTCGGTTTTAAAGATATAAAGACAAAAATGAAACTGCCTTTCCCCTCAAAGAACTTACATTCTATAAGATGATACAGCATGTGCTTAGACAAATTTCTCCAGGAATAAATAAAAGTTAATTTATTTTTGTTGGAGGGAGGGCAGGGAACAGGGAATGCATTGCTAGTTGAGGGGATCAGGAAAGGCTTGGAGTAGAAGGTAGCCTTTGAGCTGAACTTTGAAGGAAATTAGGGATTCTGAGAAGCAGAAGTGAGAGCATGAAGGTTATAGACCCAAGGAAGAGTAAGTACAAAGACAAAGAAGCTAAGAAATGGAGGACTGTGTGAATAACAGGAAGAAGGCTGATTTGGTTGTTCCTTAGAGAGCATGAAGGGAAGTAACATATGAGAAGGTTGCAAAGCTCATTTGGAGCCTGGTTATAAAGATGTTTAATCACAGACAGAGGAGTTTTTATTTGATCTTAGAGAGATCAAACCTAATAAGGCTGTTGGAAGGCTTAAATGAGGTAATTTATGTGAAGTGCTTCACAAACTTTAAAGTCCTAAATAAAAATTAGTTTTTATTGTAATAATAAACAACTTGAACAGAATAAATTTTTATTTTCCTCGGAAGAGTTGTTTGCAAACTTTGTTTAGCCGCTGATACAATGGCAGGTATCAACTGGAGTTTACTGAATAAGGTTTTGACACGATCAGTTTGGCCACTGTATAGAAGAAGATGAAACTATTCCAAAAGACCAAGCAAGAAGTGATGGGGGCTTAAGCTAGAGGAGCCAAGAGGAGTGGAGAGAAAGGGACACATGGAAGAGATTTTCTAGGGGTAGAGTCAACAATATGTTGCTACTGTTTGCTTATGTTGGGGTAAGTTAGAGTGAGAATGAGGTTGTAAATCAGTTTGACTAGAAGGATGATGGTGCCCCTGATAAAAATAGAGAAGGTTGGAAGAACTTAGGTGGGTTAGTGGAAAAATAATGAACTGTGTTTTGGTCATTTTGAGTTTGAGGTGCGTATGGGACATCCAATTGGAAATGTGCAAAAAGGAGTCAGTGCTATGGGACTCCTTCTTATGAGGTTACCTCTGAGAGCTGGATATTGAAGAGAATTAACGAAAAGCACACATATAATCTTGCCCTGTTAAAAGGCAAGCAACATGGCCCAATGGAAAGAACATTAGACTTCTGATGAGGACCATTAGATTTCAAATGATTCCTAAGTCAAATCCTCATTATTCAGTGCCACAAACAAAACCCTTAACCTCTCTACTGTTTAGTCTCCATATCTATGAAATACTGATAATAAGATACCTAGATAGGTAGGTTAGCATTTATATAGTGGTTTAAAAGAGCTTTCCGTAGCTTATCTCCTTTGCTCTACAGTTTGAATACCAACGTCACAGAGTTACGATGAATCAGCAGGCATTTATTAAGCGCCTCTTCTGTACAAGGAGATGCGCTAAGCACCAGGGCTGTACAAAGAAGAGGAACAATTTTTGCTCTCAAAAACTCACAATCTAGTTGGGGGAGACGGTATGAAAGCAATGTCACATAAAGAGGTTATAGATACACATACACATGTATGTGTGTATACATAGGATATATATTATATGCACGTGTGTGTTTTACATACACATACACAAACACACAATTGTATACGGGGTGATCTCAGAAAGAAAGCACTAACATTAAGGGGGACCAGGAAAGGCTTCAGGCAGAAGGTAGGATTTAAGCTGAAGCTTGATGGAAGCCTAGAGACCAAGAGGGAGAGAATTCAGAGCATGAGGGACAGCCAGTGAAAAGGCACGGAACTGAAAGATGACATCTCTTTTACAACAGATGGTGAGGAAGTCAGTGTCACTGGATTACAGAGTATGTGGAGGGGAGTTGAGTATAAGAATACTGGAAAGGAAAGGAGGCACCAGGTTATAAAGGCCAAAAAAAGATTTGATGTCTGATCTTAGAGGTAATAGGGAGCCACTGGAGATTGTAGAGTAGGGAGGTGACGTGTACTTTAGATAGCTCTGAGAGCTAACTGGAGGATGGACTAGAAAGGAGAGAGACTTGAGGCAGCAATGCCACCCAGAAACCTCCTGCAGTGGTACAGGCGTGAGGCTCTGAGGACCAGCACCAGGATGGTGACAGCGTCAGAAGAGCAAAGGGCGTGTTTCTGAGAGAAGTCACAGAGGTAGAATTGAAAGGATTTTGTAACTGATTGGGCATGAGGAGAGAGGAGTTGAGGATGACATTTAGATTGGAAGCCTGGGTGACCGACGGGGTGATAGTGTCTGCCCTCAAGGGGGCTCGCAGTCTCACGGGAGTAACGACATGAAAACAACTACATACAAATAAAATTTTAACGTAGACTATAATGGAGATGAACTTGGAGGAAAGTCAGTCTTGTGAGGAGAAAGGGAATTTTGCACAGTCCGCACCCGTGCGTATGTCTCTGTGGCACAGACTTTATAGTCCATTTTTAATGGTGTTGAATGTGAAACCTGCCAGTAGAGAGGCAGCTTCGTGTCCAAGTTTTAATGATCCATGGAAAAAAGAGAGAAACAGTCAACCGTGACATAAAGCCTAGAGGAGAGCATGAGATATGAATCTTCCAGTGAATAAAACTCTTCAAAGAACCGACTTGAAAATGTCATTTTCTTCCTAAATATAACTTGGGCTTCCATAACAACAGCTGCCTGTCGGTGTGCTGTGTAACAACCGGCAGCCCACAAGCTTTACTACTGACTACAACTCTTGATGCCTGTCACTGTGTTCAGATAGGTTCGCCAAGGACTGTGCATCATTATACAGGCGTCTTCAGCCCCCAATCCTCTGCTGAGAGACCACAAGAAAACAAAATATATAATTTACCATCTTTCCTCCATAAATATGCATGCTATTTTAGTATGTCTATATTGTTTCTTCACAATATGTGTCAGCTTGGCAGTTACATCTGAAAAAATTAACTAGCTCATAAAAATGTTTTATTAATTGGTTTTTGTCAACTCTTCAATCCTCCACCTCTAACCCCTCCCATTGAATTCTTCAATGAGAGGCACCATGGTGTAGTGGAATGAGCCTGGGATGTGGGGACATGAATGAACTGAGTTCAAATCCTACCTCTCATTTTGCTGTTGTTGGCAAGTTGCTTAATCCTCTCTAGACTTAACTTCCTCATCTATAAAATGAGAGGTAGTAATGCCTATGGTATTTCTCTCATACGGTTGTTGTGGGGATTAAATGGGATGATTTATGTGAAGTGCTCTGCAAACCTTCAAATCCTATACAGATATTAGTTTTTATTATCATAACCAGAATACATTTTTAGTTACTCTGGAAGAGTTTTTTTTTCCAAAGCTTGCTTGTATAATGGTATTATAAATCCTTGTGTTCTAATAGAAATATATATGTGCACACATGTGCATATACATATATATTTAAAGAGCTATCTTTCTAATCATTCAGTTATTTTTAGAAGTTTGTCATCTTTCCATTGTTTTAGATATTTGTACACTTATCCAGATTTCCAGCACTATTAGTATAGGCAATATAGCTTATTTTGTGCACATATATGTAAATATACATGTGTTTGTGTGTATGTAAAAACAAGCACATACATGTATGTATAGGATGTCCCAAAAATCTTAGTTTAATTTTAAACCTTAGTAGATTAAATAAGTATAGCTATAATTAATAGCTATGGTGCGTGTGGGTTCTTGAAACTTGCATGAATTTTATTTACTATGCTAAATTACTATGTAGTTTATTCCAATAAATCAATGTAAACTCAAATAGGAGACTTGCCTACTTTCGCTAAGTGCTTCAACATAATTGCTACAATTTGTGAGTTTATGGAAAGATAAAAAAGAAGAAGAAGAAGGAAAACATCTGCCAAGCCAAATATTTTGGCATTGAACAACAGTGGTGAATTCTCTTGAACTCTTGAGATTTCATTCCCAGGAATCCTCCCCATAGTTCCTTTGAAAACTGAAAACCAAGCACGAAAAACATGTTTTCTAGAAATGAATTTAGGTTAATTAACTTACCTTAATATCTTATGAAAGCTGAATTATAATTCAGTACTTCCCAAAAGTGAAATGACTATAGTGATGTGCATTTTGAAGTTTACTGGTTAAAAACCAACTGTAATCATTTGACCTTTAACCACCAAAATTGAATGAGGATCCTCAAATTTAAATGTGATAACTATGACATATCAAAGCTGTCTCTCTATTTCCAGAACAAGGAAGGCAATGGATTTTTGAGAGAACATGTGAGGTTAGTTGGATTCTTGTTTCATTTCTCATTTTTAATAAAAGAATTGTAAATATACACAAGAGGACCCTTGCAATAAGGCTGTATTAACATAATTTTGTGGGATATGATAGCAGTTTTTAGTACTATATCTCTAATATTTAGCACAAAGGTTAATAATCTCTGGGTGCTACAGACAGCTAGGAAGAAGGAGTATGAATATTCAGTTGCCTGAAAACACCAATTATTTCCCTGGGGTGTAAAAAGGCAACTAGACCTCTTTTGACCACTGCTGATTGTGTTTAATAGCCAGTATGGTTTGGCATATTGGGTACTGGTTTAGACTTCTGGATGTGATAATGAGTAAAAGTAAAAGGTGGAGGTATGGAGAAGTACATCGGAGAGAGCAAGAACCCCGCCCCCAACCCCTCACATGCAAATGCAGAAGAGAAAAGAGAATGTAGACTAGTGGAATTTTAGAGCTTACAAAACAGTACTGGGGAGCCAGAGGAAGGAAGGAAAGGACGTTGAACATTGCCTCAGTCAGTGAAATCAGTTCTGTGTTGGGTACTAGGGTCAGGTTGATGCAAGTTACCACTGATTGTGTAGCTGACCAGGGTGATTGATTATATATAAGTCATGGGTCTTAGACCCACACCTCTTAGGGCATAATGATGAACTGACCCTATAGTCCTTTGGTTTTGAACTCCTTGAAGTAAATTGATATTTTCCAAGCTCCTATATAGTCATTGTGCAGAAAGCAGGGGACTTAAAGAGAAAATTGGGCTACAAAACTTGACAATCACTGTATGTGGTACTTTCATCCCTAATATATTGTATACCAATCTTATGCTGATATTATTTTTCAGCTAATCATGACAGCCAAAAGAACCCATTGAAAATTAAACTAACGTGGTAAAAACATCTGATCTCTACACGAGAATATTAACCATTAACTGTGGTAGACATTATGTGGTTAAATTCACAATTAGCTGACTTCATAAATACATGTTGAACATTAGCCAGTGACTATGAGTGCTGCTAAAATTAAGTGCTTAGTGTTGATGTTGGCCATGGCTCAGACTTTCATGGTGCCATCTACAGACATTAGAATGCCTAGAAAAGCTCCTTGTACAGCTGTCACTCAACAAGTCATTCTGGATGATGGTTAAGTGCTTATAAAAGCAGTTTATATTTTGCGACATGTTTTTCAATCATCTTTTATGAATTCTTTTTCCAGCACCCCAGAGAGGTAGGTGATTACCGTTAGCTTCATTTTATAATTGAGGAGACAGATTAAACAAATTG
This sequence comes from Pseudocheirus occidentalis, assembly GCA_028646575.1. Taxonomy (NCBI): domain Eukaryota; kingdom Metazoa; phylum Chordata; class Mammalia; order Diprotodontia; family Pseudocheiridae; genus Pseudocheirus; species Pseudocheirus occidentalis. The sequence goes on from CM053596.1 coordinate 150,740,834, forward strand.
CTGTTTCACATTCAGGGCTGGAGCAGGGGTGAAAATTCACAATTCAAAATCAGCACATGGCTTAGCTCACTTGGCTTCACTTGCCCTGCTATCTTTCTATTACAGGACTAAAGCAAGAAAAAAAAAATCCTCTAAGATTTCAATGGAGAAGGTGAGACTGATATCTGAAAACTGTCTTGCTGACAGCCAAAATATATATTCCAGCCATTTGAGGGTTGTGCCTTTGCTTCATTCTTCCCTTCCAACTTTCCTCCCCCATCCTCCAGGGTTACTTTATTAGTGTTCAAAGCAGAATCTAGACTTCTTGAGAGGGAATCCTTCCTCACTGCTGCAATTTGAACTTTGCCAGAGGGAGCGAATTCTAATGTGTTACATTTCAGACACATGTTGGCTCACTCTCTCTTTATTTCTTACATGCACTGATTTATGCACATACTATCTTTATTAGCATGCAACAATAAAGCCGCTGGTAATTATCATTTGTGTGTATGTGATTGTAAATAAAGAATGGCACATGACTAACATTCCTTCCCAGTTGTACACGTGTAAAAGCTGCCATTTTGCTTATAGCCATAGCTAAGTGCTTAGAATACTCAATGCAGTTGTCGATGCTGCCCCCTAGTGGGAAGATCCAGAATTTGCATTCAGATCTCAGCATGACTGCTTACTCTGGGTGTGAACTTTAGCAATTGACTTAGCCTCAGGACCTCACTTTTTTCACATACAGGGTGAGAGGGTTCGAATAAAAGAATTTCCTTTCTGCTCTAAATCTGTGATTCTTCCACACTGTCCCTACAACTTCGGTGGCTCCCTATTACCTCTAGGATCAAAATAAAAAATCCTCAGACTTTTAAAACTCTTGGTAACTTCCACCCTGACCTTTCCGGTCTTCTTACATCTTATAGCCCCCTCCAGCTCCCATACCGGAAATTTGGTCCCCCCCTTAGCCCTCGACCCCACATCAAGGTTTCTCTGGCTTCTTTCAAGTGTCAACTAATACCCCGCCTTCTATAAGAAGCTTTTCCTGATGATCTCTTTTAATTCTAGTGCCTTTCTTCTGTTGAGTATTTCCTTTTCTCCCTCTTTCCCCACCCCACATAGCTTGTTTTGTTCATAGTGTTTTTTACATGTTGGTCTCTACCAGTAGATTGTTAGTTCTGCAATAGTAGGTGCTATCTTCTACCTTTCTTCGTGTCTCTAGCACTTAGGACAGCGCCTGGCACATTTCAGTTAGTGTCTGACTCTTCATGACCCCATGTGGAGTTTACTTGGCAAAGATAGTGAGGTATTTTGCCATTTCCTTCTTTAGCTCATTTACAGAACTGAAGTAAACAGGTTTAAGTGACTTGTCCAGGGTCACACAGCCAGCGTCGGAGGCTAGATTTGAACTCATAAAGATGTCTTCCTGACTCCAGGTCCTGCACTTTATCCACTTTGCCACCACCTGCCACATTGTTGGTGCTCAGTAAATCCTTACTGACTGACTCTCCATGGTCTTTCTGAAGCCCTTGATAAAAGAAAGCTTGCTTATTCCCAGTTTGCATTCAAGGGTCATGGCAGGGGGATAAACTAAGCTCTGTTATAGTCAGAACTTGCTTAAATCTCATGAAATAGCAGGAGTGATGAACAAAACTAAATTGAACACCAAGAGCACTTTATACATGTGTTACATTTTGTACTTTGCACAACATTGACAAATCCACGACCTCCTTTGGATGTGTCAGCAGCACCTCGAGAAGGTAAGGGTCACTATGCTGGGTTTTGAGGGTAAAAGAATACTCTTAATCATTCCCTAGGAGAGAGAAGATAACAGTTTACAGTCTAATGGGAGAAAAGAAACACACTTAATGGTTAGCATGGTTAGGTTTAGAGAAAAGCAATCTTTTTCAGGAGTGGGAAAGGAAATGTATTAGAACAAGGCTTGTACTTGGGGGCTAGAAAATAATTGAAATTAGTTTGTACTTGGTAGGGGCTTAGTACATAGTTATTAACCTAACAGTATAGGTTAGATTTCTGGAAAGATTTTGTTTTTGAAACTATGTTCAACCAGGGACATTGTTAATTCCCAATCAGCCTTTTTTTTTTACTTATACCATTCATATATGTGTATGGATTTTACTTAAAGATCTTTAGAATGATCAAAGAGAAGGTCACTTTATACCTTCTAAATGTCGGTTTTCTCGTATGTAAAAATGAGAAGGGTTGGATTATCTGACCAGTATAGTCCTTCTAACTCTCAATCTACTTCTGTTATTCCCAAACACAAAAAAGTGACAATAAATTGACTCTCAAGCTTTTAGACAAATCAAATAGAATAATGAGTTTACCAGCTTCAAAGTAGTTTGTTTTTTTGTTTTGGTTTGGTTTGGTTTTGCTGGCTTGTCTTTTACTTGAATTACATGGGTAATTGTGATTGTGTGGCTCTGATAGTATATGACCTTTACAAAATGTGTATACTCTAGTAAGAGAGATGGCACCAGCACGAATTAACTAATTCTCAGGTAACCAGACCTATGTATTTGTTAATGAGGAAGTATTGGGCACCTGCTCTTTACAGAACACTCTTCTAATTGCTATGTTTCCCATTAATAGAATGTCCAACAAGACATCCCCAAATATGTAGATTGTAAAGGTATGATGCGGAGGGTTAACAATGCCTCCCAAGCACACTTGGGTGCACGCCAGCCTCCACCTATCTGTTTGCTATTGACACATCTCTTTATTAATTCTCTTTCTCTCTTTCTTTTAGATCAAAGGAAATCTGATAGGCATATTCTGGAACATCCTGAGAAATTAGCAGAATTATAGATTTCTCTAATTGTCCCAGTCATGACCTGAAATAAATGAGGGGAGTATTTTCTCCTAATGCATGACTTCCCCTCTCTAAATCTACAACCTTTTACTAATAAGCATAGTTGTTATTGAGTTGTTATACTACTGTCTGATTTCATGACCCTATGTTGGGTTTTCTTGGCAAGATACTGGAGTGGTTTGCCATTTACTTCTTCCATTCCTTTAACAGATGAAGAAACTGAGGGTGAATTGACTTGCCAAGGGTCACACAGCTAGTAAGTATCTGAAGCTAGATTTGAACTCATGAAGATGAGTTTTTCTGACTCCAAGCCTGGCACTCATTCCACTGTGCCACTTAGCTTCCCTGTAGTGATAGACATCACTATTGATGGCTAGGTAATTTACTAGCAGTATCAAGAAACATAAAATGCAGATATACACATAAGAATACTAGGCTCATTCTCCAAGTGGAAAGAAGATTTGTTGACTCAATCTTAATTTTACCAAGCGCTAAAACCATCCAGTTAATCCCGATCTCCGTTTCAGGCCACACCTTCCACTTCCCTGTCTCCATACCTCATGCTCTCTTTTCCAGAAGCTCATATGCTTACATCCAACCCTTAGCTTTTTGCCTCCCCATGTAGTTTTACTAAACTCAGGTTGAAGTCTCTCTCAAAGCCAATAAGAACCCTCACACAACCAGCTTTTCTGAATGCCTGTAAGCACTCTAGCCCAAGGACACCCTATACTTCTAAGATGGTCTTCAAAATCTCCAGGATCATGACGAGATTTTCTAAAGTCCCTGTGATCTCAGAAGGCCACTCAAAGTCTCTGTTATCTTACATCTTGGCAACCTGAGACCAGAATAGCATTAGTTAGTATCTGCCCATTCCCATATTTTCTATTTTTGCTGAATCATTTGCAATTGCTTCTTCACTGTAACTGAGAAATCTGACCAGTGGATGAGTATTTAGTTCTCCCAGGCTCTCCCCCATCTCATGTAACAAATAGAACTTCCTCTCTGTTGCATTATGCTGATAGAATGTAAACCCACCAAAGGCAAGAATGATTTCGTTTTTGCTATTGTTTCCCAAGAATGTAGTGTGGTATCTGGTATATAGCAGGCACTAAAAAATGAGCATTGGTTGATTGATGCTTATCTTGTACATTCTCTTAAGAAGTGACTTTAGTAACAGCAGCCCTGAGGACAGTTGCATAGATCCCTCACACAAGCCCCTTGCATCTGCCTTTTCCTTTGCAGTTATCTTGTGAGTCTCCGAAACTTGTAGACTTGTAAGTGCCTCTCTGTCAAGTCATCCCTGAGCACCTCATTACCCAGTGAATGCTTATAAATGAGAAGAGATGCAGGAAGCCATTGTGGTGGCAATGATTAAAAGTCACAGAGAAAGGAGTGAAGGATTACATAGGAAAGAAATCCATAGGAAAGAAAAGCTAAGCAAGAGAGTCAGAAAGCTGTTCCAAAGTCTTGGGAAGGCATTAGCATTGAAGAATGATATGACTGATTTAGCAGAGGGCAGAGGGTAATAAACTAGTATAGAATGAATTGAAGGAGAGGAAAATTTAGAATAAGCACAAAGAAGAGTTTTCTTAATGAGGTCTACCAAAATGGAATGACCTCTCCAGGGAAGCTTTAAATCTACCCCCAATGAGAACTAAAAACCTGAATCTAAATTGGATACACCATAATAAAGTACGATTGCTATTTAATCTTTGTCCAAGTTTTCTCTCTGCCCCTGCTTTCCTATCCCTGGAGCTACCATAGGACAATTTTTAATTGGGCCCACCAAGTCCTACTCACTGAGAGGGACACAGGGTCTCTCTAGCCCACTCTGGTCTGAATCTGGATCCCTTCTAAATCTGAACCCATGCTCAGAGGGAGGTACCAGCTCACTCACTATACATCTCTTCCTACCCCTGCGTTCATGGAAGTAGTATGATGGTAGGCTAAGTTGTCCCACTGACTTTGAGGGGATGGAATGATGTATATCTTCACTTATAGTTTGAAAATGCTCCCTTGTTTGGCTTAAAAGGTTCTTGGGATAAAAGGAAAGAATATATATGCATCATCATAGAAGGTGGTCACCATCAGATGCTACATCCTCCATTTGCTTGCTACAGATGCATGGTGCACCATTTACATGGTACATTTTCCAGAGAGCACCATTTAATATCCCACCAGGCTATGAATCAAGAGACCAGGTTTTCCAGTCTTTGCTTTGTCAGTGGCCAGCTGAAGAAAGCTGCACTGTGTCTCTGATCAGTGAGTGGTTTGTCCACCTGTGTAAAGTAGGGCACTGAGTCAGGAAAATCTGAATTCAAGCGCTGCCTCTGACTCCTACTGACTGTGAGACCCAGATAAAGGCACTTAATCTCTCAGTAGTCCCAGGATACCATAAGACTATAAATTATAGAACAAATGCTTGTTTGGGGCAGCTAGTGGCACAGTGGCTAGAAAGCTGGACCTGGAAACAGGAAGATATGATTTCAAATCTAGCCTCAGCTACTCTCCCTGAGTAAGTCACTTAACTTCTGCCTGCCTGAGTTTCCTCTTTTTTTGAATGGAAATAATAATAGCGCCTACCTCCCGGGGCTGTAATGACAAAATGAGATATTTGTGGGGATAATAATAATACCATCTATCTCCCAAGGTTGTGGGGAGACAATCAGATATTTGTAAGTGTTTAGAAAATCTTAAAGAGCTATATAAATACTAATTATTATTATTATTATTATTATTATTATTATTATTATTATTATTATTATTATTATTATTATTATTGTCTGTCATCTACATGGAGCAGCTCAGTGGATAGAACACTGGATTGGAAATCAGGAAGACCCGAGTTCAAATCCAACCTCAGACACTTACTAGCTTTGCAACCCTGGACAAATCACTTCACCCTGTTTGCCTCAGTTTCCTCATTTGTAAAATGAGCTCGAGAAAGAAATGGCAAACCCCTCTAGTATCTTTGCCAAGAAAACCCCAAAGGGGTTCACAAAGAGTCAGACGTGACTGAAGCGACTAGACAGTAACATCAAATGATCTACATTGGTAGAGGGGCTTTGCTATACTCGGAGTTTGCTATACTAGTCAAATCATAGGTCTAAAAATAAACGCTTTATACATCTTAACCTCCATCCTAATAATATTGCCAAGTTAATTCAATAATAGAGCAAATAAATCTTGAAGAACTGGAATGCTTAGGGAATAGAGACATTATCTGTGGTGAATTGAATTTTTCTGGTTAACTAGGCTAATTTAAAAAAAACACCTCTTCCTTTTAAAAAGTATACCCTCATTGAGAACCTTTTTAAATTCGTTGTTGTTTACTCATTTCTCAGACACATCCAACTCTTTATAGCACCTTTTTTGAGTTTTCTTAGCAAAGATACTGGAGTTCACCAGATCATTTTACCGATGAGGACCTGAAGCAAACAGGGTTAAGTCACTTGCCTAGGACCACACAGTACTAAGTGCCTGAAGCTGGATTTGAACTCAGGAAGATGACTCCAGGCGCAGAATATCTTCTGTTAAAAAATAAGAGTCCTATGCTTGGATTCAGCAGAACCTAACTGCACGACCCTGAGCAGGTCCTGTTCTCTATTAGGGCCTTAATCAGCTCCTTAAGATTCATCACTAAAGTCCTGGGCTGTGGTAGATCTTCACTGATTCGAACAGATGAATGGGGTGCTCCCTCTGGGAGTTCTCCTCCTGACCCAAATCACAAGAGCCCCTCCTCTATATTCATGTATATTTTTTTAGAACAGCAAATAGGAATACAGGCTTATTTGATGAATCAAGACCTTGTAGTGTCTCCGGATAGCTATTCTGAGCATGAATAACCATTATGGGATTGTTAACATAGGAACTACAGAAAATTGGGCTGAATTTTCTTGACCCTGAAAGTAACTCTTGTAACCATAAAGATGTTTATTATCATCTTGTTTTTGTTACCATTTGCTGCTCTGCCCTAGAATGAAATATAGGTGGGAAGTCCAAGTATTTGGGCACTCTTGGTTTTTTAGGTATTAAAGATTTTATTATTGTTGGGAAAGTCCCATTCCTTAGAGGAAAAGTACACTACAATAAGGCTGAGTGTTGTAGCAAAATAAGCCCTCAAGGCTGAATCAGCCTTGGGTTCCAGTGAAAGCTATGTCACTCGCTAGCTCTGTGACCTTGGACAAGTCACTTAATTCTCCTTCCTTTCTCTGTTGGAGAAAGTTGTGGGAAGAGGAGTACAAGAAGAGAGGTAGATTTGAGCTGGATAAAGAGAATAAAATCACATGGTTCACTTGGAGAGGTTTATACTAGTGAAGTAGGACAGAGGTTGCTCTTTGGGTGGATAAATTTGGCAAAATGGGGGAAATATTCAGGAAAATTTTAAGACTATTGAATAGGCACAAATACTTGCCCAGATTCTTCTTCTGAGGTGTTGATAAATAGCTAATAGATAACATTTAAATAGGACTTACTAAGTGCCAGGCACTGTGCTAAGTAAGCGCTTTAACAATTGCTACCTCATTTGATTCTCATGACCACCTAGAGAGGCAGGTGCTGTTATGATCCCCGTTTAACAGTGGAGGAAAGTGAGACAAAGAGAGGTGTAAGTGCCTTACCCAAGGCTACACAACTAGAAAGTATCTGAGGTCGGATTTGAACTCCAGTCTTCCTGACCCCAGACCTGGCACTCTATCATGCCACCTCGCTACCCTGTATCAAAAGCAATTAAAGTCTATATTTTTATGTTTTCCTTATTAGGAAGAATTAGGGAGTAGAACCCCAAGAGGTTTGTTCAAGAGGGAGAAGGTAGTTGATGAGCCAAGGCAAGGTACATAAGAAATGGAAAGGAAAACAATGAGAGGTCTAAGCAAAGTGACCACAAGCGGAATGCTGGATGGGACAGATTGAAAAGAAAGAAGACTGGTACAGGCGTGAAAGGGAGGTGGGTGTGTTCGTGACAGCAGTTAGTAGGAAAGAAATGCGAATAGGGTTTTCAAGTTATTTTCAAGTGACAATTGGCCACGAAATTTTTTGATCCAGACCTTATAGGTGAGGTGTAGCTACCCATAAACATTTTCAGCAGATGAGGCTGACCATCTCAGCTTTTTCTTGGAGAGTGGGAGACTTTGTGTCCTGATCTGCACTGAGCATATGATGTTTGTATTTATGCTGGTGCTGACCGACCATTATCTCTGTATCGGCTGACGTCCAAGGAGGGAGCTTATGTATTATACCATGAGAATGTTGCTGCCTTGGTTGCCTTAGGACGTGGACTGGCGGCCGGAGACATTTAAAAACTCATTAACGGCAGCAGCCTCCTAGTTGTGTATTATTTCAAGGTTTAAAAAGAGCACTTTGCAAATCTTTATTCTCATTTAATCGTCACAACTGCCCTTTTAAGTGGGCGACCACTGCATGTTTCCTCAGCCGTTAAAAGGAATGCAATTCTGTCCTGTTGTCTTTTCCCTCTTACTGCCGCCTTCTGCCCGTCGCTGAACAGCCCCTTTAATTTCAGGTGTTTCCTCATAGCTTCTTGCCTCCTCCCCAGACTTTGTCCTCACACCATTAAATAGCTATTCTTTGCATCCTGGGCCAGTTTATTAAGAAAAGAAGAAGTGTTTCTGCTGCCCTTTCTCCAGTAGCTTTGCCTCTCTTCCATTCCCATTATATGACTCCATTTTGTGCTGCACCTTTCTGATTCAGGAAAGCCTAGGGCTGTATTCATCATGGCCTTTTTCATTTACTTGTCCTCAGCACCAGGATTCTTCTCTCCTGTAACACCACACACCAGCAGATTCCCAAAAGAAAGTGAACAGCTTTTAAGATTCAGATTACACAGTATAGTGAACACTCTGTTTATTGCATTACAAATAAAGGCAAACATTCACAATACATCACAACATAATATTCACAACATATCAAGGTACAGTACAATATTCAATCTTCCACTCATGGGGCAAATCAATACTTAATCATTCAATCAATTCACAATATAATAATCAACCTTCCACTCATGGGGCAACTATACATCAACTCAATCAATCACTAAACATGACCATTAGAAACCACACAGATCCTCCACCCCCTGGTGTCCAGAAATCCTCAGTTTTGTCCAAGCGGAGGCCTTTTCTTCATCCCAACTGTGGGTGATCTCTCTGATTTGCTGGATCCCCTTCCATGGCTCCTGAATCCACCAAACAGTCACAGTCACCTGGATTCAGGGGCAGATAGCTGCCAGGTTCTTGTCTAGTCCTCAGAGGTAGACACCTCCCAGGTCCTTGTCCAGTCCTCAGGGCAGTCCCTGGCACACACTGAAGTTCACAGGGTCAAGCACATCTCAAACTCTTCACCATTTCTTTTGTCTGGAACTCAAGGATCAGTCAGGCCATGAACAAATAAACAAAGTCTTATCCTGGTCATGCTTCTTCAGTCTTTCAGCAGTTCAGCTGGCCCTAGGACCCAGAAGGAATATTGGCCTTCTGTTAGGCCTTCACTGGATTCTGGTCTCAGGAAACTCCATCTCTTTTCTCAGTCAGCTTCTAGATGCTGGGAGAGAAACTCTCTCTCAAGAAAACTCCAACTCACTTCTTCAGCTCCCAGATGCTGAGACAATCCTGCTTCCTCCACAAGAAAATTCCAATTCTGTCTCTAGAATTCTTCTTTATATACAGCACTGGCCTCCTGTCTCAGCCAATAGCCTTCTTACATGTCAACAGGGGAGTTCATGCCTTCTCAACAGTGGACAGGGCTTACACCTTCCAGACAGGGCTCACACCTTCCATATTTAGCCGTAAGTCTGCTAAACTGATTGCTGTTACTTCTCCCAGTCCCCACCAAATATCTCAGTGCTGGGTTTATTTTGTATTTTTATTTTTGGTTCTTCCTGCCTGCCCCTTATCCCAAGTTTTCCATCTATTAGAATCCTACACTTTGTTCAAAGCATGGCTCAGTGTTGCCCTTGTTAAGAAACTTTCCCTTAGCTCACCTTCTGCCTCTAAACCTCCATATCTATTTTAAAAATTTTTTAATTTCTTTTTTAGCATTTAATAAATGTTTACTGAATTATTAAAAGTAAAGAAACTAAAAACAAATTAGACCCTGCTTATTAGAGATGCAAAAGAATAAAAGTCTAAGTAGTATTTTGATTCTCTCAGTGGAGAGTCCTGAGCTTGTAGTGTAATATTTTCACATATTGTCATAAAGACGCAATGTACCCCTGGAATCAGGAGATTGGGGTACAAATCCTGACTCCAAAACTCACTACATGGTTATAAATTGGTTATTTAAGGTCTCTGGCACTCAGTTTCCTCATCTGTAAAATGTCTTGGAATTAGGGTTTTATACCTACAGGATTGGGGGGGAGACCTTAGAGTACCTTCATTTTTCAGATGGGGTAGCCTGAGGGCAGGAGAAATCAAACTAATTTGTCCATGGTTACATGGAGGTAGTAATTGATTGCGCAAAGTCCTGTGATGCCAGATGATGGTGGCTTTGCTACAGATTAGAGGCATCCTAGCATGGTTCGTGGAGATACAGTTGTGGAATGAGGAATGCTTTGGTTCACCCTCTCTAGTGTATACTGATAGTATGACTGACTGATGCTGGGCAAGGCATTTCATCCCTTAGTGCCCCCCCAGGCAACCCTCTGAGGTTAGTGGGTACAGAACAGTTGTCCATCTTCATTGGTAGAATCACTGAAAGTTTCTTTCACCATTGAAATCATATGTACAGATCAAACTAACATACTTTTAAAATAGAAATAAGACTGGGGTAGCTAAATGGTGCAGTGAATAGAGCACTGGCCCTGAAGTCAGGAGGACCTGAGTTCAGATCTGATGTATGACCCTTAGACTAGCTGTGTGGCCTTGGAAGTCACTTAAGCCCAATTGCCTCCAAATAAATGTGTATGTGTGTGCGTGTGTGTGTATAGACAGACAGACAGACAGACAGACAGACAGATAGATAGATAGATAGATAGATAGATAGATAGATAGATAGATAGTTAGATAGGACTTATCTATCCAAGACTAACAAAAGTGCTCTCCTCACAGGGTTGTTTTTCAGGACATTATGACTTAATCTATGCCAGGTACAATATAAACTACCAGCTATCCTTTCTCTCTAAGCCAGAATTTCCTCATCTATAACATGCAATTACTAATTCATTCACTACCTACCTGGCAGGGTTGTTCTGAGCAAAGTTCTTTGTTAACTTTAATGCACTATAGAAATGTAACCTATTAAATTATTTGTGTATGTGTCTCCTTTCCCCTATTAAATTGTAATAAGCGCCTCAAGGTCAGAAACTGGTTCTTATATGATTTCATATCTCCATAGTACCTCCTACATAGCTGGGGTTCCATAAATACTTGCTGAATGAAAGGATTTGCGATGAAAATCTCTGTTGCATTAGTAGATCTTTGGATGAAATGGAATTTTTAAACCTGGATCCTCTGTAATATCTGGGATTTAAGGACTATCTGTTTATCACTAAAAATCCATTCAAATGCTTGGGTCCTTTTTACTATATTTGAAAGCTACACTAATTTCATTCTTTATCTTCTTTTAAATTATCTATTTCCATGCTAATATCTACTCCTCCTTCTGGCTCCATTTTTTCTTCATCCCCAGTTTGATGTCCTCCTTCCATTTGGGGCTTATAGTGAATCAACTCTACTTCTTACATGTGAATCAGGAAGTATTCATCACTCTATCTGTATTCAGTAAAAGATGGTATGCAATGGAAATGCTGCAATTAAAAAATCAGTTCAACAAATACAAGAAGTAGGGGGCATTATATTACACAGTGTTTTGTCTGAAAAAGATATTTAGTCCTTAGTGAATTGCAAGTTTCTATACAAATGAACAATATGATATGGTAAGTGAGATATTACATTTTATCTTAGACTGCATTGAAAGAAATAGGTTATTTGTCTCACATCTAGAGAATTGTGTTCAATCAGGGACATCAGACTTTGGAAAGGATATTGATAAATTGGAGAGCAATCCGGTGGGAAGAGGAGTTGGAAAGACTGGAGATGTTTGACCTGGATCAGAAAATTGTTAGGGGGAAGTCATGAGAATTGTCTACAAGTTTGTTACATGAAGAAAGCAATAGATTCATTCTACTCAGCAACAGAGGGTAGGATACAGAAAGAGGTTGGAAGTTAAAGTAATAAAGATTTAGACTTGATAGCAAGATGCACTTATGGCCAAAGCTATCCTTATAAATGTGATAGGCTGCACTAGAAGAGAACACCCTGCCCCTCCATGGGCAGGCAGCCTTCAGGTAAAAGTTTCATGACTATGTGTCGAGCTGTTGCTGGGAGGAATCTTGTTTGTGTATGGGTTGGATACATGTCCAGAGATTAAGAGGTAGAAGGAGATAGATGGGAATCTGTCTTATCATTAGAGATGATAAGGACTAACCCACCTGGAAGCCTCCTGGGGTCCATAAGCGAAACCACAGTTTCAGCTCCCTGTTTTCTGTTAGCTTTTGAATCCATGTTCTGCTTATAACGTCCCTTTACAAAATCCTTTTAGAGCAGCAGGGTCCGAGGCTTCCCCAGATGCATCAAAGAAATGGGATTACAAAGCACCCTGGATTTGGAGTCAGGGAATCTGTGTTTGAGTCTTGGTTTTGCTGCTTGTATGGACAAACCCCATAATCTCTCTGGGCCTCAGTTTACTCATTGGCGAAATGCATAGAGGTTTAGGGGAGAGGATTTGGACAGGGTGATCCTTAGAGCTACAGCTCTAAATTATGTTCCTAAGAACCTTGGAACAACTCCCTCAGGTCACCAAATCTGACCAAAGAAACCAGAGGACAAAACTCCAGCCTTCTAGTTGCTAATAGTCTTTCTGAACCTTTCCCATCAACCTCCTATGTGCCAGGCACTGCACTAAGAGCCAAAGCTACAAAAAGAGCCAAGAGACACCACCTGCCCTCAAGGAGCTTATGGTCTAATTTTATTTTCCAGAAGTCCATCAGCCAGTCAATAAGTATTTATTAGGCACTATGTGCCAGGCATTGTGCTAAGTACTAGGGTACAGTGACAATTTTTTAGATGTTCTTCAACTCAAGGAGATTGCATCCTGAGAAGGGGAGGACAACATATACTAAAACTGGTACCTCTAGGTCCTCAAGTGACTGAATCCAAACTTCATAGAGTGAATGCCCTTAATAAAAGTATTTGTTCTGTAAAACTGGATTCAGCCCAAAGGCCACACCCAAGGACCTAGAAGGCCACATGTAGCCTTGAGGCTGCAGGTTCCCCACACCTGGTCTAAGGCTTTAAATTTTCAAAGTTAAATGATTTGAGAATGAATGCAATTTTCTGGTCATTCCAAGCCTAGAAATCCCATTTACCTGATATATTTAGATAACTGAGACAAAAAAATTGAATTATTAGTAAAATTGATCAAATTCTGAAGCTCATTATATATAAGTAAATACAGTCCCAGTGTTTGTTTTCTAAATCTAGAACCTGCAAACAACAAAAACAATAACAACAAAGGATGTTGTTGCATGGAAAATTTTAAGGAGATTCAAGGCTTGGCTCAGGACCAGTCCTTTCCTTTAAAACTTCCTTGATGTTCCCCAATTAAAATAATGATTCTTTCCCTCTTCAAATACACACACATATGCATACATATGTATGTGTGTATGTACATGTGTATATGCATGTGTATATATGTGTATACATACATATCTGTATATACACATGCATGTGTGCGTGTGTGTATGTATAGGTGCATGTACACATGTATATATAGTGTTTATGTTTATATCTGTATCTGTATGTATATGTGTGTGCATGTGTGTGTGTGTCTGTATTTATATACACCCACATAACATATACATATTATTGTATGTATGTGTATAGATTTTTTGTATATGCATGCATGTATGCATGTGTATATTGAATGTATGTGTATATGTATATTATGTTACTCACATTGTGTATCTGCACAATGTTACTCACAGTTGTGAGTATACAGTTTTTCAGTTAGATCCTTTCCTATCCAGCTTGGGCCTGGACTATCTCAGGCTTTTGATGTGCAGATGAGGTGGATTGATCATCAGGAAAACTGTCAGGGTGTGTTCCTTCCTTTGCCTTTGGAAAATTTATAATTTTAAGCCATGGCTAAGATGAAAATGGGGAATATTGATCATGCACTGGTGAAGGTCCAGATGATGAATGCTTCCAGGCAGTTATCACGGTGTTGGTTATGAGGTTTTAAATGATGAGATTGATGCATCATTTGTGGTCACTAGCTCAAGGAAAACTGCAAAAAGCTCTCCTTGGTGCGTTTCCAGAAATTTAAAGAGAGATCTTGGGTGGTTTTGCTTACGGGCATCTTGTGACAGCTCAAACCCAACCTCAGATTTTTGTTGAAATGTTTTCACTCCATCTACATGTGCACTTAGATGAGATGCTGAGGTATTACTCATGGGACTGATGCTTCTTATATTCTGAAGGATGAATAGGAAACCCTGTTGTGGTGCCCAGGAAATCAGCTAGTTTTTTCATAAATTTGGAGAAAACCACGCCTGCGTGTTATTGTTTCCTGCCATTCTCCCCACACCCCCACCTAACCTTAAATCAGTTTTTTCTTTATTTTATTAGAAAATGTGCTTCATGGATCCCAGATGTTTGCCCCATACCTGGGAATATAATGATACTCCTACACCATTTATTTTGCATAATGTGGCATATTGCATGTTTGGATGCACCCTTAATGTTTTCTGTTTACCTCTGAGATTATCAAGAAAACGATTTCTTGACAACAAAGAAGAAATGGCCCCCGGTAGTTTGCACATTTCTACTTACTGAGTTACCCTTGAGAAATCCTTCACACCCTTTAAGCATCTGTGTTTAACATATCAGTGAACTATCAGCATCAGAGGCTCCAGTCAGCCCACATGCTTTGTTCATTAGTGGATGAAATGCTTACCCATATTGAATTATGGAACTTGAAAATATTTTAAGCTGAAAAACCTTGTTGTATACAGACTCTAAAACCAATGATGTGAATAGTATTTTCATCAATCTGCATGCTATTTTGTATTCTGAAGTTGTATAGAATTTGTCTAATACTCTGTTTTTTTCCTCATTTAGAAACTTCTTTGTCATTTAACTTGGCCCTAAGGAGTCAATTTGCTAGCACAATAGTGACTCAAAATGGTTTTCTCTTAATATAAATATGGCCCATGCCAAATGACATGATTGTTTCCATTTATTCTTATTAGCTAGACAACTGAAGTGGAAGGAATAGTTTTTTCTCTCTGTCACAACGAGACAATTTGTCATTTTTCCCCCATCAATGTTCAGTGGAATTCAGATTCTCCAGATTACATTAGATAATCCTGTTAATATTTTGTAGTTCTTATGCTAAGGTCACCCCTTACTTGATTTGCTGGTTAACAAGTCATTTAATGCCACCATTCCTCATATTCCCTGCCTATATAATGCCCTGTCTATAAATCAAAGGGGTATTTTGAGACTAAATAAAATATTGACTTCTTAGGAGAACATTGTTGTGCGAAGACAGACTGTGAAGTCAGTCCCCTGTGAAACCCTCTTACTTTTGAATTCTCTTTTTATGATAGGCATATTTTCTTTCACTCCCATTGAAGACATTCTCACATAGAAAAAGAACATGAAACCTCTAGTATATGGTCATTACAAATACATGTGCAATGATGCTTTCTTTGAATGGCAAAGATATGTTATAAGATTATATCCCTTTTTTCATAAATATGAATAAAATTCTCCAGAAAAAAGGAGGGGTTGATCTTGTTTGACCCCGGGAAGAAATGGATTTGCAGTCTCTCCTTACTAATTACAGTGATTTCTATTTGATTTATTTCATAGGCAATGACAGAATAAAAAATAACCGCCTCCATTTGTGTTGGCCATTTGATATTGCTCACTCCCTGAATAATGTATGTGATAGATCAGAATGACTTGGGATTAGTAACAAAGGATGCAATCTGTTACTACTGTTTTGTATTGACTTTCAGTGACTTTGAGAACACTGATTGGAGGCTAGCACTCAACTGAATAGGTTGAAACCACCATCTCTCTTTGAACAGGACAGTACGGTAGAACAAGTAGGAAGAGATCTTTGCTTTGTCTCCTTGTAATCAACAGAATTCTGCACATAGAAAGAGAGAGCTTTGTCATAGCAGGGTCTAAATAGCATGGTTTGTTTTCCTTTGGAAGTTTCCAGCAGAGCTCTCTCACCTTTTCATAGATTTCTTTGGGGGCCTGTGGAGCACTTAAAATCCTGCTGTCTTAAAAGCTAAGCTACCAAAAGGGTGGTAAAGATCAATCCCAAGTGGTCTCTATCAGAGCAGGTGCATCTCACTGCTGTGATTGTTGAAGCAACAATGCTATTATTTGCACAGTGTCATGGGGCTGGAGAAGGAAGTGCTTAAGACAGCTCATGGTCAAAGAACTTGAACTTCCAGTTCTCAAAGATTTGTTAACCAAGAAAGAGCCACTTGGGGAGTTCTACCATTCTAGCATGCATACATGTATGCAACTGCATCCAAGCATGTATACAGGTGTAAGTCTAGAACTGGAAAGGACCCTTGAGGTCATCTAGTCCAACCCTCTCATTTTACAGTTGAGGAAACTGAGGCCCAGGTAATCAAAGGGATTTAACTAAAATGGCCCTGGTGGTAGGTGTTGGAGATGGCATTTTGAACCCTGGTCCTCTGATTCCATGAATATGTTGAATTTCATCGTCTGTCAAATAGAGATAGTAATGCTTCTTCTAACCAACATTACAGCATTGTTGTAGGGAGAACACTCAGTAAGCTTTGCAGTCTTTTATAAAAGTAAATTACTCTTTTTATTGGTGGCCTTATGGAGAAAGAATGCTTGGAAGGATCTCTTGTGTGAGTAAGAGTTGGTTTCCTTTTGGAGGGAAGTCCTTTGCAATATTCCACTCCACCCCACCTGAGCCAGTCTTTTGTCCCCACCCCCATCAGAAGCCTTGCAGTGAATGTAGGGTGGTTAAGGTGGACCTTTTGCTATTTCAGAGCCTACCCAGTGTGTCAGCAGCCAGGATTCCAGATCCTGTTGTGCTGACTATGATCCCTAATCAACAAGGTTTTAGTCTCCTGCACAGAATTTATCTAACCTTTTACCTCTTCTCGAGGAAGTTAAGTGAGTTGCCCATGGTCATACAACAAGCTACTTAAGGGACAGAAACAAAATTCAAAGTTCTCTCTTATCACGAAGTCCAGCAATCTTTCTACTCTACCACAGACTGTCCTAGCTGCCTCACAGAATTTTCTGTGGACCTGTGAGTCTAATGGCAGAGAGATCTCATAAGGTTGTCAATCCCCTCTACTAATGCATACTTTTCACCTGTACTGCAACCTGCAATCTTAGAGACTTACTGGGGCCACTGTAAGAGGTATCAGTAGAGCTGGGGACAAAAAACCTACTACATCCAGAGAAAGAAATGATAAATAGAAGTATATGTAAAGAATGCTTTTATGCACACACATATACATATTTGTGTCTAATGGTAGCCATCTGTAATGAGGAAGAGATAAAAGGGGGGGGGAGAAAATTACATTATAACTTTATTATATATTTAAAAGCAATAGCAAGTTGTACATAATAGATTTTCAGTTTCCTTTGCAATCATCTTTTTTCTATTCTATGTTATGGAAAAGCTTGTTTTATTTCTTAACTTCAAAGTAAAACAATTTTTTAAAAAAGAGGATCTAACTATAAGGCAAAAAACCTAGGTTCAAGAGCTATTTTTAACACATATTGTGTATGACCCTGGGCAAGTCACTTACCTAATAGGATTATTGTAAGAAAATTATACAGTAACTTTTATACGGATGTGTGTGTGTGTAACATATATGTATGCGTGGAAATGGTCAGTCATTTTTCAGTTATTTCTGACTCTTTGTGACTCCATTTAGGTTTTCTTGGCAAAGATACTGTAGTGGTTTGCCATTTACTTCTCAGTGTGTATAGTGTATGCCCACATTATGATGTGTATAATTATTATTATAATAACTTGGCCCATACAAGCACCCTAAACCCACCCTCCCAAACTGTAATTATTTCCATCATCTACCCCCCTAGTCAATTTTGGTTCTGAGAAAGGAAAAGAGATGAAAGCTCTGATTACAGCCCCCTGATATCCTCAATAATCACAAGGAATTGTGTAATGTAGTTTAATATGGTAAAGCACAAACTAATGAGGCAGAACCAGAAAGAAATAAGGAAAATTAAGTTCAAAGGGAGACTTTTTAAATCATGAGGTCAATTAGGCATTAACCTAGTAATGTCATGAAAGAGGTAATTGGAGGCAGTATCACTGAAAATGTTCCACAACAGAGAACCAGATCATAGAGAGTATAGCAGAGGGTCCCCTTTCCTGGAGAGAAGGAGGGAGGCTGGATAAGGGTTACTATCAGAGAGGAGATTTGGGGCCTGAGTCCTCTGTAACCCTGGCACGTCATCCCAGCATTCTGTGAGGATATTGGGGTAGGGAGAATTTCTATTTCAATTTTAATTTGTATGCAAGGGTCTCTATGGACCCCTCTAACTTTGTCCTATGATTCTGTGATATCTGGTGAACCTGGATGCCAGTGGTAGCCAAGAAATTAGGTGCAGAGCCCTCTGAAGTAATTTCAAATTAATAGAGTCCTAAGAATAATGATGAGGCACATCAAATTTAAGTAATTAAGGAGAGAGGGAGAGGGAGAAAGACTTCCAAATCAGGCCCACGTATCCCTAAATGGAACAGATGCCCCAGTTTTATATGTCTTCTAGACATTGAAAAAATAAGATAACATTTATAAACTACTTTGCAACCTTAAAACATTATATAAATGTTTACTATCATTATTATCATTACTACTGAAATACAGATTTAAAATTTCTTTTTTATGTAATGAATTTTATTTGTTTCTTGTTTACATCATTCATTTTCATGAGATTATTGAATTACAGATTTTCTCCCCATCTTTCCCCTACCCCAACCCCAAAACAGTGATCCCACTGTAGAGCCCCTCCCCTTGTCTGCTCTCTAACTTTCTGG
>CM053596.1:150760231-150791925 GCA_028646575.1 Pseudocheirus occidentalis
AGGAAGGAAGGAAGCAAAGAAGGAAGGAAGGAAGGAAGGAAAGAAGGAAGGGAGGGAAGGAGGGAGGGAGGAAAGAAGGAGAGAGAAAAGATAGAGGGAGGGAAAGAAGGAAGGAAGGAAACGAAGGAGTGAAGGAGGGAGGGAAGGAGGGTTGGAAAGAGGAAGGAAAGAAGGACAGAAAAAAGAGAAAATATATGTTTCAGTCTCTCTGCATTATAGTACTACTCATACTGCCTCTTGATAAGTATGAAATAAGGTAGAATATTCTAGGACAAAAGGAGAAATGTAGGCGGAATGTTATGAGAAAATTTAAGGGAGAATCAAGAAGAAAAAAAATTCCAAGCCCCAGTGAACTCCCAATATAGAGCAAATTGGTCATAAGAAAGTATCGAGTAAGTCAAGTTGATATTAATATCTTGCCCAATGTGTATTTTTTTTCTATCCCTTCCTGAGATTTCAAGAAACTCCTCCTTTCACAGAGAATATATGAGAAAGGTCTCTCTCCCTTTCTTCAGATGGGCCAGCTTGCTCTTGACTATAAGCTATTAGACTCACATTACCCAAGAAATTATGGGGATACATACTATTAGGATAGTGCCTGGACTTGTAATTTTATTTGTATATAGAATTCCAAGGTGAGAAAACTTCCAGTACTTAGGCAGGCTAACATCTTCTCTACATCTTATAATCTTAGAGAGGTTCTTAGGACACTGAGAGAAACTCAGGTTTTCCTAGTTTCAAGGGCAGCTCTCTATCCACCGAAGGGTGGGGAACATGTGGCCCTCTAAGTCCTCAAGTGCAGCCCTTTGAAAGAATCCAAATGTAACTTGAGGACCTAGCAGGCCACATGTGGTATCAAGGCTGCAGATTCCCAAGCCCTGCTCTAGAATATCTATACCTCTCCCAAATTCTGCTGCAGTGCCTAATGGCATTGTGGTGACCGTAACTTAACAAACAACCAAAAGATCCCAATCCAATAAAAGAGTCTAAGAGAAAACAAGCAAATCTTTGCAAAAGGGAATAGATTTGAAGGATGCTCAAACCCATCTGATTAATTCAGTTCCTCAAACAAAATCTGCTCTTGTCTGATTTACCTTGGCAGGCAGTAAAGAGCCCTGAACTCACTCTGCTCTTCTCATTTCATGATCCTCCCTCTGTTGGGCTTCATCAGTATAGATCTGACGTCTGGAAATTGTTTCTTTAACAGAACACTAGAAGCAAAAGCCTTCTTTTCCTCAGTCCAGTTCTAGCAGCAGAACAGTTAGGAGTTCCCAGGAAATCCTCCCCTTTTACAGGACTTTAAGCCGGATAAATATAATAGTAATTGATTCTCTCAAAGAGCTTTCACTTGTGAACAGTCAGTAAATAAAGTCCAAGGAAAAAGAGATTGTCCCATGTTATAGGTAATCCACGTACTTAAACAAAAAGCAAATAGATTGTTTCCTAAAATACTTATTAAGTGCTAAGATCTTCATGTCCAAGTATATTACCTGAAAAGTGTAGGTAATCTGAAAGGATTACCAAAAATGAAACAAAAAAACTCTGTTCAAAGACATTCATAAGTGTCATATGTAATTGTAAAAAAACAAACAAAACCCAAACCCACAACAAAAACCACAACAACAAAAACCAAAACCAAAACACCCTAGAAATTACCTAATGATCCAATAATTGGGTAATAATCAAACTGATATATTCATGTCATGGCATTCTATAAGAAAGTAAAACCAAAAAAGAGGAGGAATACAAAGAAACCTGAAAATCCTTTATGAAATGATACAAAGTAAAAAAAAGCAGAACCAGAAGAATGAAGAATCCAGTCACTATGACATATGAGAGAAAAAGTGAATGGGAATGAATGGACAAAGTATCTTGCTAAGAGCTTAGAGGGACTAACTGAGAAAATATTATGATACTGAAATTAATTTAAATGTAAATTGTTATAAAGTAAGTTCAGTTAGTTGAGCTGGTATTCAATATCAGGCTTTAAATAAGGCATTTCAACAAAAATAAACACTACCAAAACAAAATTGATAGGGGGAAAGGTAGAATGTAAGACTTTAGATATTCAAGAAATTGAAGCCAGTGTTGAAAGCAATCACAAAAGACAAGAGTGATTGCCTTTTGATTTGCATATTTCTAATATAGCCATGGAGGATTAATCATTATTCAAAGGAGAATATTAATAATTCATTCCAACCATCTAAATATTTCATCTTTTAAAGACATTGAAATGAGGTATCTGGTGCATAGAGGAAAGACACTTCTTAGACAATATTTCAATCCTTCAGTACATCAGTCATCTCACCCATGTGAGATACTTGCTCCACTGGTAAAGACTGTAGCCCATTCACTCCTCTTGTCCACATGCAACTTCTGTTCCTTATCTTTCCTGAATCCTCCACAGTGGCTTCACCAAATAAATGATGTGGGGACACCGGTGCAGATGTTAGTCTAATTGTGGATCCCTCACTTTCACCATGTGAACCTACTTTTCTGCTTAGGTGTGTTGCTGATCACATATCATTTACACCACTCCTTATACAAAGTAGAGAATCATTAAGGACAGGCTGATTATCTAAGCAAGTCTTAGCCTGATCTATTCCTTAGGTTTAATTCATTGCCCAATTGTAGTACCTGCCCAAGATGTATATACTGATGGACTAATTAGCTGTGCTGCCTATTCAGTTGTATGTCATAATATGAGTAATATGCATTTTTATTCTTTTTTTGTCCAGTTTTATTAGACTAATGTCTTTTGAATGAGTATGAATTTCATTGAAGATTTGTAGTGCTTGGGAACTTGATATAATTAGCATAATGTCATCCTGCTCTATGAACTTAAGAACCACAGGTTTCAAAATTACTTTGTCACAGGCAGATGGAAAATGCTATGCTGGTTCTAATCAACACCATGTCAGGCTGTGTTTTCAATAAGAAACACCAAGATCAAGGTACTTAACAACTACCATACCAAGTGAATTTACAATCCTACAATTCACTGTTCATCTATTCAAGCAGTAGAAGAGACCACAAATGCACTTGAATATTTTAACATTACTATTATTAGTTAGAATAAAGGCTCAAAAGTGACTGAAAATAGAACACATTAAGGGGATTTACCAATATTTTAAAAAGTCATAATCTCCCTTTTTATTGGAAACTCTTAAATTCTACTGCTTCAATAGAGCATGAGAGAAACATCAAATAGATCTATGATATTCAGTTCAATTTAATAAACCTCAATAGATATTTATTAAGTGCCCATTATATATCAGTCACTGTGCTGGGTACTAGGGACACAAAGCCCAAAATCAAACAGTTCCTGCCCTCAAGGAACTTCCATTCTACTGTGGAGATGGGCTGACTTGATGAGAGATGGATAAAGCATCACTTGAAAACAACTTGATGGAAACTCATCTAAGAGGTTTAAAAACAAAATAACTCTAATAATGCTATAATTAAAAAAAATACTTTGGGATTGACTTCAAGGTTGCAAAAGCTAAGACTTGTCTTTAACATCTGTGCAGACATATTCTTTTACCCACTGATGTCCCAACCCTAATTCTGTAATACTAAGATCTTCTTCAAAGGGCTAGGTCTTCATTAGCTACTTTTGCCTACATCTGCACTAAAGGCATGTTCAAATATAACTACTGAGGCCTCATCTGGGAAATGCTCATCTAGGAGCCATTTAAAACCAATGCAAATCTATATTACATGGGGAAAAAACCCACCAAAGTGTATTGGTTCTTTGTTGGAAATGTTTTTATGCTTTGTTTCATTTTGGCTTTTTCTTGAAGCTAAGGAATTTGAAGAAATCACCATCTATGGGAAAAGAAAAATCACAAGGCCCATTTAATTCACCTCAACAGTTTTGGGAAACATTAAAGAAACAATAACAACAATAATGGGATGCCAAGGATATTACAATTATGAAAACCAATGAAAGGGAGCAGAAAGAAAGAAGGTAAAAGCAGGTTACCCATGATAGTGAGGTTTGACTGGTATTTCAGGTGGCAGTTACATATATTTGTTGATCAACTGTACAAGAAGCCGAGAAAAGGCAAGACTAGGCAGAGTGATGCTAATGTAAGCTGTCAGGGTTTCCACATCTCTGTGAAGTGCTATTCTGTTCGCTTGTCAGCAAGAAGGACCCAGTTGTAGGAAACAGAGAAAGTCAGGTCAGATGGCTACTTCAGAAGCAGGAGCTACTTTTAATTAGAGACAGGAAAGGGAAGTTTGTTGGGTTTTTAAACTCTGGTGACAACATTAGCATAATTTTCACTGGATAACTAATGTCAAAGTGAATGTGGTCAAAACTGAGCTATTCAGCTTCCCTTCTTGTCTCTGGCCCATGTCTGGCTTTCTTAACACAGGAGTAAGTCCTGATATATCACTGCCTTTCCAAGACAGGAGGCTCAAAGTACCAGGTATGCTCAAAAGCGCTTTCTTTCCCGGTGTATTTCTTAAATTCACACTTCTTTTTCATCCCATGTGAGCAGCCCCGGTCCAGAGTCTGGTCAATCATTTCTTGTCATCAGGCCAATAATGTATTTGACTCACCGGATTCTGCAGTGCTACCTCTCCTAGGGGTAACTACTGATACTGGCTTTGCTTGAAACTATCCAGAATACACTGGAAAATGCTCAGGAAGGTCCATCAAGTTCAAGGAGCTAATCTGCTTCTTAAAGCCTTTCACTTCAACAACTGAACAAATAAACATTTACATAGTCTTCATTATGTTGGGCATTAGGGTAGGCAGTGGTTCTCAACCTTCCTAACCCTTTAATACTTGTATGTTGGCGAACCTGCCTGGAGATGGATAGAGGAGCTGTGTCTGGGTTCTTAAGACCATCGGATATATGTGTTTTCCAATGGTCTTAGGCAACCCTGGTAAAAGGGTTGTTCAATCCCCCCCAAAGGAGTCTCAACTCATAGGTTGAGAACCGCTGGGCTAGGCAGTGGGAATACAAAAACAAAAATGAAAGTTCCTGGCCTTAAAATGCGTATATTCTATGTACAACATAGACATACAGAAATACATAGAGAATTTATACAAAATAAAAAACAAAACAAAACAAGGCAACTTTGGGAGAGAGAAGGGAAAGGATTCAGTTAGAAGATAGCCTTGGAGCTGAGTCCTGAAAGAAGCTAGGACTTCTCTTCTCAGAGCCAGAGGTGAGGAGGGAAGGCACTCTGGAAGATGGCACAAATGCAGAATGGAGTGTTGTGCGTGAAAACAGCATGAAGGGAGGTCTGATGTGCAGTAGAGTATGATGTAGACAGCAATGTACACTGTCTGCCTAGACAACTTCCATTTTCTCTTTCCCAGCTGGAACTCTTTAGATCAGCTCACTTAATCCCTCATTTCTATGCTTTAAGCCCCACCCATAAGGTTCCCTTGACCTGCCTTAAATTCTTTTATTTTATCCTGATTTCCAAACTTGAAAACCTCCTAATATTTGTTCATTTACTACGTCATAAAATATAATTCTTTGCTCACATATGTAGTGCAGTGAAAAGAGTGCTGTACCTGGAGTCAGGAAGACCCGAGTTCAAATTTGACACTGGCGGGGTGTCTCTGGGCAAGGAAGTCAGTCACTTAACCTAGGTCTGCCTCTGTTATCTAATCAGTAAAATGGAGATAATAATAGGGACTAACCCCCAGGGTTGTTGTGAATATAACAACAACTAAAACAACAACAACAAGGACTTATTTAGCACTTAGGTGCCCCTCACTGTGCTAAGTGCTTTATAATTATGATCTCATCTGATCCTCACAAAAATCCTGGGAGGTGCATGGTATTATTATCCTCATTAATGAGGATAAAATGGTCTAATGTTTGTAAAACACTTTGCAAATCTTAAAGCATTCTATAAATGCTGGTATTATGATTATTATCATTTTTCTATGACAGTATAATACAGCAGGAAAAGCAATGGATTTAGAGTCAAATAATCCAGTTTCAAAACCCTTCTTTAATTAACTATATGGACTTAGGTCAATCACTTGACCTCTCTGTGACTCAGTCCCATCATCTACAAAAAGAAGTGACTGGGCAAGGTGGTCTTTAGTGTTCTTTCCAGCTCTAAACCTATAATCACATGAGGTTTCACCCCTAAGCTGACACTTTAATATTGGAGTACTGAGCCAGAGAATACTTGAGTTGTAAGGGGACTTGAAGTCATCTAATGAAACACTTTTATTTTACAGATGAAAATCTAAATTCCAGAGATGAAATGACTGGCCCCAAAGCATCCAGCTAGTTTGCAACAAAGTCAGGATTAGAATTTAAATCTCTAAACTCTCAGGTCAGTTTTATGGTTTAATTACACTATCTGGTTAAAAAAAAACAACAACGTTTGTGGGCTAGGCTTAGAATTTAAATACCACAGAAAATTATTTCTTATAAGAAAAACCATTCCAAATTCCAAGGAGGTATGCAGAATTTCTCTCTTCCCTTTGGAACCCCATGCCAAGGACACCTCCTTCTCACCCCCACTCCTTACCTAATAGTTGCTGTGAGAAAATGGTCACTTATGTGAAGTGTTCCCTCCTCTTTGTGCACCAAGAGTAAATTTTCAAATAGTGGAAAGAAAGGCCATTAGAAGCATGAGAGCACTTCTGATACCAGGTATTTAGATGTTAGGCACTGAAAGTATTCAGTGACCTAAATGCCCTTTATAGTTACCAGCTGATATCAGTGTTGTGTGATAGATTCTCAGCTTTGGAAACAAAGGACCATGTCTGTTTCTATGAAGTTCAAAGAATTTTTATTAAGTACCTCCTATGAGTTAAACACTATGTAAGATGCTGGTGGAAATATAAAGTTTAGAAGAGGCATGCCCCTGGCCTTCACGGAGTTCACACTCTATTTGCAGACTATGAATTACCAGATAACTATAATACTGAATAATATATGACTGACATGTCTGAGGAAGAATATATAACCCCTCTTGGTGGGAGGGTTGGTTATAATTGGAGGTATTGTGTAAGGTTGGTTGAAGTAACTTACTTTGGATATATAAACAAAAACTCATAAGTAAATAATTTGATTATTTGCATAATTCAGATTAAATGATATATGTCATTTAATGTAACTAAACAAGATGGTCCTAGAGATGTGTTTCCCTGAATCTAGACCCTCAGTTTCCATCAATTCTTTCCCTAGGTTAGTTTCTAAATGCAAAAGTATTATATAGTATATATAAAGTATAGTTTTCTTCTTTTTATTTTCTCAGGCAGAATTATGCTTTGTAATAGTAGAATTTCATGAGAACAACATGTCAAATTCAGATCAAAATGAAATATAATGTTGAGCAAAATCTCTTACAAATTGGGTTAAAGTGACTCCTTTACTTGAAGCTTCAAGGATCTGCAATTTTGTGGGGATGGATAGGGCTGACATGATGTAGATTGTAACCATTGTATAAGTTAGTGGAGAATTTCTGAGAGTTGCTATAGCTGAAAAATTATTCATCTGAAGACCAATCTGTAGATGCACCTCTCTGAATTGGGTGAAGCTGGTCCTTGGAGAGTAAACATATAATTCATCACCAAGGTGGTATTTGAAGTCTTTGTAGTGTGGGACTTGAAAGAGCTTGTACTATAAACAGATTTACCTTCCTGCCACCAAAACTTGCATGGAAAGAATAATGAAATCTACTTATGCCTGTAACATCCCTTGCAATTCCTGTTCCTGTCTTCCTATAAACTCACTCCAGCAGGTCTACCCTGGGGGCTTCCTTGCTGTCTATTGTCATACTATGGATACCAAAGGAACACAATGATGGTCGATCAGTCATGCTTTACTCTTCCCACAAGACCAGCCCATCCCTATTTCTGTTCATGTATACTAGTGATGGGAAGCCATGGGCAACGAATTTGTAATCAAGTGGCCCATCTACTGGTAAAGTGTCTCTCTGTACTTAGCAAATCTGGTCCTTGTAAAGCAGACTCAGCCTGTCCCCAAGACCTTTCTAGCCTTGCAGTGCCTGCCAGGTCTTTATTTCTATAGTATGCTGAGTCATCAGACTAGAATTATGGGGAAATAGTTCATTTACTGTTATAAATTTGGTGATGACCAAGGATTTACCTGAATCCATCCAAAGCCAGCCTTTCAAAAGTTCTGAAAATGTCATTTTCATAGAAAGAGTATCAAATGACATTTTCAGTCAATGAGAAGAATCTCTGAAATTCAGATCCTTAAGGAGATATTTCTTAGAATTGGGAAACATTCAGATATTCTTCACTGACCCTGTTAATCACCTTGCATTTTGTTCTGAGAGGAGAAACAAGTCTAGGGACCATGTAGCTTCTCATATGCTATTCAATATTTTGTACCTGAATTAGGACAAACATTTTAATCGCAATTTCTGAAAACAGAGGAGAGAAATCTTCATTCAGTCAGACTTGAATGCCCTCTCTGGTTCACTTTTGCTGAGACCCAATATAAGTCTAATGTGACATAAAAACAATCCTGCATGGAAAATTCAGCCCAAGCAAGAGTGAAGGAATAACTGACAAGTGTATTCAAAGGATGCTCTAGACGAAAAGCTGCCCTTTGATTTTTACAAAACCCCAAAGTATTGTATTATCGAAAAACTGTATTCCAAAGTACTGTTCTGATGCTAATTATGTAAAGTTCATTGTGGCTTCTGCGCATTAATTGTCCTATTCAAAAATCTTTAAAGTCAAAAATCTGCAATTTTAAATGAGAGGACTAAGTACTGGCTTTCATCAAGCATCATACCCTAACCCTGATCCCACTCACCTCAACATAAAGAAGAAACTTAACTGAATGGCATTGCTTTTTCTTCCTTCCTCACTATTATGCTTCCTATTTTCTTCACTGTTCATAGCTTTCATCCCCTCTTACTTAGCCCCATCTCTGAGCTGTGATTTCATAGGCTGTAAAATTAAGTGCCCCTTTGTCTGGGTGATCTGTCAAATCACACTTTCTTAACTCAACACAAGCTTAGCCTTTGAGAAAAGGAAACAATGGTGGTAGGGCTGCTGGCTTGCTTTATAATGTCATGCCTGTTTTCATTCTGTGTAGTTTCATATCTAATTAGCTCTTTTTTTGTCTTTAGAAGGGAGCTCTTCTCCATTAATAAAAAACTGAACATCTTATTGCCCGGTATTTGAGCACAGGAGGGAAGTGAATGAGTTAAAGGGTATTAAGGGGGGAGGAAGTACACCACCTGGTTGCTTCCATTTTAACTAAATTTTGACAAGTGGGTAATAAGCTGATTTGTTTCCAGCTGCAGAGGGAATACATGTATTGTCAATGCTGTCTAAATGTCAGTACCCTGGCACAAAGTCCTAACCATTCCATCCTAGCAGTAGTTCTGATTAGTGCTGTCTGTAAGTGAGAGAATAAATGTCTAAAGGGAAGGGGATTCTGCCCAGGTCATCCACTCTGAGCAGAAACTAGAAAACTACTAACCAGAAATAGGCCTTCACAATATTCTGTTTTTGATGATCATGACAAAGATCTCTTGGTTCAAATGGAAATGTCTACCTATTTTCTGAGAATACATATGCTTTTTAAAAATGTTGCTCCATTTTATTAATTAATATAACATGTAGAAATGTGCTCAGCATTGGACATATCCTCAAAGTCAGCAAAAGAATCACCTTTATCTCAGCAGCTCATTAGAGATGCGTTCTGTATATTGCTTTCTCTTTAAGTAGTACTGGGGATATGCAAAGGTTATTGTCTCTATGGGAGAAAGTCCTGGTGCTGAAGCTGTGCAGAGAATGGCTTAGAATGAGCAAAATCTCAACTCAGAATAAACAAAATGTGGAGCTTGAAGGTTATTAAGACCCTGAAGCTAGAGACAAGCTGTCTTTTCCCTTAATGCAGAATATACTAGGTCATTGCTTTTTCCTTATCATACTCCTTTAAATGGTCTAACTAATTTAGTCAACAGAATAGAAAGAAAAATATTAAAGTTTATCTTCAACAAAATGCCAAAAGGTCCTGGGTGTCATATTAGAAAAGAAGATTTGGTTTGCACTGAATCCAGCAATGTAGGAAAATGCATATCAGATGCAGCAAATGACTCAGGAAAGAAGGAATGCCAATGTTGGGAGGGTAGATGAGGGGTAAGGAGGATAAACTTTTTGTGAGTGATAACTAGCTGAGGTGGAAAGAGACGTGAAAAGATGAGGGGGCTTTTCTTTAAAGTAAGAAGTCATTCCATCTATTTTATGTGCCCTAATTCATTCCTCTCTTCCACCCCTCATCATATTGTTATTATTTCTCTTTTTGATGAGAACTGAGATTTCATCACTGTGGGGAGTTCTAGACCAAGAACTCCTGCCAATGCAATCTTACAACTTAAAGTTTTGGGGAGTTGCCTGGGGTCACTGAGAGGGTCACTGACTTGTTCATGGTTAGTATGTGTCACAGTTGGAATTTGAACCTGTCTTTCTGAATCTGAGGTCAGTTGTCTATTCATTACCTTGTATAGCCTTTGTGTTGGAGAAATTAACAGACTGAATAAACAAATAAATTGAATAAACATATTGAAAGTGAATCTTTTTCCCAAACTTAAAAGGTAATCATTAAACACTATGAAGGATTAGTCTACAAGATTTGCTTCAACACTTCCAGGCCTCTTCTTTTGTGGAATAAGGCTTCAGCTATATTTCTGTAAAATAAATTTTTTTGGCTTCTTAGGATTCCTTTTTAGGGACATACTAGAGAAGTTCAAACAAAATGCTAAATGGGGCTCATAGCAACGAGGATCATTAAAGAAGTAAATAAGGGAAGACTTTCTGAGGAGGGGCATTTGAGTTGGGCTTCAGTAGGAAGTCAACAAGTGAAGAGCTGGAAAGCATTCCAGGCAGGAGAAGCTGCTTGACTAACAGAGGCAGTTAAGCATAGGGTATATTCCATTGACAGCCAGTACTTTGGGGCAGATGCAACCCTAGGTGTCTGTCTGGCAGCAGAATGCATCAGGACAGGGAGATAATGCAGTTGGGGAGGCTTTTTGAGGGGTTATTATCTGGAATACTTCGAGGTTAAGTGGTTTGTCCAGGGGCACATAGCTAGTGCATGTCAGAAGCAGTACTTAAACCCAGACCTTTCTGACTCCGAGTCCGAGTATCATGACACACTGCCTCTCTAAATGAAGTGTCCAAAGCAGAGACTATTACTTAGAATAGCCTAAAAAAGTTATGTACTTTGATGTATTTCCAAGTTACAGTTGCCAGTAGTAATAAGTATTAGTAAAATGTGTGTGTTCATTGGAGTCTCTCTCCTCTCTTAATCTGTTACTTCATCCATGTGGGGAGCACTAGATGTGGAAACCTCTTCTGCTAATATAGAGTGGTAGTTCCTCTATATTGATAAGGTCTTCTAGGGCACTGTGGGACACTGAGAGATGTTGGAGTCATCTGATTTCCCTCTACCTGCTAGACTCTCAACACTTTAATCTTAACTATTCACACCCCAAGCACTTAATGATGAAAAGTAAATTATGGCTACAAGAGCGTCCCTCTTTTTTTTCACCCAGCTTCAGATAGGTTTCGTTTTATGGTCTACCTAATAATTGATATCCATATTCTACTAGTTAAGAGTATTCCCTGATAGTTTCACTCAGAAATATACTGGCAAATAAATGGAGAAAAAAAATTTGCAACTGAAAAAAATTTGTCTTTAAGTCTTCTTGTGTATAGGGATTGTTATGAACAGGGAAGCTTTTTAACCTAATGGAATTTCCTTCCTGATGAGCAAATCATTAATATTTCTTGAATTCTTTTCCTAAAGCCTATCTCTAAGATAATATTATATCCTCCCACCTAACCCTTCTCCATAACCTGGGGTCAATTTCACTTTCACTTTGTAAGACTCCATTTCTGTAAAATGATGGACTTTGGAATAGATAAAATATAGCTCAAACATTCAATCATAATTTCCATGGTCTATTGCAAAAATGAAAGTAGAAATTTGCATTCATAAGCTCAGTTTACACATTTAGTGAGGCAAACACTTGAATTCACAATGTTAAAAAGCAATCTAGCGAGCCAATCAAGATATGTGCCCTGAAAGATCTATCTATCCCACTTTCACTAAAGAACTAACTGTTCGGCTTTCCAATTTTCCTTGAGTGCATGGTCTAAGACATAGAATGTTATACCGTTGCAAAACTCCATGCTAAAATAATTGGTTATTACTCCTATTCATATAGAAAGGTACATCTGTGGCAATATTCCCTTTCAACCTATCCAGCATCCTGTTCAGATGAGAATGACCTTCTGAAATGGGAATGACTAAAACGGCTCACTTTCCCCCCAAGAACATTCAAAAGACTCATTTTTCTTATTTCCTGTCAACTGCCAGATGATGTGCTGGATTTACCTCCACAAAATTATTGTAGAAATGCTCTCCTTGAAATAGCTGATTTTAAGATGGAATAAAATGCTGAAACAGGACCACTGCAATGAACAATGGCTGTAGGGGAGTGAAAATTTACCCAAAAAAGCCTCAAACCCAATTAGGCCTCATCATAGTTGCTTGGGGTAGCTAGCTATTTGCTGGTAACTATTCTTGGGGATATCCTTCCCACCCATTCCCTTTTCTCCCCCATTCTTCTGCCCCCCCTTTTTGCCCCATGGTACAGTGCACCAATCTCACTGAAAAGCAATCTAAATATGATCTATAGTGTACTGCATTAATTTTTCTTTTTCCTGTCTCTAAAAATTGCTCTTGATCATTTAACAGTTAGACAAAAAGGATGATAAGTCAAAGTCATCCTCTAATCCATGGCTTCCAATTACATAGTTATGTTTCTAAAGTGTAGGGATCATCAGCCATCTCCCCACCTCAAATCAAGAAACTTCAGCAGCCTCCTCTTGCCTTAAGGATAAAATACTAATTTCTCTGGTTGTCACTTAAAAGCCTACCCAACATGGCACCAATCTATTTTTCCACATCATATTACCTTCCCTCATATGTTCTGACCAAATTGACTTATTTGTTCTTCTCCCATACACAGCTAAGTGGTGTCGTGGATAGAGTGCCAGGCCTGGAATGAGGAAGTCTTGTTTTCCTGAGTTCAAATCTCATCTCAGACACTTATTAGCAGGTCACTGAACTCTATTTGCCTCAGTTTCCTCATCTGTAAAATGAGCTGGAGAAGGAAATGGCAAACCACTCCAGCATCTTTGCAAAGAAAACCCCAAAAGGGGTCACAAAGAGTTGGACATGACTTAACGAAAACAACATATACTATATTCACTCTCTTGTCTCTATATTTTTGCACCAGATTGTGTCCTCATGTATTACAAGGATGTACTTCTTTACCTCTACCTTAAAGACTCCTCTAGTTTCCTTCAAGGCTAAACTGAAGTGTCAATTCCTAAGTCAGGGGTTCTTATTTTTTTTAGTGTGTGTCATGGATTTATATTTTGGTAATATGGTAAAAACTATTCATCCCTTCTCAGAATAAGATTTTTAAAATGCATGCAATAAAATATATAAGATGACAAAGGAAACCAATTTACATATGTATATATATGTATGTATGTATGTATGTATATATGTATGTATGTATATATACACATACATTTTTTTCCAAACTCCCAGATCCTAGATTAAGAATCCCTGTCCTAAGTGAAGTCTCTAGTTGTTAGTGTACACAACCCGAATTACTTTGTACATATTTTGTGTTGATATACTGATGGATATGTCATTTCCCCCAAAGGAAGGAACTGTGTCCTTTTGCCTTTGTACCTTGAGTGCTTAGCAAAGTATTTGCCAAAGGGTGTTTAATATCTTTCCTGGATCTCTGCTTGATCATGGTGGAGAGGCTCACATAACTCAACAAAACTCTGAGGTTTGCCATGCAGGTTATCCATGATGTACAGGTTAGGGCGGAGAGCTCTGACAAAAGGTGATCCAGTGGAGAAGTAAATGGCAAATTACTCCCATATCTCTGCCAAGAAAACTCCCTGGACAGGTGGTTCACAAGGTCATGAAGAGTCGGACTTAATTACTGAACTATAACAACAAAAAGTGTTTCATTTATGCTCAATGACAGGATGAATGAGATTGTGTTTTCCTGGAAAGGTTTTTTTTTTTTTAAAGCAATGGAGCATATCACTGAAAGGCATGGCAAGGCAATGAACATCCACGGTTTTCGGGGTGCCAGAAAAAGTGGTCCATGCTAAAGGGTGAAAGCAAACTTACAATGGAATTATCTTGCATTTCTCTATAGTAAACACCGCAGCACTGTTCATTTTTATTTCCTGGAACTTAAGCCTAACCTCTTGATTTCTCTTTTGCAAAGAAGTCACTATATCATTCAGGTACACTCACTGCCAAGTCCTTCTTAATCCTGTTCAATACACACAGTTTTATATGAGAGTGACTTAGCTCCCACATTACAAAGCTTTGAGTCTCACACAATTAATGCAGACAATAAGAGGGGCAGGTTCCCCAGGCACCCAAACACAGAGGATTACTTTAGAATCATAGTTAATCTGAAAAAAATATCCCAGACAATATTAAAAACTTCATAGTTGGAGTAACCATGAAGCCAGAGGGAAGTCCAAAGCTGGCATAGCTACTTAGTTATAAGTTTTTTTTAAAGTTCCAAAACTTCTTTTGCTTGAAGTTTCTGGTAGCTACAATGATTTTATAACAATTATCTGGATCAAGAAGTAAGTGTAGGGGTAGCTATGTAGACATCCCTGAAGTCAGGAGGGCCTGAGTTCAAATCTGGACTCAGACACTTAACACTTACTAGCCGAGTGACCTTGGGCAAGTTGCTTAACCCTGATTGCCCTCCAAAAAAAAGGTGTGCATGCGCATGGTGCAAACATGCATGCATGCATGTGCGCACACACGCACGCACACACACACACACCTGAAATATAAACAGGCTATATCTTGGTTCATCATGGTATCCAGAAACTCATCCTGCAAAATTACATCAACCCTGAAACTTACATCTTTCAATACCTTCTCAGTACCGTGGGACCCTTCTCTCCTTCTAATTGAAGAGGTTATAGGGTAGATATTGAAGAGCTCCTCCCAGATCCTCCCTTTAAGGAGGGCGCCTCTCATTCTTCTCCACCACTTCCACTTCATCATGGCCTCACACTGGGTACTTTTGTTCTGCTATCTCTCCTTCCCCCATATCCAAAGTGTTCAGTACAATGTCTGACACATAGTAGGTGCTTGCATCTCATAGGTAGCATGGTATAGCAGAAACACTGCTACACAAATTCTACCTCTACCTGTTCAGTCCTTGGTCAAGTCATTTATCTGCTTTTATCTTTGTAAAATGAAAACTGGACCAGAAGACCTCAAGTGTCCTTTCCAGTTCTAAAATTCTGCAGTGATGGATTTTATGACTCTGTGATTCTATGAATATAATCATTTTCCCCATTTATCTCTGAACTAAAGCAAGGCATATGTGGTCCACACTAGAGGCTGGAAATACAAAGGCAAAAATATAAGTGTTTGCCCTCGTGGAACTTACATTCTGATATGAGAGATGACGTGAACATATATAGAGATCTAACTAACTAGAAGAGGACCAAGAAAGGTCTCATTCACAATGTTGTATTTGAGCTGAGTCATGAAGGCAAAGGTGAAAACGGAAAAGACAGAGGTGGAAAGGTATGGGGGAAGATCACTACAAAGGCATGGAGACACTAGATGGGGTGTCATATAGGGATTGGCAAGAAGGCCAGTCTGACAAGATAGTGGATAGTGTAGAAGGAAACAATGCATAATAATGGTGAAAAGGTAGGAAGGGATTAGGTTGTAAAGAGTTTAAAATGCCAGATGAACAACTTATATTTGATATGCAAGTTAATAGGGAACCATTAAAGTGTGAATGTGTGTGGGGGTATGACTTACTTTGGTGGCTATGTGGGGGCTGATGGGAGTGAGGATGCTATTAGGGGAGGGAGACCAATTAGAAAGGTATCTGGACAGTCCAGGTGGAGAGTAATAATGGTCTGAAGGAGGGCAGAAGGATGAGATATATGTGAGAGATGTATGGAGCGAGAAATGATGGAACAGAAACCCTCAGATGATAGGAGAAATCAAAGCCAAATATTTTCAAAAATGGAGGAGACAAATTGACTTTGAAACAAAAAGGAAAACTCTGCAGTCAAAAGTCCTGCTGTCTACATCCTAGATCCACCACTTACTAGCTATGTGACTTTAGGCAAGTCACTTACTTTCTCTAAGTTTCCTCACCTTCCTCAAAAGTGACATTGGGTCTACTGACCAGGAAATCACTTACATCAGTGATGGGGAACCTGCAGCCTCAAGGACACTTATGGCCTTTAAGGTCCTTGGGTTCAGCCTTTTGACTGAGTCCAAGTTTTATAGAACAAATCCTTTTATTAAGGGGATTTGTCCTATGAAGTTTGGATCCAATCAAAGGCCCATACTTGGGGTGGCTAGGTGGTGCAGTGAATGGAGCACCGGCCCTGGAGTCAGGAGGACTTGAGTTCAAATTTGACCTCAGACACTTAAAACTTACTAACTATGTGACTTGGGCAAGTCACTTAACCCCAATTGGCCTTCCCTCCCCTCTCCAAAAAGCAAAGGAATGCACTTTAGGACATAGAGGGCCACGTGTGCCCTTCAGATCTCAGGTTCCCCACCTCTGGACTAAATTCAAGGAACCTCATCAATAGAAGGCAGGCCACCAGCTTATTGCTGAGGGGACGTTTGATGAAAAGATGAAAAGGATCCAGGTGGGATTTTGCCAGTGGAGTTCTACAGCAGATCACATCTTAAGTCTCATCTGACAGATAAAAATAAGATGACGTCCAAGGGCGTTCATTGTTGGTTGATTATGAAAAAGCATTAGACTCTAGAGGAGAACACAACCAGATAGGCTTTTCTCCAGCAAGACTTTTGCCAAAGTTCTGTGAGATTCCTTCATAAATGCGATCACAGAAACAATCATTTAACAATCAACTGTTGTTGTAAAACTAAGTACCAGCTTGCCAAAGGTATTCACTACTGTCATGGAGATCCTTTAAACAAGGTTCAAATAGAAGTAGAATTTTCTGCAGTCAGCAGCCCTGAGTTTGAATTTCCACTCTGCTCCCTCAAGCTCTGGCCCTTAGTTTCCTCACTGTAAAGCTAGGGAGTTGGACAAGCTGATCTCTGGATCAAGGTAGAATCCTCCTGATGTTCCATTTTGGGGAAAGCATGGTATTAACTACATCAAGACACAAAATATTACATGGTTTCCTCAGTAATATCCTCACAAAGGATCAGCCTAATAATTAACACAAAAAGACTTAAGTGGATGCAAAAAGCTTATTTTCTAGACTATAGCATGCTGCTGGAGCTTTGGAAATAATTTGTGGTTTAGCAAAAAGGGAATGTAGAGGGCTTGCAACCCCAAAGTAACTATATCTTTATTCACATCTAATTTTCATACTAAGACTTGAGCCAAGCAGCATGAGTAGAGAAAACTTGAATAATTTTCTTGATCAATGGGATTTGAAGAATCATTTTTATTAAATGTCCATGTGACCAAAAGCAAGGCACTTCAAGTCTGAACCTCAGTTTCTTCCTCTAGGAAAAAAAATGGCTATGTTAATAGCTTTTCTTCTTTCGTCATTTTCAGTCACATATGACTCTTTTTCAGTCACATAAGACCGACTTTTGGGGTCTTCTTGGCAAAGATACTGGAGGGATTTGCCATTTCCTTCTCCAGCTAATTTTCTTGATGAGGAAACTGAGGCACACAGGGTGAAGTGACTTGCCCAGGATCACACAGCTAGGAAGTGTCTGAGGCTAGATTTGTACTCAGATCTTCATGGCTCCAGGCCCAGCACTCTATCCACTGGGCCACATACCAACCAAATATTATTGAGTACCTACCACAATGCCTGACACATAGTAGGTACTTAACATTTGTTGCCAACTTGCCTACCACGTGGAGTTACAAAACACTTAGCGTATACTGCAAGACACCAAAAGACTTGGTATAGTTTTAAGTTATTAAAGCTTAATACAATTGTCAGCTATTACTACCGCTACTACTACTATGGCTAATTCAACTATCACCACCATTACTTCCACCACTGCCCTGCCACTAACTAACCCGACAAAAGTCTTGATACAAGGAGAATTCTGAAGGAACAAAAAAATGCAGCTGTCCATGGTACTGCCTTATGGGGTAGTGTGTCCTGCTGCACGAGTCACTGTTACTCTTTTCAGGTTATATTAGGGAAAATGAAGTCGCTTCTTTTATGTTGGCATTAAGATAAATAATCTTTCCCTTTGTTATATTTCCCATGCTAGATCTCTTATACTTCTTTCCAACTCACAAGAACTTAAGAAATAACATTCATGGATTTTATTTATATATTTTTAACAACGAATAATTATCATTAGGCTATACACCAAACTGAAGGTCTATAGAGCTGTTGTGCTGACTTCATTGTTATATGCCTGTGAAACCTGGAGAGTCTACCAGCGCCAGCCAGAAAACTGAACCACTTCCATTTGAATTGTCTTAGGAAGTTTCTGAAGATTACTTGGTAAGATGAGGTACCAGACACTGAGGTCCCTTCTTCTTGAGCTAAATTGCCAAGCATTCAAACTCTGCTGCAGACACCACAACTCTGATGAGCTGGCCACATTGTTCAAATGCCAAAAGCATGCTTGCCTAAAAGACTATTTTACTCACACAAGGTAAGCACTCACATGGAGGTCAGAAGTGATACAAGGACACTCTCAAGTTCTCTCCGAAGAACTTTAGTATTGATTATGAGACGTGGGAGATGCTAGCACAGAACTACCTGGCATGGTGTACCCTCATCAAAGAAGACACTATGCACTATGAGCAAAGCAGAAGTGCAGTGGCACACAGGAAATGGGAAATGTGCAAATCTAGACACATATCTAGCCCAGTTGTTCAAATGAACTATATTTGTGCCTGACCCATGATAGAGCCTCCCAAGCTCATACTGGACTGAGCAGCCACAATTGAACACACTGTACCTTGACCCTGAAATCATAATGTCATTGGTCCCATTAGATGCAAAGGATGGATGACAACAATATATATTGAAAAAAATAAACACTTCACATATATTGTGTCCTCAAAACTAGTATACAAGATAGGCAGCATAAGTATTTTTGTACTCACTTAACAGACGAAGAAAACAAAGCTCAGAGAAACTTTGCTCACTGTCAGATAGCTATTAGGTAGCAAATTTCAGACTAAAACCTTTGTCTTTGGACTCACAAAATCATAAAATCTCAAAAATTAGGACTTTAAAAATCCTCTAGTCCAACCTCTACCTGAAAATAATGCCCCTTTATAACATCCCTGACAAGTGGTCACCCAACCTATAAACTTCTAGTGATGGGGAATTCACTACACCTCATGATATAATATATTCTACTTCTGGAGAGCTCTAATTGTTGGGAAATTTCTGCTGAAATCAACAGAAAATATGCTTCAATTTCTACCCATTCCTCCTAGTTTTGCCTTCTGAAACCAGGCATAAAAAGTCTGATCCTTTTCCCATGGGACGGGCCTTCAAATTCTTACAAATAGCTTCCACGTTTTCTCTTTCTCCCAAGTCTTCTCTTATCCACGGCAAACATTTCCAGCCTCTTCAGCCAATTCTCATGTTCTATGGCTTCTAATTCCCTCACCATTGTCGTTGGCCTCCTCTAGATACACTCTATGTTATGGATGCACTTTTTAAAATGTGGTTGTCCATAACTGAGCACAATAGTCCAGGTATAATCTAACTAAGACAGAGCAGATTATGACTATCAACTTCCTTTTGCTCTGGACACTATGCCTCTCAAGGAAATCTAAAGTCAAGTTAGGTATTTTGTTCCATTCCTGATTCATAATGATCTTGTGGGACACTAAAAAACTCTCAGATTGTTTTCAAAGGAACTAGTATATATACACACCTCTCCCATACACTCAGAGTTCTCTGACCTACATCACAGATGTTTCTTAGGAAATGGAGGGGAAACACTCTGAAGAGCATCACTAAGCAGTCTCCAGTAGTCTGGTTGATCT
The DNA here is from genome assembly GCA_028646575.1 of Pseudocheirus occidentalis. Lineage (NCBI taxonomy): Eukaryota > Metazoa > Chordata > Mammalia > Diprotodontia > Pseudocheiridae > Pseudocheirus > Pseudocheirus occidentalis. The sequence continues at coordinate 150,780,281 of CM053596.1, forward strand.
AAGATGATCTAAGATTTTCTACAGTGATAGGAACTGGACACATAATTTCTTGGTATAGGGACTAAGAGAATCTCCAATGAAGGCCAGCTCCTTCTTTGCAACTTATAATTACTTAGAGAATTACCTAGAGTTACCTGAAACACTGAGGTTAAATGACTTGCCCAGGGTCACAGTGCTAGGAAATGTCAGAGATGAGAACTAAATCTAAGTTTGGATGCCTCCAATGACAGTTCACTATCCACCATGCCTTGTCGACTCTTACTTTTTATGTATTATCTCAAAACACACATTTAAGTTTTCCAAGTCAATGTAAGGAATTTTATCGTTAAGAATTTAGTACTCAAAGGCAAAGATCAGGAAAGAGCACGGAAATGGTAACTGGTAACTATTCTGAAAGTCTATAAGAATTTTCTGTGAATCATCCAATGTAGATCAAACATTTTCTTTTCATGTTGAAAGCAAAGATAACAGAGGTACATTTATACAATTTTTGAATTGTGGTCGCTTTTTAGATTTTGGGTCTATTTTTGGATAATAGATAACTTTAAAGGCTACATATATTCATGCTCAATGATTTTTTCCTGTTTGCTTAATATGCACTCTTCCATAGCTATAAAAAGGACTGGAAACATTTTTTATTTATATATAGCAAAGATTTTAATATTGCATAAAGATATTTAAAATGTGAATGAATAAAGAATGGCAATTCAAGACATTTGCACATTTTTATGTGTCATAAAACATGCATCATGGTGAACTGAATTCCGCAGGCTTAAAAACTTCAACCTTAACTTAAAAAGATAAAAACATTAATGCCTTTTCACATGTAAAACAGAAAAATAATATATAATTAATCTATTTCCTGTCTTGGGGTGGAGAAACCTAAAATTTCCTTGATTTGTGAAGTGACAGAGTACTTCCAACAAAGAGCAGGTTATGTGAATTTTAATTTCTGCACCTAAGTTTTGACCCTTTAGTATGATAAATGCGTGTTCTGAGGTAATATATAACAAGTAAGAGCCAACAACGGATGATGGATAGTGAAATGTTATTTGGAGGCACCCAGACTTGGGTTCAAGTCCCATCTCTGACACTTCCTAGCACTGTGACACTGGGAAAATCATTCAGCCTCAGTGCTCCAGGTAACTCTAGGGGTATCAATCCAGTCTTTATAAAGTGAGGGATACTGGAAATTCTCTGGAAGCCTGGCACCAGAGTTTAGCAATATTCTTTTCATGTGCTTCTAGCAGGGTATACAATCATGATCTTTTAGTATTTCCTTATACCATTTTTAGTTCTCTGAAGTTGTGATTTTCCCTATTGAAGTTATGTCTAAATGTGATACACTCATGTGGAATTTGCAAAATTATCTTCTACATTTTTTTGTTTTTTTTGTTTTTGGTGATTTGGATAACACCTCCTAAGTACAGATGGTGTGACAACAATGAGATGCTGGCTAATATTTATCTGGCAGGGCACTGGAGGACTGCCACCACCACCAAACTAAATTTAACATGACAGTTGGAGGGGGACACAGAATTAATTCTGTAGGACATATCAATTCCAAGTTAATTGCTTCTGTTATTATAAGACCATGAACTAATGAATATAAATAGTTTTTGTTAAAAGGCAAAGCTAACTTTTTATTCAAATTATCACTAGAAAAATAGCACACATTTTGGAAATATAATTGCAGAAAAAAAGTTTCATCACATAAACAAAATGTAATTAAGAAAAGCCTTAATCCAAGCTGGCATTTAAACACGTCAGAGGCAAGGATATGGTCAGGAATTAATATTCCTTCTTACCTAAACCTGAAAAAATATTTGGATGCTAATGTGTTAGAACTTAAAGATATTTTAAAAAATTGTTCTAGTCATTTAAATTCTATCAGGGATGTACACACCTAATGGCTCGGATAAACTATTCAAATGTGTTTTCCCAATCATCATTTTTTAAATCATCTCTCAGCTGGTGGATTATGATATTCAACAGGAGAATGTCACAGTCAACTCTGTGATCACATCATAACAGATGAAAGGAAGGGGGCTACAAAAGTGTAGTGCTATGCTATGTTCTGCTAGGCACATACTAAGACAGCATAAAACACAATTTTGTAAATAAGTTTTAAAATTCACTCAACCTATGTAAAATTGTTTTTGGCTTAGGGGTCTTAGAAGATAAAACTGAATTTACTACTGAATTTACTACTAAAAAGATCTTGACAGGCTAGAATATTATAGACTGATGATTTATGGAAATTTGGCTAGGGAATAATACATGTGGAAAAGATTTACATGTGGTAGTTGATTGAAAGTTCAATACAAATCAACAGTGAGATACAGCTAAAAAAAATACCCACCAATGCAGAATTAATTGACAGAAATCCAGTGTCCAGAAGAAGGGATGAATGTTCCCATCAAACACGGCTGTGATCAAACCACTTCTGAATTACAGTGTTCCATTCTAGGCATCATATTTTAAGAGGGAAAAGCTGGAAAGTATTCATAGGAAAGTGAGCAGAATGATGAATTATAATGCCACATTATGGGAGAATCAATTGGAAGAAATGGGGATGTTTAACCCATTTCCTTTTAAAATAAATTTTATTAATGCCTTTTGTTTTGATATCACTTACACTTCCCAAAAGGTTTCTCCTTCCTAGAGAGCTACTCCTTTAAATGAAAAAAAGGAGAAAAGTTCAACAGAACCAACCAATATATTGAAAAAGTCTGATATTAAGTGCTATTAATTCCACACTAAAAGTTTGCAGCCTCTGCAAAGAAGCACGGAGAAGGATCCCTCTTATCACTTCTTGGGGGCCAAGCCTGGTCACGATATTTCTCAGCATTTAATTTCATTGTTTTGTTGTTCTTTTCATTTGTTTGGCTGTAGCCATGGTGTAAATCAGCTTCCTACTTATTCTTACTTTACTGGCATCAATTTATGCAAGCCTTCTGATTCTTCGCTATATACATTATTTTTTATTGCACAGTAATTTTCCATTGCATTCATGCCAAATTTGGTTTAACCATTTCACAACTGATGGGCATCTATTTTGTTCCCAGTTACTTGCCACTACAAAAGGTGTTGGGATACATACACACATAGGATTGTGTATATGTATGTATGTTTTGGCATGTAGGGGGATTTTCTTTTTGGACATTTTAATAATTCCCTTTGCAAAATTCTAAATTACTTTCCAAGATGGTTGGACTAATTCATAGATCCACCAGCAATGAATGCCCATCTCTCCTCAGCCCTTACAAAACTGAGTTTCATTTTTTTTCATCTTTGCCCATTTTCTTGGTGAGAAATAAAATTCAGTTGTTTTGAGTTGAATTTCTCCTATTATTAGTGATCTGGAGTGGTTTTCTGATATAGACGTTAGCACTGTGCAATTCAAGTTTTGAGAACTGTTTTCTAATATCCTTTAGCCACATATATTTGGGGAATGGTTTTTATTTTTACGTATTTCTGATAGTTGTTTTTATGTCTTGGATATCAGATCCTTATTAGAGATGCCTGTTACAAAGATTTTTCTCAGTCAACTACTTGACCCTTCCTACTCTAGCTGTTTTAATTTTGTTCATTCAAAAGCTTTTTAATTTTATGCAATCAAAAAGGTCTTTTATTTTTTATTGCTTTTATCTCTTGCTTGGTTAAAAAATGTACCCTCACTAATACCTTAGCTATTGATATGAAAGGTATATGATTTGCTTCTCTCCTAATTATTTTATAGTATGATCTTTAATATTCAGGTCAACCTTCTATTTGGAATTTATTGCTTTAAGATGTTGATCTAAGGGGTGGCTAGGTGGCACAGCGAATACAACACTTGTCCTGGAGTCAGGAGGACCTGAGTTCAAATTCAGCCTCAGACACTTAACACAAAAACTAGCTGTATGACCTTGGGCAAGTCACTTAACCCCAACTGCCTTAAACAAAGGCAAAAAAAAAAGATGTTGATCTAAACATATTTTCTGCCAAATTGCTCTTCAGAGTTCTCAACAATTCTTGTCAAATAGGGAATGCTGTCGTAGGTAATTTGTGCTTTGGCAGCAGTTCTCAACCTGTGCATTGCAACCCCTTTGGGGGTTGAATGACCTTTTCATGGGGGTCACAGGGGTTGTGACAGGGGATCACAAATATCTCTGATGGCCTTAGGAAACAAGACCCTGCTCCTCTATTCGTCTCCAGGTGGATCTGCCCACATGCAGATATGCCCACATAAGAGTATTAGAGGGTTTCAGCATTAGGAAGGTTGAGAACCACTGTGCTTAGGGATTTAATATTGAAAAGGGAAGAAAATTCAATTCAACAAATATTTATTAGGCACCTATTCTGTCCAAGGCACTGAGGATACAAAGACACTCCTCTGGAGAAGTTAAAGCATACATACAGAAAAAGCAATTCAAAATAATTTGAAGAAGTAGAGGGAACTAAAAATTTCAGAGATTAGGAAATGGATTTAGAGGTCTGCGACAACTAGACTAGGCCTTAAAGGATGCTAGGATTTCCAAGTGCTAGAGATGAAGAGGAAATTTATTCCAGATATGAGGCAGCCTGAGAAAAGACTTGGAGTTGTGAGATTCCATGTCAAACTCAGAGAACAGTTGGTAGGCTGTATTGTCTGGATTCTAAAGTGTGTCAAGGGACAGGGAACAGCATTAATATCACTTTGTTTATTTTCAAGTTATTGTTATGTGCAAGAGAGATTAAATTTATAGTCTGTGGGTATGGAGAAGAGATCTAATACCAGTGGGTGGAAATTACTCCTAATTATTTGCACAAAAACAAGTACAACTATAAAAGGATATGGGACAGTCATTTCCTGAAATTCAGAGAAGAGATGTACAGCCCTAGTAGTGAAGTAGCATCCCTAAGACAATAAAGAGAAAGAGAGGAAGGCAGATAGTGCACTGAACTGATGCTCTATGGAGTAGAGGCTGATGCTCTATGAATTTATGGAAAAATATGAACAGGAATCACAGAGGGGTAAGCCATAAGGAATGATTTTAAACTACATTTGTAGATTGTAATGTGTCTTGCAATGATGAAATAATGTATCCATCAAAATTCCAAGTACCAAGTAGGAGGAACATTCTCCTAACAATCAAAGCTGTCCTAAAATGACACAAGGCACCTCCTGAACCATTTAAGCAGAGTTTAGATAACCACTTGTCAGGGATTTTAGGGGGAAGGGCAGAGAATTCGTGCTTTGGGCAAAGATTGAAATAGATGACCTCTGAGGTTCTTTTCAACTCTGAAAATCTATGATTATAATTTGTTCTCTTGAGCATGTATTAAAGAAAATACAACATTCATTCACAGCAGCACGTTCAGAGACTAGGTATAGCCATTAAATAAGTAATTTCTTAAGTATTAAAGGGTCAACTGAGAATGCAAGATGCAAAGAGTAATGCTGGTGGTAGGCTGATAAAGGGTCCTGTTTGGCTACCAAGTGAAGAACTGGTAAGACTTAGGCTCGATGTAAGGAAAAGTTTCATAATAGTTCGAATGTGTGAAAGTAGCACAGCTTCCTCTGGAAATGGCAGGTTTTTCATCACTTCAAATGAAGGCTGAATGGCCCTTTCCAAGGATGGGGAGGAAAAAAACCCAATACTACTTTATATCCCAAGACGGCTATGAGGAAAACATTCTTTCTTTTAAATGTATTTATTTTTAGTTTGCAACACTGAGTTCTTGAAGTTTTCGAGCTCTAAATTTTCTACTCCTTACTCTCCCCTCCCCTTTCCCCCCAAGACAGCATGCGATCAGATATAGGTTCTACACATACCTTCATATTAAATATATTTTCACAGTGGTCAAGTTGTTAAGAAGAACTGTAATCAATGGAATGAACTGTGAGAGAAAAGAAACAAAACAAAACACAAAAGAGAGAGAGCAAGCAGTTTGTTTCCATCTGCATTCAGCCTGTAATTCTTTCTCTGGACGTGGACAGCCTTTTCCATCATGAGTCCCTTGGAGTTGTCTTATAACTTTGCATTGCTGAGAGGCCCCCAGTCTATCAAAGTTAGTCATCACAGATAAGATGTGTCTGTAATTGTGCACAATGTTCTCCTGGTTCTGCTCCCCTCACTCTCCATCAGTTCATATAAGTCTCTCCAGGTTATTATGAAGTCTGTGTGCCCCTCATTTCTCATATCACAATAGTATGCCATTACATATGTATATCACAACTTGTTTAACTATTCCCCAATTGATTGGCATTCCCTTGATTTCCAATTCTTTGCCACCACAAAAAGAGGTACTATAAATATTTTTGTGCATACGGGTCCTTTTCTCATTTGTACGATCTCTCTGGGATACAAGCCCTAGAAGTGGTACTGCTGGGTCAAAGGGTGAAAACATTGTATAAACTTGAAAGCATTATAGAAACGTAATAGAGTTGTTATTATTGATGCCACTATTATTATCAGACAGGATTCTTGTCTGGCTGGAAGATGAAGGCCAGTAGATCGCCTCTGAGGTCACGTGGAGCTCTGAGATTCTAAGATTCCTTAGTTAAATTATGTTCTGAGCTTAAGCCTGTTCCTGATTCATCATTGCTCTATAATTAGGGAAGCCTTAAACTGTGAAGCAAAGTTCGTCTGAAGGAACCTCTTTCTTCCCCTTTTATAACCACACCTACCCACGCAGATGCCCCATCACTCTACACATCCTGCCCTCTTCAGTCTCGTGCCCTCCTCATAATACTCTCTGCCACCCAGTAGTCACTAACTGGCTCCCTGAATTTCAGCCCATTGGAAAATAATATTTAAACTGGCTAGTTTGATGGACTAATTTATGCAAATGAAAGATAGCTGTCCCCGACTTTCAGGTATGTTTAAGTTGGTAGCTTCATAAAACAATACCCCCAACTCCAGCTATCTAAAACATTAACAAATCTAATGCAATTATAGCAGGTCACAGCAGGAAACAGATTTGGTCAGGCATGTCTTTTAGTGATTAATAGGCAACCATCTATATATTGGCCTATCCATCTCCACAAATATCTAAGTCCATAATATCCAATTAAAAGAAAAAAAAGAAGAAACAGAAAACAAAGAATACATGTATTTGCACAGACATACATACTGCAAATACTTAGACTGAGAGATTTACTATTCAATATATAAATTTTATAACAGTACTATAACTTCAGTAGAACATTTTAGTACATTAAAAACTGGAATTCATAAAACCATTTTTAAAAAAGAGAGGCACTTGCCTATAACAGATGATAGAATGTTGTCCTTTGGGGTCAGATTTGGGTTTAAATCTTACCTCTGACTCTTTATGATCATTTAATTCCTCTGTATCTCAAAGCAGTTCTCTCTGAACTATCAAAGCAGTTTATATATAGACCAGATTGCAGTCAGTAAGGGGTGTTCCTATACCAAGGATATCATAGATCCTTTATTTTGTGACATTTTTTATGACCATCAATATGAACCTTTATATGATTAATGCATCTGAGTTTTATTAACCATTGTACACCTGGGACATAATACGACACATTAATGATTGGTTAGATATTTTTTGGGATTCATGCAATGTCCTATATTCATTCAATCTTCACTCATTTGATAAACCTTTATTAAGCTACTATATGCCAGACACTGAACTAAGTACTGGGGGTGCAAAGAGAGGCAAAAAACAGCCCTGACCTCAACACATATACCAGGTTCTACTGTAGAAAAGTTGAAGACTTACAAGAAAGTCAGGATGTCATTTCCTAGTATCACATTACTATCTTTATTTAGAAGTAGGGAGATTAATTAGTAGTAGTAGCAGCTAACATTTATATAGTACTTTACATATATTATTTCATTTAAATCCATACAACTCTTGGGCATAGGTGCTATAATTATCCCCATTTTACAGATGAGGACCTTGAGGCTGAGCAGTTACTTGACTTGCCCACAGTCATACAGTTAGTAAGTTTTCGAGGCAGGATTCAAATTTAGGTCTTTCTGACTCTAGCTGTCCTTAACAGCTCCAAGTAATTTTGTATTCAAATAATTATTTGCATGCTCGACCTATATGTGTGTTCCATGTTACCAAACAGTTGGAGTTTAGCAGTCAATGAGGCAGGAAAGTATAGAAGTGAGGATGCTGGATTAGGAGTCAAGTGATGTGTTCCCCCTACTGGAGTGACTTCTAATAGCTATCCTGGGTCTCAACATCTCTGACAAATGAGGTGGTTAGATGTGGTAACTTATAAGGTTCTTCACAAGCTTTCTTCCTTTGATCCTTTATCTTGTCCACGGAACATAAGAATTAAGATCCAGGCTAAGTGTAATGGAAGATCACCGTTCACACCCCTGCTAGGATGTCTTACTCAACCCCAGGTTATCACTGCATCAAAGGATCTCAAAGTTATCATTACACCAAACCACTTCTTGCTTCTCAGAAATAGCAATTCTCAGTAGGAGGTACAATGAAAAAAAAGTATCCCGGGTATTCGGAAAATGAAAAATGCACATACTACACTGCCAAGATTTTGGCTTTCCTGTTGCTACTACTATATAGGGAACCAGACTGCACTGTTTCCATTAATCATTGCTTTTCTACCTTAATCTTCACTTCTTATCAGTGTTTGTGCACATGGAATCCTCCTTCTAAATTAGATTTCCTGTAAGTCAATCACAGAACCTCACATATCTTAGAAATGATGAAGTATCTGTTAGGGCTGAAATCTCCCATGTGTTCCTATTTGTGATTGCTTACAATAGTCTACAAAGATCCTCTTTTGATTTAAAACTCAGATTACTGAACAATAGTACTAGGTAAACACTTGGTTAATATTCTGTATACCTTGAGAGAAACATAGTGGCATGGGACCCTGGATGGTGAGAAGAGATCCCTCCTGTCAAAAACACCAAATAGCATTTGCCTTATGCCACCCCAGCAGCAACTCTGCCTTCTTTTTCAACGATTCCCTTTTCTCAATGGAGTTCCCATGACTACTCTGATAAAAGCTTAAAAATAGGTCCCTACAGAACATGCCTGTACAAGTATTTCAATACAGTATTTTCCCAAAGGAAATCACTGCCATTTGATGTTTTAGTGCCCACAGGAAAACATTATGAGGTTGCAGATATTGCTTAAAAGGAATGGAGGCAATACCAGGCAATCTGATAAAGAGAGGGTGGGAGGGCCTGTGAGCCTATGAGTCCTTTGCCTTTCCATTGAAAATGGAAATAAAGTTGGAAATAAAAACTCAAAAACCTGCCATTTAAAAAAAATGCTACTTCACTGCAACCTCAGTACTTTAAGGTTGAAGCCGTGCAAATCAAATCCCTAAATTTAAAGTCACAATGAAATAATGAGAAAATATTCCACACTGACTCATAAGTGAGGATACTGAACATTGTTGTTAAAATTAACAGCAATGCTGACTGAATATTTGGTAATGTTTACAAGTGCCTTCTTGTTTATGTCACTGATTCTCACTGTAGCCCCAGGAGACAGAAAGAGTATATATTGTTATCTCCATCTCATAGAGGAGGAAAAACAGCTCCCAAAGAAGACCATGACACTCAGGAGGTGATGCCATGGCATGCAAGTGAACTGGATTTAAGTGAGGAAGAGCAAGTGGTCACTTTCTTTTGGTTTTGAGGAAATTCAGAGAGCCCACAGAAGAAAATGGCAGCTAGATGGCTCAGTAGATAAAGTATGGGACTGGAAGCAGGAAGACTTCAGATATCTACTAGCTGTGTGACCCTGGGTAAGTCACTTAATCTCTGTTTCACTTAAAGGCAGGTAGGTGGTTCAGTGGACAGAGAACTGGACTGGAATCAGAAAGACCTGAGTTCAAATTCAGCCTCAGATACTCGACTAGCTGTGTGACCCTGGGCAAGTCATTTAACTGCTATTTGCCTTAATCCACTGGAGAAGGAAATGGCAAACCACTCTAGTATCTTTGCCAAGAAAAACTCATATATTAGCATGCTATGGTTCACAGGGTCTCAAAGAGTCTGGCATGATTGAATGAGTAAATAACAAATGGAAGCAGAACTTGCTTAAGGTTACATAGCTAACAAGTGGCAGAGCTGGGATTTGAATCTGGATCTCAGTACCAGAACATGCTACACACCTTTCTCTATATTTGCTTGTGTTTTTTATGATGGTAACTTACACTTCTTCCTAGCATTTTAAGTTTTGAAACATGTTTTCTTCAATGTAGCCCTTTGAGTGGTATAGTGCAGGTACCATTTCACAGATGAGAAAACTGATGTTCAGAGAGGTGACTTTCTCAAGGTCACACTCATGATAAGTAGCTGAGGTACTTTGGTGACAAATCCTCCAGTGGTCTTGCCATTATACCACAACTGTATAAACTCTTTATTACAACCAGTAAAGCCAGAGTGGGATCAGCCTATAATCTTTAAATAGGCAAACTTTCTAACTAACCAACCAGCCAACTACTGTGTTAGGCATTGGAGATACAAAGAAAAAAATAGTTCCTGTCTTGACGAAGCTTATATTCTATCAGAGAAGAAAATATATACAATGAGAAAAATGATTATTTTCTATCATATTAACAACCCATTATTAATTAGGATCCAGGCTTTTTATTTCCTCATAGGGGGACTATCCCTTGTCAGTCACTTAGCCAATCTTTGAAGGGCATGGCCGATTCAGGAGATTGCCCTAATCCTCGGGGCACATGCTCCTTGATCTTGGGCAGGACCACACCCAACTAAAAGACCTTAATCCTGTCTCAAGTATAAACAGAATATAATCTAGGTAAATTCTTGTCCTAAATTTTGGAATAAGCCCATGACTTTACACTCCTCCATTGGAGTTTAGGGTGACCCAGTTTATAACCATCAGAGTGGTCTGGGTGGAGATGGATTCCCCTGTCCAGATTGCTGAAGGTGGCTGAATCTCATGATCAACCACATTCTCAGAATAAAGCAGCTGAAGACTTTTAGACCATCTCCTTATTTAAAAATCTACCAATCAGAACTGAATTCTTCTGTCGAGGACATCCCCTTTCAAAAATATTTGTGGCATTCAGTGTCTCCATTAGATGTCATTAGTTACCAAGAAAACCCACTGGTCATCAATTTATTTATTAGCCTAATTAATAAATTGATTATTAATTACCTAGAAACTCTGTCTCTTGGGTTTTTCATTTGTATCAACATATATTGATACATACTAAGTGACTGGTGGGAAGGGAGGGAGGAGGATAATAGGGACTGGAGGGATCTGGAAAGTCTTCCATGAAACCAATGTTGCTTTGGTAGCATATAAGAGAGGGAATCTTTCTCAGGGAAATGTCTTTAGAGCTAGGCAGAAGTAGGTCAGTAACCGTCCTCACCATAGGCATTGACTAATCACCCATCTACAGTAGGAGGCAAAGTCTGCCAGTGTATTTCATAATAAAGACAGGAAATGTTAAGAGGTAACTAAGGATATAAAGTAATATTGGCTGAGTGACATTACAGAGAGAAAAATATGCCTTAAGTAAGTGGGCATTTAAACCCTTTGCCTTAGAAAATTTCATTTAATCACTGTTCTTGGTCTTTTGCTCCTTTGATGGAACAATCTCTTTCCTAGTAGAAGGAGATGAATAGTTTTAATAGTTTAACTAAAGCAAAGGCAGCTTTATAATTCTAATAATGTGA